>OY728160.1:586761498-587361498 GCA_963277665.1 Viscum album
TTTTCCGTTTTATGATGTAATGTAATCCTTATGAATGTATCTAGTACTTACAAGGCTACTAAACTAATCGGTATTTCTAGACTTGATCTTTTGTGATCATGCCAATGATATGTAATAATGCACCGACATTTGGCTTCTAGGGTTCGGGTGTTACAGTTGGTATCAGAGTAATATTAGTACAAACCATGGAAGTTAGATTTAGAGAAACTCTGATTAGAGTACATTATCCTATGATAGATTTTGAGGATTGGTATAGAAGAACTTCCTAGAATTTTTTTGTTTTAGTGATTTTGTGAGTTTTCCAAGAAATACATTCCTATATGGATACTAGTAAGTTTAGGTAGCTCTGGAAAAGATGTACCTAGGGGTAAAACCCAAAAACACCACTTTGAGATAGACTTGAATAGGAACTGGTGCACAGCAATGGGCCTTACTGCACTCTTGGTTACGAAAATCCTGGGGGATATGCTTAGGATAATCCAAATTTTCTTTACAAACCATTATGAAGGTTTTATTAGTATAAAACACCTCAAATAGAACATTTTTTTATTATTATGGATTATTTCCATTAAATTTTCAATTTATGTTAAGTATGTTATAAGTTTGGAATTGTGTATTGTGATTTATAGACTACTATAGTGTATGCCATTGTTTAGAAATGGTGCCTAGTGGAAGGAATGGAAACTGTATCAATACATGCACTCCATATAGGGATTTCTCTCCTTCTCAATACAATTATAGTGGAGCTGGTGATACAACTGGTTCTGATCAGCTTATCACTTCAATAGGACCACTCACTCAGGTTATGAATAATAACCTTATCCGTATGGTGCACCCTGATCTACAGCATTGAGGATCAATGATATATCGCTTCATGAGGCAATAATCACCAAAAATCAATGGGGTACAAATCCATTAGTAGTGGAGAAATGGATAAATTCCTTAGAAAAAATATTCCACGCTTTGGGGAGTAGTGAAAGAGAAAAAGTTGCCATGGCAGTATACTGCCTCACTGGAGATTCTAATAAATAGTGTTCATTGATTCAAAAGAAAAAGTAAGATGATGAAGAATAAAATATGGAATGGAGGGAGTTTAAATAAATTTTTGAAGAAAAATACTTTCCTCATGACCATTGAGCGGATATAGAAAGACAATTTCTGAGTCTGAGGAAAAAGGAGGATGAGAATGTCACAAAGTATGAAGTTAACTTTACAAGGTTAGCAAGTCATGCAACAGATTATATACATAACCCAAGAAGTAAGATTGATCGTTTCATTGATAAGTTAAAACCATTTATCCATCTAGCATTAGTCTCACAATCCTTCCCGCCATACAGAGATATTGTCTCATGTGATACCAAGATAGAAAGAGAATTATCTAAGTCTTACGACTTTAAAGAAAAGCAAGAGAAGAAGAGATCTCGTTAACACTCTGTAAATGGAAATAATGGGAAAAATGGAAAATTTGAATATCCATCCAGTAGTAAATGTGGGAAGAAACACCCTGTTACATGTCTGAAGGGGCTCAGAGTCTATTACAAGTGTGGTGAAAAAGGCCACCAAGCTCGTGATTGCAAGGGGAAGAAAGATGTTGTTAATGTTGAATGATACAATTGTAGAGAAAGGGGACATTATGAAAATGAAAGTCCTAAGCGTCAGGGGAACATACATCAGAAAAGTCCAAGGGATAAAGGCCAAGCTTATGCTATCACAACTACTGATTTTGAATCTCCAAAGACGTAGTTGCAGATAATATAATGGTTTTTTAAAGTTTATCCAATGCTTTATTTGATTCTAGATCATCACATTGTTTCATATATTCTCAGTTTTCTAAGAAAATTAGATATTTCAAATTTGATTTAACAAGGGAGTTTTCAGTAAAAACTATTAAGGGATGTATCATTGAAACCATGTTTTGTGAATAAGTCCCCATTTGGGCATATAAATGTTCATTATCTGTTGATCTCATCATTATACCCATGATTGAATATGATATAATCCTTTGTACGGATTGGATTTCAGACCATGATGCAAAAATTTATTGCAAGAAGAAGGAGGTTACAATTCTCGATGATGATAAGGAGTACCTTATCTTTAGAGCAGAAACGTCACCACCTAATTATTATATAGATCCACCCCCAGTAGCGCAACTAAATTCAATTATTAAGGAGGAAGAGAATGAAATAATTGTGGGTGGGGAAAAGAATGTTCAAATAGAGGATGTACCTATTATTCAAGAATATGTTGATGTGTTTCCAGAATATTTACCTGAACATCCTCCAGAATGAGAAATTGAGTTTTCCATTGACTTAATTCCTAGTTCAAGGCCCATATCAAAGACCCTTTATTGAATAGAAACTGTGTAATTAGTGGAACTAAAGAAAAAAATAGAAGAATTGAGAAATAAGGTGTTTATTCTCCCTATTGTTTCACCATGGGGAGCCCCTATTATTTTTGTTAATATGAAAGATGGATCTATAAGGTTGTGCATTGACTATAGGGAGATCAATTCTATAACAATAAAGAACAAGTATCCCCTACCCCACATTGATGCTATATTCAACAAACATCATGGAGCTCAATAATTTTCAAATATTGACCATCGATCTGGATATCATCAGTTGTGTATGAATAAGGAATACATTCCAAAAACAGCATTTCAAACCAGGTACGAGCATTATGAGTTTACAGTAATGCCTTTTGGATTGACTAATGCACCCTCTATTTTCATGGATATAATGAATAGAGTTTTCAAGGAATATCTAGATGACTTTGTAGTGGTATTTATATATATGATATTTTGTTATACTCCAAAAGCTACGAAGATCATGAAAATCACTTGCGAATTATTCTAAAGACTCTTAGAAGACATAAATTATATGGGAAGTTTAGCAAGTGTGAATTTTGGCTTCAAGAGATTTCTTTTCTTGGTTATATTTTCTCTAGGGATGGAATCTCTGTTGATCCTCTAAGACCAAGGCAGTCCACGAATGGCCAGAAACAATGAGTATAACTGAGGTATGCATTTTTATTGGTTTAGTAGGTTATTATCGACGTTTCGTCCTGAATTTTGCTTGATTGGTTAACCCATTAACGAAGATCACATGTAAAGTGGTTGAATTTGACTAGACAAAAGAGTGTGAAGAATGTTTTGAAGAACTGAATAGAAGATTAGTCAATTATCTTATCTTGACTCTACCATTGGGGAATGACGAGTTAGTTATTTATAGTGATGCTTTAAAGAAAGCACTTGGTTGTGTCCTTATATAAAATGATATAGTTATTGTATATGCATCACGACAGCTAACAATTCATGAGAAAAACCATCCAACTCATGATCTTTAGTTAGCATCTGTAATATTTTTTTTGAAGTATGGAGACATTATCTCAATGGTGAAAAATTTGAGATATATACTGATACATGAGATTAAAGTATATTTTCTCACATGAAGAACTCAACATGAGGCAAAGGATATGGCTTGAACTACTCAAGGATTATGATTTCACAATACACTACCACCCAAGGAAGGAAAATAAGGTGGCAGATGCATTGAGAAGAAAGGATCATAGAGTTTTGAACAAGATGAGAGTTGAAAGAGATCCTATTTTCATGGATCTAGTGAAAACGAATATGGGAATAATCATGAAAGGTGAAACATCAATACTTTTTCAAATGGTTGCCAAACCATATTTACTAGAAAGGATAAAAATTTCTTAGGCTAATGATGATGAGTTTCAGAAGAAAATTAATGATGTGAACACTGGGAGATTGAGTGACTTCATATATGAAGATGTAATTCTAAAATTTGGGAAGAGACATTGTGTTCCTAATATACCTGATCGAAAAAGGGAATTGTTAGATGATTCTCATAGCTCCTATGTCTCTATACACCCTGGTAGAACTAATATGTATAGAGATTTGAAGGAACATTTTTGGTGGGACAAAATGAAGAGGAAGATTACTAATTTTGTGTCACGATGTATGGTTTGTCAATAAGTTAAAGCTAGAAGGCAAATGCCTGATGGATTTATGCAACCTCTTCCCATACCTTAGTGGAAATGTGATAATATTATGACGGACATTTTCATGGGGCTACCAGAGACACCTATAAGGAATGATGTAATATGGGTCATTGTTGATCGTCTTACCAAGTCAACACATTTTCATGCTATAAGAGAAGATTTACCACTTGAACATTTAAGAAGACTATAAATTAATGAAGTCATAAGACTCTATGTTGTACCCCTATTGATTGTTTCAGATCGTGCTCCCCTTTTCACATCAAGATTCTGGAAAAGTCTTCAGAAGTCCTCGGATACTGAACTTCATTTGAGCACTGCCTAGCACCCTCAAAATGATGTATAATCAGAACGGACTATTCCAACCTTAGAAGACATATTGAGATCTTGCTCACATGACTTTAAAGGTATGTGGGATCAATATTTACCTCTGGTAGAATTTTCTTATCACAATATATTCCATTCATGTATTTAGATGGAACCATATGAAGCGTTATATGGTCAGAGATGTCACACACCAACTTTCTGGGATGATGTTGGTGATAGAAAACTTGTAAGGCCAAAACTTGTTAAGGAAACAATGGAAAATGTGAAGGTTATCCAAACCCACATCAAGGGAGCACAAAGTAGGTAGAAGAAATATGCTGAAAACTGAAGGAAGGATTTGGAATTTCATGTAAGAGATCATGTTTTCTTGAAGGTATCTCCATGGAAGGGTGTTATAAGTTTTGTTAAGAAGGGAAAACTAAGTCCTAGGTACATCGGACCTTTCGAAATTCTAGAACGAATTGGGTTTGTAGCTTACCATTTGAAATGCCACCAAGTCTCTCCAAAGTTCTCGATGTGTTCTACGTATCACTATTGAGAAAATACATGTCTGACCCAACGCATGTACTCAACTATGAAGAATTAGAACTGGAACCTGATCTGTCTTATTGAAAAGGGCCTATCAAGGTCCTTGATACAAGAGAACAAGTGCAGAGAAACCGGATGACTCGTCTGGTAAAAGTTCTATGGAGAAACCATATGAAGGAAAAGGAAACGTGGGAACTCGAGGAACTTATGATGAAGAACGACCTGAGACTTTTTATGCAGTAATATTCTAGAAATTTTTAGGATGAAATTATTTGAAGGAGGGGAGAGTGTAAAACACCAAGATTCCATTGTACGCTTCTCTTTGAATAATACAATAGTGTGTGTTGTACGCAACATCAAATTCTAACACACCACAACCAATCAAACTAGTCATTATGAATAGTAATACCAACTTTCTGAAATTTTAAAAATTTTATCTTTAAAAATGGACTTCATTTTTGGATTCAGAATATTGAAATTAGCTCAGGGAGAATTTTTGTTATTTTTCTGAAAACTTTCAATTTTTGATGAATAATGAAAAAAGTTGACTTATAGTTTAAAACCAAATTTTTATTTAAATAATTATTTATTTTATTTGAATTTATTTTAGGTAAAAATAGATACCTAATACCTATATAAGTTCAATTTAATTCATTGGAGTTAGTTTATAACAATTTTAGATATATAAAAATTTTATTGAACGTTTTACCGTCTTTTACCCACCTCCTAGGAGCATTTGGAAATTTACATAAAACATAGTTTTATCAATTCTGTGAGTTGAATTTAAAAAATACAAGAGAAACGGTTGATATCAGTAAGTAAAATGGGGTTCAATGAGATGAAATAAATTTTGTATGAATAGTAGCTTTTGACTTTTATTTACCGTAGTTAAAAGTATATATGGTAATCAAGGGTAAAAATGATATTATAATTATCCTAACACATGTCCTAATTATATTGGATAAGTGTTATTTGACCAAAAATATCCTTAGGAATAAAATATTATCCTTCAGGTCCACTTGGATTAGATTTGGACATTTATTATTATCTAATTCAAAGAAGCTTTAAAAGTGTTAAAATCAAATTTTAATAACTAATCCATTTTTAATATTGGGTTATACATAAGATAAATTCGACTATAAATATTAATTAGAAATAAAAAAATATTTCCTATATAATCATATTTTATTTATAATTTTCAGACATTATATAATTTAATTTATTTATGACACAATGATGATGTAGTAATTACCATATTAATGAAATATTAAAATAATTGATATTATAGATACCCAAATAAATGTAATTTGAGACTTTTTATGAATTAAACTAATTTTATAGTTTAATATGATATGTTAGGGTTTATTAAATGATTTTTTTGAAGTAATAATGTTTTAATTAATTTAGAAAAAACAAAATACCAAATAGTGACAAAGTTGACATAAAAGAGTTTTTAAAAAAAAATATTATAATATTAATTGGTATTTTATTCCTAAAAATATCTGCTTCAGCCAAAGGGATTAAATAATATTATATATTTCATTAATGAAACACTTTTAGTTCACCTGGAAGTTTATAGCATTTTTATTAACCATATAATATAAAAATACAAAGAGACATGGTAAATGTCAAATTATTTAACAAAGAGTTAAATCTAAAAGATAACGTTAATATAGTGACCCGAACCTATATAAAACCTATTGGATGAGTGTTTTTCGAAACCATCCCCACCTTATCTGATAAATAATACATTTTTGGGAAATTATAAACTGAACATGATTTTATTATAAAATAATATTTCAATCTTTTCCTAAGGTTCCCCTCACCCCTCTTATAAAAGGGCACTTCCCCTTATCCAAAATTCACGCATTCAAAGCCATTTGGCTTGGCCAACACCTGACCAAATATCCTCCCAACTATACTCCCTTCATCCTAGAGGCATTAATTTAGTCAAAAAGCCATCCTAAGGATCCCTTTTGATCAAATAAAAAGGAAGAACCCAAAGAAGAGGTAAATATTTTATCACCTCTTTCAAGTTCTTTTCTTCTTCCACTTCCTCTTTCATTGTTGTTTCCATTATAAAATAATAACTCCAGTATCATATATATTCTGTAATTTTATTATAAAAATGGTACAACCATATTCTTTATTCTATCCATCCTATAAATGAAAAAGTCATCGTACGTGCGTACATACAGATTACCGTCACCACGTCGTGGTGTAGTTTGTTATTCAAACACTTCATCATTTGGATGGGCTTAATAATGAGTATAAATGATGTAAATAATAAAAATAATATGATAATGATTATTTATATATGATATACCATCCAATTAATTATGAATTTAATATCAAAATAATGATATTGGCGCTTGTGCGTACGTACGGATTACCGTCTCCATGAATGCGATGAGATTCATTCCCCATCATATCTATTCAAGAATAATTTTTATTTTATGATTAAAAATAATGTTTAAATACATTATATCCTTATGAATACTAATAAGATACATCCTATTCGCAACAAACATTACTTATGTAACAAAGTATGTAAAGGAAAATGAATCAGTTAACACCTGAAATGATGATACTGCTGAAATATCATTAACAAGTCAATATTAGAAGATAATATATGATATCATATTTATGTATACAGTTCTTGTATATTTTAATAACAATGATTTAACTATTATATAAGAGTTTAATGTTACCTTGGCCGAGGAAAAGTAAATGTTAAGGGTTAATTTCACAGTCTCTTTATTATCCGAGGTTGTTTTTACGTAAGTATCTAGTGGGACCTCTTTATCATCCACATCCGTGTTTTCCTAAAAATTCATTACAAAACATTTTTACTACTTAATATACTATGGGTTAAAGTCATTTATACCCTTATTTGACCAAATATTTTTTGAATGGAATATTTCCATCATTTTCCAAACAAGTTTCTTTATGACCTTTTCGACAAAATTAAGGTAAGAATGTTTTTTTAACTCATATGGCGGGTGTGGCTATATTCCGCCATTATAACATCATCGAAGTTTCATTTACAAGCTTATAAGAATATTTTCAAAATAATTTTTTTTTTAATTATGTATCTTTAAATGATTTCCAAAAAAAATGAATGATATATTTCTCTAAAACAGTTCTGATTTCATCTATGTCAACATCGTTTAAAGGATTTTAATCTTTTTTGAGGTTGATTTATTGTGATAAAAATATTCTATTTTGTATTGAATGATTTGTGAAATTTTTTACTATGAAACTTTTATTTTTCAACCATTCATGGTTTATCGATAAAGTATTGACATTTCATTTCCTAGTTTTAATACAAGTTTTTTTGTTATGTTTAAAACATTTCATATGAGGAATGCATTAGACTTGGTAAGTGACAGGTGGAGACCGCTATAACTCCTCGATGCATCAGTAGGTCTCATGAGACCAACTAGTTTTTTGACACAAGCCCTTGACAAAATCTTATTTGTTTTCTGGGCACAAGGCCTTGACTATATTGTTATGAAGTCTTGCATTATGCATTCTATCATTATGAAAGTGGCTATTGATGTTTCATGTGATTATTTGACTAGTAGAATATCCATGTGAGTAAGTAAATGGAATTATTTTTATTTATATATTTCATATTATGATTAAGATTATGTTTAAAATTCTTTTGTTTTAGTTTTACACATTTCTTTAAATGTTTATGTTTATTTATGAAAGTTTCCACTATATTGTTATCCTTATTGAGCATCTGAGCTCACCCCTTTCTATGTTTTACTTTTCCTAGGATGTAAAGACGTATATTATGAATTACCTATTGGGATAGTCTATGGGATCTCAATTTTGTCTATGGAAACAATTTTTTTGTAGTTTTCCATTTCATGATATAATGTAAACCATATGAATGTATCTAGTATTTCCAAGGCTACTAAACTAATCGGTGTTTTGAGACTTGATCTTTTGTGATTATGCCAATGGTACGTAATAATGCACTGACTCTGGGACTCTGGGGTCGGGGTGTTAAATATTTTCTTATTTTATATATGATATTTGTATTTCATATTTATGAATTTATAAAAAATATAGAAAACACAAAACTATATTTTTGGCATTCATTGAAAAATAAGTAATGTTATAAAATTATAAAAATATCTCCCACAAAAAAATTCAACATGGTGATTTCAAATATAATGTTTATTTTAGAAAAATAATTTTATGTATATGAAGATTTTATCTTTTAAATAAAACATGTTAATTATTGAAAAGTAATAGTTTTTATAAAATGATCAACTTTCTTACCGTAATAAAAATTACTATAGACATTAAAAAATTATATTATAATTTATATATAAATAATTAGTGTTTTATATTTATATTTAAGGAAAATAAAATTTATTTAAAATGTTTTTTGAAGTTATATATTTTCCAAAAAATACAATTTCGTTTTTTTATATATAAAATGTATTCATCATATTCATCTAATATTCATGTGCAATTTGTTGAATGATATAATAATAATAATTGGATTAAAGGAACCTATAATTAATCTATAAGAATAAAATTTTACCTTTATAAAACAATGGTCCATATACATAACACCTTATTACACTAGCATATGGCCTAAGCGTAAGAAGTTTGAGAGTTATACTATTATTTGGCGACTCACCTATATTCATCAACTGGTGATCTCCACTAACATAAAATTCACATGAAATAAATTTTGATCAAGTATTACATATTGAAGATCTAATTGGGGATTTTCTATTGTAAAACTTAGTGATGATACCTCCCTCCCTTGTTCTGATAAATAAAATTCAAAATGCATGATCGTACTCATTATGGAAATCCATTCTCAATTTTTCTAATCTTTTGTTTTCATTACCATTCATATACACTAATTCTAATAGAAATATTCTCACCAACGGTTATCATTCCAAATGGTCATATTTTCAAAATATCATATTTTACAATGGTTATATTGACCAATGGTCATATTAACAAATGGTTTGGTAATGGTCAGATCATAATGGTAACATTTCCCTTTATTCTGTATATTTATTCTGCTACTCTCATACTCAAATATCCAACACATAACCTCATAAGGTAGTTCATTTCCCATGATAATTTTTATCATATTCTTATATATTCATCTCACTTTACTATTTTTTTATCAAGAGAAATCTTCATTAGAAAATTTAATCCTCTAGAGTTTACATTAGTGTATGAATTTTTTTGGTTATCTCATGATATTATTTCCACCTATTGTATTCAATATTAGTTCATACTCAACAATGGAATATAATATTATTTCTATGATTCTATATTTTATAACATAATAAAATAGTCACTTCTGAGCATGATATAATTTATTAATAGAAAATAATTTTTTGGGTTGTTACACCATGAGTCTTAATTTACAACATTATAATTCCCCATAAAAAATGTATTTGTTGATCACAACATTGAATCCAAATATGGGTTGTAATGTCACATCTCTATTGAATGTTAATGAAACATGAATATATACTATATAAACCATTCCCACAATATTCTATGTTATCATGGGGCCCACATTCATGTTGGGTTTTCTTCTAACAATATGAATAGATCATCTTTTCTTTTAATCAAAGTTAATTGACCATAAAAATATGAAACAATTAGTCTAAGAATCATTAATTGAAACTTATATCAATAGTCTATGATATAATATAAGGACCAAGGCTTAAAAGTTACATACCCTTATATTATTATTTAATAATTCAATTTCTTACATTTTGAGGATCTTTAAGGTTTATATTTTTGATAATTAGTTAATAACTCTTACATAACAAACTAATGTATTAAAATGTGAACACATCTACTCAATATCTAGTTTTACTGGAATATATAACATCAAAAATTAAAAAAGTTTACATTTCATGAATGATCTTCATGAATTTTAACTTGACTTTTTATTTTTTGATACTCATCCTTAAAAAATGTGAAAAAAATTTAAAAACGTTGTATCAATATAAAAAACTCTATATGGGAAAAAAATTATAAAATATTTTAATGTAGTGAAAATCATAATAACCACTAATAATTTTACCTTTTTCTTACTAATTATTTTTGGATATTAAATAAATCATATACACATGAATAAAACAAAACTTTTGGTTAAATAAAACTTTTAAAACCCATAATACGAAAATATAAACCCTCTTATGAAAAATAGAGAATTATATTCATATATTTTTTTCATAAATAATTGGAGCTAGTCAAATCCACTGGGGAATCCTCCCTAGTAAACAACTTCTTTCTTTCCTTTTAATATATGGAACATTACCTAATATACCAGAGAGCTATATCAGGCTCACCTATCATATAAGTTGTATCAAGCACACCGGTTCTATAAATTCTATTGGGCTCAAATATAGTATATGATGTATCAGGATCACAAATATTTATATATAATGATCATGTATTATAAAATAAAAATGTCATTGTATTATTTCATATTATGATCATAAACCCTTGAGTTTTTTTTGAAACCATGTGAAAAACAATTTCCAATATGAAAATACCCTTTTCTTTTAAAAACCCATTTTCAAAACTAAAATACGTAAAAAAAGAAAGATGTATTATTCATTGATGAAAACATGAAATATTTTAAAGGATGAAAAATATAAAATAATAGTTGTGGAAGCAGGAAAATTCTTTGACGATGTATATATATAAATACAACATTTTGTTTATATTTTTTAATGAAATTAAAAACATTCTGCATAAAATAAATAAAAATATTCTTTTTGAAAAACTTTGAATGAAATTTTAAAAAAGACAATTTTTTTATAATTTAATTAATTTCATACATCAATAAAATAATTATAAGAATATTTACATAGAAGAAAATGATTTAAAAAATATTTCCTTTGAACATTTAAATTGAATTCATATGTTAAAGTCTCTTAAGCATTATGTTTGACTTGTCACATACAATATTTATATTCAGGAATAATATGATTTTTGGAATTATTTACTTTATTGAAACCATTTTTCATTTTTATTATTTTTCATTACTATCATGTTATATTTAATTACCTAATAAATAAAGTTCACAAATAATTTTTGATTATATTTGGATAATAATTCCAAAATGAATTTTATAGGTTGACTATGAACAAATAGACAATTATTTCAACATATCTAGAATGTTAATAAATTTCTATTTATCATTTCTATACAATAATTATAATTTTATAACCAAACATGAAATATGGTTAAAAATGAACTACGTAATAACATTTATATTTTACCCCATATTTATGTGTGAGTGATGTTTCAATTTATCAATGATCATGATTGAAAGAAGGTAATTATTATTTTTTCATTCTATAATTATTATTATCTCATAAGTGTCATATTATCTCTTTAAATACCCTTATTTATAAATTTCATGTGATGCGTTGAAGAAAAAATATATCATCGCTTCTTAGAGGTGGTATTCCACATTTATGAACGAATTATTTTATACCCAAAATGATAAAGATCTTGCCAAAATTAGACCTAAGTAAGGACTATATAAAAATTATGAAGAAGAAGAGTCAATAATTACAAGGGGATATTAAAAAGATAAGAAAAAATAATACCACACATATCTACATCCACCATTAGATCACAATAATATGGTCCCTAAAATACCACACCATGTCCATTTCCATGAATTCTTTATTTGACAACATGTCTACCACTCGTTAGCCTCTCTATATGCATATGATATTACCAAGTTGAGTTGATTATCACTGTTGAGGAACTCAATCCAATGAGGTATAATTATCCAATGTACATCCCTTATTTTTTCTTCAATTCCTTAATATTATGTTAATAATTGGATTCAATCTATAGTGATTTCCAATTATATTGGATGTCATATCCAATTACATGCACCGTAGTAAGAATCTCATCATCATAGGTGTAACATTCCATGTAATTATAGAATAATACTTTTTCATATATATTAACATTTATGAATTAAATATTAATTTTACTCAAATGGGTATGTTTGATAGCGTACTCGACAGAAAATAATGGTCTTTTCTAAAATCCTACATTGCACACAACATTGAGTTATAAAAAAATAATATATTATTAATATTATTTTTTTAAATGTTAGTTATCACCTAGTTTTTGTATTGGATGGAATGAATATAACTAATTATATTATTTTTACTTTATTATCATAAATTTTAGAGGCATAAAATGAGATAAATCCAATTTTATGATTAAGGTCTCTAATATTTTTAAATGGTACTTTTACTACCTTTGGATGGAGAACCTTTTTTAAATATGTGTTTTTGAACTTTTCCAAGTTTTATTTTATAAACAAACTTCTTATTTTTAATAGGTACAAAAAAATTTACTTTTATTAAATTTTTGTTATTTTTTGGAAAAAATTCATTTTTAATGACTATTGGAAAATATTCCATTTTAATTCAAAACTACATTTTCGTCTAATTTATTTATATTGTTGTATTATCCATTTAATTAGTTTAAAAAAATAATTATATTATGTTTTAAGAATTCTATGCATCTTTTTTATTGGAAGTAGTTTCACGTTTAAATTAGGTATAAACGCATGTCAATCATTTGATGGTTTTAACATTTAAAACCCTCTTTTCACATTTTTACAATGGGTATTGATTTTAAATTAATTTCTGAAACTTATGTGATTTCAATTTGGAAAAATGTATTCCATATTTTTAATCATAAGGTATAAAGTATGTAAATAGTTCACTTGTATTTTTAGCCATTATAAATAGTAACTTTAGTAATTATATTTATTTCCATGGTTGAAGGTAAATCGGGTAATTATTGGTAAAAATAATATTATAATAATATAAAACTTCACTAAAACTTGTATTAATTTAAAGTTTTGAGTATATTATATCCAATAGAATCCTTGGGTTTATTTTTGGACCACATGAAGCCACTTGGATGACTTTTATTCATCTATAAAATAATAATCAATGAATAGTGATTTTTGGTACACTTTTGTTTTTAAAAATTAATGTATCTTAATAAGGAGTTATATATGAGATATTTTTGAATATAAATATTAATTGGATGTAAAAAATTATTACCAATATCATGATAGTTTATTTATAATTTTTGTAAATAAAATATTTAAATTTAATTATGACACAAAGATTATGTAATAATTTATTAATTAATTAAAGAGTCAAATAAATGATATTATACATATTAAAATAAATATTAACTTACATAATTTATTCCATAAACTAATTTTTTGAATATATTTCAAATTTTGGTGATGATTTAATGGCGTTTGTATGAACCATTTTGTAGATATTATATGTTATTAAAGTCAATTAATGAATAGTGTCAGAATCGACATTATTGGAATTTTAAAATATAAAATAGTTTATTAAAAGTTATAAAATTACTAAAAAATTAATATTCAGAAATATTGTTAGTATAAGTTTTAATATTACTTAAATAACACATTGTTTGGTATTTATACAAGTTATGGTAGTTACATTATCCCACAATGTTTAAATAACATGATATCATGGTAAGATTAAAAAGGGTAAAATAAGTGTTAAAACTAATAGACAAGGTTTAAAAAATTTTAAAAACACTTATAATTTTAATTGGATGATAATTATTCGACCCGATATAATGTTAGTTTATAAATAAATTAGTATGGGACAATTTTTAATCTAAATTGAATATATATAAGGACCTGACCTTAAACCTTACTTAATATTGAATTAAATGAATAATTCACATTGAGGATCTTTTCAGGTTTAGAGTTTTAGAGAATTCGAACATACCTATTACATCTCAAAAGATTACAAAGTAGATACTTCTACTAAGTTTCCATAGAATAAAAAACTCTTAAAAAGAAACATGTCTAGTTCCATATTTTATATAGCATGACTTTCTCTTCATCCCATCCATGACCCTATTCCACATTATGTCCTGTGAAAAACATTTCAAAAAAACTTGGGGTGAGAATAAAAAGCTCAGTAAGGGATACACAAAGAATGAAAACTATTAGTTTATCAAAACAACAAGTAAACCATGTATACTTTATCAAAGTAATACTTTTCACCTTTATGAAGTAGTAAAAACTCTTCACTGAATAAAAGATCATTACTTACCCTTTTGTAACCAAAATATTACCATAAATCTCATATAAAGATCACATAACATATAAAGGTAACTTGGGACATAAACATACTTAAATGGAATAACCATACGGTCGACTTCCACACATTTCACTTAATGGAATAGCCATACGGCCGACTTCCATACCCAATGCATTGGAGGTTATAACGTAACCACCCATCCTAGTATTCACGACACCACCCGTCATATGGTTTATCACATAACCACCCATCAAATGTCCAAGTACCAATATAAAATCATAAAACATAAAACAAATATAATGGAAAGAAAACATTTCCACACTTTGATCACAATATATCACATAAATATATTGACATAACAAATCCATTATAAAAACCATTTTCAATACCAAAATACATAAAATATTATATGGTATTTATTTCATTTTAAAAACATTACAGCTTGTTGAGGAAGCCAAAGACCAAATAATACTCACGGCGGCGGAAATGGGTCGTTGTCACCGCGTACGTTAAAATAAACATTCATTTTTGTCGTTTAGTAAAATTCATCATAGAAAAAGATTCCTTTTTTATAAAATTAAAAGTCAAAGGGGTTTATATACCATATAAAAGAAATTTCTGTATAAAATGAAATATGCCTCAATGAAAGGGGATTGAGACGAAGTCCCTTATCTCGGGTCCGTCTTGACTCCATCGTTCTTTAACGTCCTGAATAATAAACTTGAGTTAATTTATACTTGATTAAGAACCTTTTTCAAGTTCATTATTACTTTTATATCACTTATTACCATGTTCTAAAAATTATGTAATCATTTAAGTTAATAATGTTTGTTTTGTCGATATTTGGTTCTTAAGTCGAAAGAGGACTTCTTACAATTACATGTTGTTCGTGTGGTCAAAGGTTCATTATATCCAGAATGATATTCATGATTTGGATATCATATATATAATATATATCCAAAATATACATTTATTTATAATATTACATAATCATTTAGAGGTAAGAAATGAAATGCACCATTCGTGGAGACGGTAAGCCGTACATATGCATGAACGCTACTTTCATTTATATGTCATATTAATGGAATTAAAACTAAATGAGAGGTATGTATATTTTAATTCCAGAATTATATTAATCATTTATATGTAACATAAATCATATATAATAACTTTAAATCCATCCTTTATACATCCCACATATGGCATTAACGAATCAAATCACTTTGAGGGGGTGGTAGTCCGCACTTCCTAAAATGAAGATATCGCGTATACCCATAATGGAAGCCATAAAGGTGTGCCATAAATGAAAAATACATAAGATTAAGGAATACATAAACATATTATATATCATATATAAATATAGTGACATCTTAATGGCCACCTTTAATGGTGTTGGAAGAATATTGAACAATCATCATTTCGTGAGGCAGAAATTCGCCATCCACAGAAACAGTATGTTCTTTAACCATTATATGTAGGTGTGTGTAATTGTAGCTCGAATTATTATTATAAAAATAATCCTAGTATATTTAAGATAATGTATTTGTTACAAAATAAATGAATAAAAGGAGTCTAGGGTGTTGGAGAAGCAAAATAAAACAAAAGAACACAAGAGAAAACACTACCTTTAAATCGGGTAACTCTTTTTGATTTGAGCTCAAAGGCTTACTTGGGAAGACTTCTACCCAAATTGAGGCTTCTAAGAGTTTGAGAGGGATGTGGAGAGAGAAAATGGGCAGGGTTTAGAAGATCAAAAGGCTTTGTAAGTGTGGGTAAGGTGGTATAGGTGGGGGCCTTTTATAAGAGGAGAGGGGCACTCTTGGAAAGTAAAGAAATGTTACTTTATTTTAAAATGAGTTTCGGATTTTAAAAGGTCCCACATTGATATAATCCGATGATAAGGTGACAAGGGTTTGAAATATACCCATACAATAGTTTTTTGACAAGTGTAGTTCTTAGATTTTACATTATCTTTTCATTTTATTTAAATCGTTAAATAATGAGGTAATCGATGCATCATCATGGTGTCATAAATAATTTAATTTATTTAATGTCTAAAAATTATAAAAAAAATATCATGATGTAGAAAATATTTTTATATTTCTAATGAATATTTATAGTCAGAAATTAGACTTGTATAACCCCATTTAAAAATTGTTTTAGTAAAACAACTCATGATTGTGACTTTTTTACTTTAACATTAAATAAAAAAATATTAATGTTATTTTCCTTCCAAAGTGGCTCCATGGGGTCCCCAAGTTGACCCACGGATTTTCTTGGTCGGCCATGACATATCCAATAAGGGTAGGACATGTTTCTAGGTCATTCTATATTATTAAAACATTATTTTTACCTTAAACTACACTAATTACCTCTAATCACGATTAATAAAGCTAAAAGTTACAATTCACCAAAAAATTATTTTAATCCCATTGAACCACATTTTACCTCCTAATGGAAACCATGTATTTATGATTTTTTAAATTCAAAACACAAAGGTGTTAAAATTTCATTTAAACGAAAAATCAGTTTTTTAAGTACCACTTAGTGGTTTCACTATTAATCAAAAATTAAGGTTTTTCAGAAAAATACCAAAAAATAACCTTAAGATATATTTGATATTCCGAATTCAAAAATTATGTCTATTTTAAAAAATTCAAAACATATAAGTTACATTAATTAATTTAATAATTAATTCCCGCTGTCAGAGCAAATAGCGTGTTTTTATGAAACAATAAGTATCAAAAGATTGACACTAGTTTAAGTTTGATTTCAAAGTGAAATTAATTCCAATGACCCATATTGGATTAAATGGTAAAAATATATTCTAATTTCACTTTAAAACTAATTAAAAATATAATCTAATCATATAAATAAATTAGATTAAAAAGAGGTTTTGAATTAAAATACAACATTTTTCACTATTCATTAAAAAATGAACTTTATCGGAAAAATACCGAAAATTTACACAAAGTAAATTTTTATGTACTGATTCTAAAAAAAGTTATATTTGGTCCAATAGAATGTATAAGAATTATCAAAACTATATTTAATGACGGTTCTCCATCAAAAGGCGATAAGTGAACCTTTAGTGAAAATTAGTGTATAAATGCCTAAAATTGAATTCTTTACATATTTTAAGCCTTTATCTTTTATTGTAAAAAATTTAAAAACCTATATAATCATATTTTAGTTATTTATATCCATTCCTTCCAATACAACGGCTCCATGTTAACTACCATTTAAAATAATATTATTTTATTATTAGAGTGCAACGTAAGATTCCCAAGAAAGTCATCGTTGCGTATCAAGTACGCTATCGAACATAGCAACCCCTTTAAACTAAAATTAATATATAATTCCAAAATAATAATAAATATGAAAATTTATTATTCTTTATTTACCTGGGATGTTACATCCTTCCCCCCTTTTGGGAATTGCGTCCTCGCAATTTTATTCACTTACCAAAATAAGTGGGGGTATTTATCCCTCATAGCATTTTCAGATTCCCACATTGCCTCTTCAACCATATGGTTTTTCCAAAAAACCTTTACCTGGTGAATTACCTTATTTCGCAACACCTGCTCTCTTCGGTCCAGAATCTGGACTAGTTGTTCTTCATAAGAGAGATTCTCTTACAACTGAACTACCTCCGGGCTCAAAACATGAGATAGATCTGGCACATACTTTCTCAACATCAAAAAATGAAAAACATTGTATACCTGAGATAAACTCGGAGTTAATGCCACTCTGTATGAAACTGATCCAACTCTCTCTAGAATTTCATATGGTCCGATGAACCTTGGACTCAGCTTTCCTTTCTTACCAAATCGCATCACACTTTTCCATGGAGAAACCTTAAGAAAAATATGATCACCTACCTCGAAAGATAGAGCCTTCCTCCGGTTATCTGCATAACTTTTCTGTCTGCTCTGATCTGTTCTCATGTGTTTTGGAATCAAATGAACTTTTTCTGCTATCTCTTCTACCAATTCTAGTCCCATCAGCTTCCTTTCACCCACATTATCCCAAAGAGCTGGAGTTCGACACCGCTTCCCATATAATTCCTCAAATGGTGCCATTTGTATACTGGAATGAAAACTATTATTATAAGAAAACTCAACCAAAGAAAGATGTTGGTCCCAACATCCCTGATAATCCATAGAGAAAGCTTGTAGCAGATTCTCCAAGGTCTGAATTGTTCGTTCTGACTACCTATCTGATTGCAGATGAAAAGCTGTACTAAAATTTAATTCAGTACCCAATAAATTTCGAAGGCCTTTCCAAAAGTTAGAAGTAAACCTGGGATCACGATCGAACACAATGGATAGGGGAACTCCATGTAACCTGACTACCTCTTTAAGATACAATTGAGAAAGTTTATCTAGAGAGAAAGTATCTCAAATAGGAAGGAAATGAGCAGATTTAGTCAGTCGATCAACAATAACCCAGATTGCATTATTACCTCGAGATGTCCTCGGTAATCCCACAACAAAGTCCATGGATACATTTTACCATTTCCACTCTGGCACTGGTAAAGTCTGAAGCATCCCTTTCAGTAACTGCTGCTCTGCTTTAACCTGCTGACAAGTCAAACACTTCATAGTAAAATCAACAATATCTCTTTTCATTCCATCCCACCAGTAATACTCCCACAGATCCCTGTACATCTTAGTACTGCCAGGATGAACTGAAAATGGGGTACTATGAGCCTCACATAACAACTCATTCTTCAACAGTGAATCACCAGGGACACATAATCTCTTCCCAAACATCAAAACACAGTCATTATCAATGTTGAATTCAGACAACTTACCCTTCTGAACCAGCTCTACCTTTTTCTGCAACTCACTGTCTTCCCTCTGTGCTTGCTTAATTATGTCTGATAGGGATGATCTCACTGATACCTGAAACAAAAAAGAAGAACTTCCTGCACCAACAATTCTATGCTAAAGTTTATCAAATCAAAAACCAAAGGATCTCGTTCCAAACGTAGCATGGTTAATGAAGCATTACTTTTTCAACTCAAAGAATCGGCCACTTTATTTTCTTTTCCCGGATGGTAATGAATTGTACAATCATAATCCTTGATTAATTCCAGCCATCTCCTCTGTCTCCTGTTCAATTATTTCTGAGTGAATATATACTTTAAACTTTTGTGATCGGTATATATTTCACACTTTACTCCATACAAATGATGCCTCCAAATTTTTAGAGCAAAAACCACAGCAGCTAATTCCAAATCATGTGTAGGGTAATTTACCTTATGAGTTTTCAACTGACGTGAATCATAAGAAATTACCTGATTATTCTACATAAAGACACAACCAAGTCCCATCAATAAATCATCACTGTAGATAACAAACTCACCAATCCTGGAAGGAAGTGCCAAAACTGGAGCATTCACTAATCTTCTTTTAAACTCCTCAAAACAGTAATCATATTCTTTTTTCCAGATAAACATAACACCCTTCCGAGTTAGCTTAGTCATTGTACTAGATAACCGAGAAAAATTATCAACAAACCTTCTATAGTAACCTTCCATACCAAGAAAACTGATTCAACTGATCCATCACTGTAGTAAACTACTCAATTCTGATTCTGACCATCTCAGTATGCTGATTTGGAAGGTCATTTCCCTCAGTATGCCTTCCCAAAAAAAATCTTCTTTGTTTCCTATACGAGAAACCATTCTTAACACTGAAATATCTTAGGAGAAGAAACATGGTAATATTTAAATGCTATATCATTTCAATCATACCATAAATTAATTCATAATTTAACAATTTTCTAACTCCTAAAGTTTTCTAAACCGACCTCTGATACCAACTATAAGGCCCCAACCTTAAACCTTACTTAATATTTAATTAAATGAATAATTCACATTGAGGATCTTTTTAGGTTTAGGGTTTTATAGAATTAGAACATAACTATTACATCTCAAAATATTTCAAAGTAGATACTTCTACTAAGTTTCCATAGAATAAAAAACTCTTAAAAAGAAACATGTCTAGTTCCATGTTTTATATAGCATGCCTTTCCCTTTATCCCATCCTTGACCCTATTACACATTAAGTCCTGTGAAAAACTTTTCAAAAAAAACATGGGGTGAGTATAAAAAGCTTAGTAAGGGATACACAAAGAATGAAAACTATTAGTTTATCAAAACAACAAGTAAACCATGTATACTTTATCAAATTAATACTTTTCACCTTTATGAAGTAGTAAAAACTCTTCACTGAATAAAATATCATTACTTACCCTTTTGTAACCAAAAGATTACCATAAAACCCATATAAAGATCACATAAAATATAAAGTTAACTTGGTACATAAACATACTTAAATGGAATAACCATACGGTCGACTTCCACACATATCACTTAATGGAATAGCCATACGGCCGACTTCCATACCCAATGCATTGGAGGTTATAATGTAACCACCCGTCCTGGTATTCACAGCACCACCCGTCATATGGTTTATCATGTAACCACCCGTCAAATGTCCATGTACCAATATAAAATCCTAAAAAATAAAACAAATATAATGGAAAGAAAAAATTTCCACACTTTGATCACAATATATCACATAAATATATTAACATAACAAATCCATTATAAAAACCATTATCAATACCAAAATACATAAAATAGTATATGGTATTTATTTCATTTTAAAAACATTACGGCTTGTTGAGGAAGCCAAAGACCAAATAATAGTCGCAGCGGCGGAAAAGGGTCGTTGTCACCGCATATGTTAAAATAAACATTCCTTTTTGTCGTTAAGCAAAATGCTTCATAGAAAAAGATTCCTTTTGTATAAAAGTAAAATCCAAAGGGGTTTATACACCGTATAAAAGAAAGTTTTGTATAAAATGAAATATGCATCAATGAAAGGATATTGAGACGAAGTCCCTTACCTCGGGCCCGACTTGACTCGATCGTTCTTTAACGTCCTGAATAATAAACATGAGTTAATTTCTACTTCCTTAAGAACATTTTCAAGTTCATTATTACTTTTATATCACTTATTACCATTTTCTAAACATTATGTAATCATTTAAGTTAATAATGTTTGTTTTTTCGATATTTGGTTCTTAAGTTGAAAGTGGACTTCTTACAATTACATGTTGTTCGTGTGGTCAAAGGTTCATTATATCCAGAATGATATTCATGATTTGGATATCATATATATCATATATATCCAGTATATAAATGTATTTATAATAATACATAATCATTTAGAGGTAAGAAATGAAATGCATCGTTCGTGGAGACGGTAAGCCGTACGTACGCATGAACGCTACTTTCATTTCTAAGTCATATTAATGGAATTAATACTAAATGAGAGGTACGTATATTTTAATTGAAGAATTATTTTCATCATTTATATGTAACAGAAATCATATATAATAACTTTAAATCCATCCTTTATACGTCCCACATATGGCATTAATGAATCAAATCACTTTGAGGGGGAGGTAGTCCGCACTTCCTAAAATTAAGATATCTCATATACCCCTAATGAAAGCCATAAAGGTGTGCCATAAATGAAAAATACATAAGTTTAAGGAATACATAAACATATTATATATCATATATAAATATAGTGACATCTTAATGTCCACCTTTGAAGGTGTTGGAAGAATATTGAACAATCATCGTTTTGTGAGGCAGAAATGCCCCATCCATAGAAACAATGTGTTCTTTATTCCCCATCCACAGAAACAATATGTTCTTTAACCATTAGATGTAGGTGTGTGTAAGTGTAGCTCGAATTATTCTTATAACAAAATCCTAGTATATTGAAGATACTGGAGTTGTTACAGAATAAATTAATAAAAAGAGTTTAGGGGGGTTGGATAAGAAAAATAAAACAAAAGAACACAAGAGAAAACACTACCTTTTAATCGGGTAACTCTTTTTGATTTGAGCTCAAAGGCTTCCTTGGGAAGACTTCTGCCAAAAGTGAGGCTTCTAAGAGTTATAGAGGGATGTGGAGAGACAAAATGGGCAGGGGTTGGCCAATCCAAACTCTTTGGAAGTGTTGGTAAGGTGGTAGAGGTGGGATCCTTTTATAAGAGGAGAGGAGGGGCACTCATGGAAAGTAAAGAAATGTTTATTTTAAAATGAGGTTCGGATTTTAAAAGGTATCAAATTGATATAATTCAAGGTAAAGGTGATAAGGGTTCTAAATATACCCATACAATTGGTTTTTGACAAGTTTAGGTCTTAGATTTTACATTATCATTTCATTTTATTTAAATCGTTAAATAATGAGGTAATCGCTGCATCATCATGGTGTCATAAATAATTTAGTTTATTTAATGACTAAAACTTATAACAAAAACTATCATGATGTAGGAAATCTTTTTATCTTTTTAATGAATATTTATAGTCCAAAATATGACTTGTATAACCCCATTTAAATATTGTTTTAGTAAAACAACTCATGTTTGTGACATTTTTACTTTAACATTAAATAAAAAGATATTAATGTTATTTTCCTTCCAAAGTGGCTCCATGGGGTTTCCAAGATGACCCATGGATTGTCTTGGTTGGCCATGAAATAGCCAATAAGGGTAGTACATGTGTCTAGGTCATTCCATATTATTAAAACATTATTTTTACCTTAAACTACACTAATTACCTCTAATCGCAATTAATAAACCTAAAAGTTACTATTCACCAAAAAATTATTTTAATCCCATTGAACCACATTTTACTTCCTAATGAAAACCATGTATGTTGGATTTTCTAAATTTAAAACACAAAGGTGGTAAAATTTCATTTAAACGAAAAAATCGGTTTTTAAGTACCACTTAGTGGTTTTACTATTCATCAAAAATTGAAGTTTTTCAGAAAAATACCAAAAATTCACCCTAAGCTATATTTGATATTACGAATTAAAAAATGATGTCTATTTTACAAAATTAAAAAAATATAAGTTACATTAATTAATTTACTAATTAATTCTCGCTAACAGAGCAAATAGCGTGTTTTTATGAAACAATAAGTATCAAAAGATTGACACTAGTTTAAGTCTGATTTCAATGTGAAATTAATTCCAACGTACACTATTGGATTAAATGGTAACAATATATTCTAATTTCACTTTAAAAACAATTCATATGATAATCTAATAATATAAATAAATTAGATTAAAAAGAGGTTTTGAATTAAAATACAACATTTTTCAGTATTCATTAAAAAATGATCTTTATCGGAAAAATACCAAAAATTTACACAAAGTAAATTTTGATGTCCCGATTCTAAAAAAAAGTTATATTTGGTAAAATAGAATGTATAAGAGTGATCAAAACTATATTTAATGACGGTTCACCATCAAGAGTAGATAAGTGAACCTTTAGTGAAAATTAGGGTATAAATTCCTAAAATTGAATTCTTTCCATATTTTAAGCCTTTATCTTTTATTGTAAAAAATTTAAAAAACATATATAATCATAGTTTAGTTATTTATATCAATTCCCGCCAATAAAACGGCTACGTGTTAACTACCATTTAAAATAATATTATTATATTACTAGTGTGCAACGTATGTTTTCAAAGAAACTCATCATTGCGTATCGAGTACGCTATCGAGCATAGAAACCCCTTTAAAGTAAAATTAATATTTAATTCACAAATATTAATAAATATGAAAATTTATTATTCTTTATTTACCTAGGATGTTACAATATATATTAATTTAATACATTTAAAAATTCATAAGGTGCCATCCCCTCTCCTATAAAAAGGAACTCATTCCTCTCTTTTAATCACACTTCAAAAACATATTATTTCAGACAAGATCAACCAAGAACCCTTACTATTATTCCTACTCACATTCGTGAGTAATTATATTAGGCATAATAATAGAGTCATTAAGGTGTTAAGAAAGGTTATCTTCTAAAAGAAAGGTAATTTTTTATTTAAGTGTTTCTATTTTATTTCTTCTTCCACTACCTTAATATATTTTTAACCTATGATGGAATAATAAATCAAATATGAAAATTATACTGAGATTATATTATGTTATTATCATCACCTAAATCCATCTTCACATATCAATTAAATGGGAAAGGAATTTATCATTTGAGCATATGTTTGAACTATCACCTCTACAAACCGATATGTTTTGTTTTCCATATGCATCTCTCCAGACTAGTAATAATGTTGGAATAAATATTTTATATTATTTTAATTACATATTTATCATTATAATATAATAACTTATCAATTATTTTCTTTCTTTCTAGGTATATAAAAATGAGAATGTCGTTCATGAGTAGGTGTGACCTATCACCTCCATGAAACGATGTGAGTTGTTTTTATTCACTACATCACATGTATGATATAGATATAAGTATATTTAAATGATTATTATGATTTTAATTATATTATTATAATTCAATAATGATAAATTAGGAATTACTTTATTTCCATAATTACTAATGAAATATGGAAACGTTACTCATGTGTATGTACGACCTACCGTCTCTATGATTATAACATTGTTCATTTTTTATTCCATAAATTAATGTTTTGATTTAAAAAGTATAATTGATGCATAAAAGTAATTTTTATTTCAATAATTTTATTCTAGATATAATTGACATATGACCACATGGACTATTGACATCATACCAAATTTATTTTTGACTCATGTATCGAATATCGACAAAATGTCCGATGTGAACTTAAATAATTATGTAATTCATATATCATTGTAATAAGTGATATAAAAGGAATAAAAACATGAAAAGGGTTTTCATGAAAGTATAAACTAATCTAATTTTATAATTCAGGAATATAAAGATTGTACGTGATGATTTGGACCCACAGTAAAAGATTTAATCTTAATCACCTTTCATTGAGGCATATCTTGAGGTTATGAACCTTTATTATCTTATAAGGTGTATATAAAACCCTTTTGAAATGTTATATAATGAATTTATAGTGTCATGCTATTTTTTGTTTTTTTAATGTTATTCTTTATTTATTTTTATTCTAGTGTATCTCAAGTGGCATGAGACGCTTTAACTAAAATGTCGTTTTAAATGTTTTAAATATTTATTATTATAAATATTTCCCATTAATGTCCATATTTGAAAAATATATTTAAGGATTTATTTATATGTACATGAATGTTATAAAATCTTAACTCCTTTCAAAAGTTTCAATGTAGTATGGGAAACATTGATTCAAAATTATTCTTTTAAAATGTTTTAATTATGTTTTAAAAGTGGATTGATTATTTCAATTATATTGAATGGTTTTTTAACATATACCCCATGAATATAATTTATCACATTAATATCAATATTATTTATTTATTTTTACTTAAAAATATTACAATTTTATTTTAAAATAATGTGTTTTCATTTACGAGTGTGTTTCTTGTAAAGATGAAATGTGATTTCAATGGGGAAATATCAATTTTCCTTAATGTTTGTTGTATACGTTTTGACTATGTTATGGATCTTGAGAATTATTTATGCATATGGGTGGTTTCGTGATAAACCTTGGGTGCGTGAGCCCTTGACATCTCTCCAATACATTGGGTATTGAGAAAGAGTTAACTGTTTGAGTTTCTCTTAAGATATTTAGATAATATAGTGTGATGGGTATCCAAATATAACCATCAAGGTTACTCCATATGTAGTTGTGAAAGAAATAATTTAAGTATGTTATGGATAAATCAAGTTACCTTTATAGTTTACTATTTCTTAGATTTTTTAAGGAATCATATGAACACATCTGGTTTGTTAGGAATTTAGGTTTTATTGGTGAAAACTATGATTTTTTGAAATGTTTTCATGAGTTTAAATATTCATGGACTAATGGTTAAATTATTTATTTATGTCCCATACTATGATTTTTGTTCTTATCTCATATTTTTGGAATATTTTCCATAGGGTTTAAGGATGTGTAAGGGAGGGTAATAATTCAAGATGAATGTTATGAATATTTCTATCATGAAATATAGAAATAATGTTCAAATGAGTTTTATCTTGTGTAAAGAATGGATAGTGAGTAGAAAATTATACTTTTTAATATTTCAGTTGTTATGTGATAATTATGGCCTAATTATATAAAACTGTAAACTTGAAAAGATCCTTAATGTGAATTCCTCACTTAACTCAAGATTATGTAATGTTTAATACTAGGGCTATATAGTTGGTATCACATGTCAGTTTAGATAACATTAGCGGTTATGATATTGTTAATAAAATATCCATAAATTATTTTTACATTATGTTCAAATTGAAATGATATAGAATTTAAATATTACCATGTTTAATCATCTAATATATGTTTGCTCAAAATGGTTTTTTGTATAATAAAAAGGGCAGTTGTGCTGGGATGGTATCCAAAGGAAAACAACCTTCCAATTCAGCAAACTGTGATGGTCAGAATTGGAACTAAATAGTTTGTTGCAGTGATAGTGCATTTGACTCAGGCTATAAATGGAGGTGGTATCAATACATGAGATCATTCAGATCAACCAAAGAGAAACGTGTTATTAGTGGAGCACTTCATGTGGAAATATCCCTCATCATTTAGGGGATCATATGACCTCGTGATAGCTGAATGGTGGATTTAATACCTAGAAACTATTTTCAATGTCATGGGTGTCCAAACAATAAAAATGTTAGTCTAGTTATTTACCATTTTAAGGTGAATCCGATCAAAGGTGTTTGATGGTCAATAATATCTGGGACACTGAAGATATTGATCCTCTTGAGTGGGATGAATTGAAATATATGTTTATTGAGAAAAAATTTCCTAAGGTGGTTTGACATAGGATGGAAAACAATTATTGGAATTGAGGCAAGATGAAGATTCAGTGGCTGTATACAAATAAAAATTCACTCAACTTACAAGGTATGCTCAAAATTTCATCTAGGATCTTGATAGTAAAATAAAAAAAATTACTCAGGATTAGATTTGATGAATCAATGGGTGTTGACTTATCATGAGTTAAAAATTTATGGCAAACTTGTTTGATGTGCAAAGAATGTGGAAATGGATTATATTGATGATCATTTGTTCTTTTAAAAACATTGGAATAAGAGTTTGGGGTGCATAGAGAAAGGGAATAATTTTTAAAAAATTCCAATGGTAAGAAAATTAAGTTTATAGTTTGTGAAATGTTTGGTAAAAAGAACATTGGGGAATGCCTTTCAAATTACGATAAGTGATTCTAATGTGGTAAAATGGGACAGAAGGCTCATAACTATAGTGAAAAAGATCAATTTAGTGGTAATACAAAATTTGATCTAAAGTCTGTAAAATGTTTTAAATTTAACAATATGGATAATTATGTAAATGATTATCCAATGATGAATTTGAATGAAGGGAAGCAACCAGAACACAAGAAGAAATGTGTGATGAAATCCGTTGAAACTAATTTAGTAGATGTTAGGCCATCAAATGAAGTGGTATCAGGTACGTTGTTTTTTTTATTCCAATGTATTGTTTGATTTAGGGTCTACAAATTCTTTAATTTATGATAAATTTTCTAGTAAATTGGAACTTCCACCTTGTGAAATAATTCTGGAGATTATGGTAAAAATACCTAGGGTAAATTTAGGGGCATAAAAATATTATAATAATCTTCATGTCCTTTTCTGTGGAAGGAATTTAGCAGAAAACCTTGTTTTTTCGCTCTATTATAGTTTGATTTTATTCTGGATGTGGAGTGGATTTCTATTTTATATTCTAAGATTGATTGTAGAGATAAATAGGCTGACCTTCATAAATACTTTCATTTTATGTAAAATAATGAACCCTTACCCTTGATAACATATTAGGAAGCTGAGAAACTATTAAAAGATAGAAATAAATTTTACCTTGAACCAATTATTGAAAACAAATGATCTATTTAGATTAATGATTTAATAGTGGTAAATGAGTATCTTGATATTTTTCCTGATGAGGTGCCTGGTATTATACCTAATCAATAATTTTAAATTATTATTGACTTAGTAGTTGATGTTAAGCTAATTTCAAAACCTCCTTATCAAATGAATCAAATTCAAATTTTTTAGTTGAAGAAGCAATTACAGGAGTTATTAGATAAAGGATTCATTCAACCTAGTACATCACTATGAGGTGCTCCAGTCTTGTTTTTTAAATAGAATGATTGTACAATGAGACTTTGCATTGATTATAGAGCCTTGAATAACACCACTATTATGAAAAAGTATACATTGCCTCATATTAATGATTTTTTTGATTAACTACAGGGACCACCATATTTTTTGAAGGATGACTTGAGGTTAAAAACCCATTAGTTGAAATTAAAGGAATTAAATATTTTGAAGACTGCATTTTGTAATAAATATGGTCATTATGAATTTATAGTTATACTATTTGGATTAACTAATGCAGCTTCTATATTCATGGAACTGAATAATGGAATATTCCATGAGTTCTTTGATAAGTTTGTGACTATGTTTATTGATGACATTTTGGTATATTATAAATGTTAAGTGGAGCATGAAACTCATCTAAGGTTTATATTTCAAACCTTAAAAGAAAATAAATTGTATGTTAAATTTAACACTAGTGAATTTTGGTAACAACAAATTTTTTTCCTGGGGTACATTATTTCAAAATATAGCATATCTGTTGATCCTGAAAAAACAAAATTTATTTAAAAATGTCCAAGACCATAAAATATAATTATGATTTGTAGTTTTCTATGTTTAGTAGGCTATTAATAGTGGTTGGTTGAATTTTTTTTGGTAATCTAGACCATTGACTATGTTAACTTGAAAAGTTGTTAAGTTCATCTGGACAAAATAATATGATAATTTTTTTTAGGAATTGAAAAAAAGATTGGTGAATTCTCAAGTTCTGTCCATTCCTTCCATAAATGGTGAATTTTTTATCTAAGTTGGTGCTTCTTTGAATGTACTTGGTTGTGTCCTAATGTGGAATGATCAAGTAATTACTTATTCTTCAAGTCAGTTGAAACCTCATGAGTTAAATTACCCTAAACATGATTTGGAATTAGATGTTGTTGCTCTTAATTAAATATTTAGAGCCTTTATCATCTTGGATTAAAATTTAAAATATATATTGACAAAAAAATATTGAATTATATATTCAATCAGAAATAATTGAATATTATACATAGTAGATGGTTGGATCCAATCATGGATTATGAATGCAAAATTCCTTACCATCATGGAAAAACAAATAAGGTGTTTGATACTATGAGTTGGAAAAGTAATGTTACATTAACCATGTTAAATTTAGAGTGTGGTACTTTGGTTAATGATTTGATGATATTTGGCTTGGAAGTTGTTGGTGAAAAAAATTCTTACGTTTTGTATTAGAATTTAGTGCAATCATCTCAATTAGAAAGAATTAATCAAGCATACAAGGGAGATAATAAACTTCATAAAAATGTATAATTGGTTAAAAGGGGAACTTTCTCTAATTTAATATTCATAAATATTTTTTTTGATATTTGGGAAGATATTATTCATGCCTTATAATTCACAATTAAAGAAATGGTTATTTTGTAAAGCTTGTAGTTTTTCGTTTTTAGTTAATCCTGGAAGTACTATGATGTACATAGACCTTTGGGAGTATTACTGGTGGGATGGAATGAAAATATATATTACTGATTTTATAGTGAAGTATTTTAATTTTCATTAGGTTAAAGATTATAGGTGGTTTACAAAGGGGATGTGTCATCCTTTTCCAGTACTAGAGTAGAAGTGGGAAAATATATCCATGGATCTTAGTGGTATTTCCAATGAATTCCCATAGTAACAATGCGATATGGGTTATTATTGATAGATTGACTAAAACAACTCATTTTCTTCCTATTTGAAAAACTTTATATCTAAATAAACTTTCTCAGTTGTATCTTAGATTGATATTTTGGTTACATGGAGTTCCTTTCTCTATTTTATTTGATCATGATCAATGGTTTACTTCTAACTTTTGTAACAGACTTCAGAAGTCCTTGAGTACTAAATTAAATTTCAGTATATCATTTCATCCTAAATTAGAGAGGAATAAAGAATGAATAATTCAAACCTTGTACAATGTGATACGTTCTTGTTCAATGGATTACTATGGATATTGGGATCAACATCTTTCTTTGGTTGAGTTTTCTTATAATAAAAGTTTTCATTCCAGTATATATATGGAACCATTTGTGGAATTATATGGAAAGCAGTGTCAAACTCTATATTTTTGTGATGAAGTGGGTGAAAGGAAGTTGATGGGACCCGAATTGTTAGAAGAGATGGTAGAAAAAGATCAATTGATTCAGAAACACATGAGGATAGCTCATAATAGGAAGAAAAGTTATGCATATAACAGGAGGAAGGATCGTTCTTTTGGGGTAGGTGATCATGACTTTCTAAAAGTTTCACCATAGAATAGTGTGATGTGTTTTGGTAGGAAATGGAAGTTGTGTTCACTATTCATTAAACCATATAAAATCATGGAGAAAGTTGAATTAGTTTACTATCGAGTGGATTTACCTCTGATTTTATCCCATGTACACAATTATTTTCATGCTTCAATGTTAAGAAAGTATATCCCGGATCCATCTCATGTTTTGAGTCCAAAAGTAGTTCATTTGGAAAAGAATATTTCATATGAGGAATAGTTAGTCCAGATTCTTGACCAAATGGAGAATGTGATATGGAATAAGGTAATTCTTCATATCAATTTTTTTTTTGAAAAATCATATAGTTTAAGAGGCAACATTGTAATCTAAAAATTCTATGATGTATAAATACCCCAACTTATTAGATCACTAAATAAAATTTGAGGATGCAATTACCAATATGGGGGAAGGATGTAACATCCCTATTAATTATAGAATAACCATTTTTCATATATATTAATATTTATGAATTATATATTAATGTTTACATTGAATTGGATTCTATTGCTGATAGCGTACTCGACATGCGGTAATGGATTTTTTTGAAATCCTATGTTGCTCACAAGACTTTGTTATACCAAAAAATAATAATATATTATTATTATTATTATTTTAAATAGTAGTTATCACCTTGTAATTGTATTTTAGGGAATTAACAGAACTAACAATGTAATGTTTACACATGTTTATTGAATATTTTTAATTTCTTATAGTAAATTTTATATTCTTAAAAAGTGAATAAATCTAATTTTAAGCCTAAAATACTCTAATATTCTTAAAAGGTAGTTTTACTACCTTTTGATGGAGAAACATTTTTAAATATAGATTTATTAACTTTTATATGTTCTATTTAAAAAAAACTTATTACTAGGAAGTGGGAAATTAAAATTTACTTTGGTTGAATTTTTGGTATTTTTATGATAAAATTCTTATTTGAATTAATAGTGAAAAGAACTTCAATTTCTTCTAATTTATTTTTATTGTAAGATTATGAATTTAATTGGTTTTAAAGTATAATTAGATTATTTTTTTATCATGTAATCCAATTTTGGTGATTGTATATAATTTCACATTGAAATTAGATATAAACACATGTTAATCATTGGATAATTTTTATTTTTAAAAACATGTTTTCTCATTTTGACAATAAAGATAAATTTTAAATTAATTACAGAAAATTATATGTTTTTAATTTAGAAAAATGGATTATATATTTTGATTCATAAGGTACAAATTATGTAAATATGTCCCTTTTATTTTTATGTATTTCAAAATAGCAAATTTAGTAAATTTTTTATTAATAGAGTTGAAAGTAAATCATGTAATTAAAGGGAAATATATTATTATAATAATATAAAACTACCGTAAAACTTGTCCAAATTTAATTTTGTAAGTTTATTAACACCATGATCATACTTTGGACGATTTTAGGACCACTTGGGGCCACATAATGTATTTAAATATTATATTTAATCAGTAGTCATTTTTTACACTTTTCTTTTAAAAAAATAATGTATTTTAATATGGAGTTATAGAGGGGATATCATTAACTACACATAGTAATTAGAAAAATGAAAATATTAACAATATCATTGTAATATATTTATAATTTAGAGAAATTAAATAATTATATTTAATTATGACACAAAGATGGTGTAGTAATTTCTTAATTAATGAGAGAATCTAATAAATGATATTATAAATATAAAAATAAGTATTTATTTAAATAATTTATACCATAAATTAATTTTGAGGATATATTTTACATTTTTTTATGATTTAAAATATTTTTTTCAAACTTATCTTTCTGTTATGATATTTTTTATAATTCAACTAATGAATAGTGTTAGAATCGATACTATTGGTATTTTAAAATAAAAAAATGTTTATTAAATTTTATAATATTTCTAAAAAATAAGATTCATCCCAAAATTTATTATATGTCCTAATATTTTATAAATTACACATTTTTAGGTTGTTTTACCTGCTATGGTAATTACATTATCCCTCAATGTGGAAAAAAAATGATATCACACTAAGATTAAACAGGGTAAAATAAGGGTTAAAAAAATTAGGATTAAAAAATGTTCAAAACATTTATAATATTAAATTTATGAAGTTTATTAAACCCAAAATTATATTATATTTTTAATAAATTATTTTTGGATTATTTGGGTCTGATATTGAATTTATATTAATTTAATACTTTTTGTAATTCCAAGGGTGCCCCTCCCCACTCCTATAAAAAGGTACTCATTCATATATGTTACTAACACTTCCAAAACCTTTTGTTTCTATCAATATCTACCCAAAAGCTTTATTATAATCCCTACCCACATTCTCGAGTCCTTATAATATACATAACACCCATTTTAGAGGTGTTAAGGTGTTAAGAAAGGTGATAATCTAAAGGAAAGGTAACATTTTTATTTAAGTGTTTCTATTTTATTTCTTCTTCCACTACCTTCAAATATTTTTCACCCATGATAAAATAATAACTTTAGTATGCTCAATATACTTATATGTTATTATTTTAATTTCATTACATAAATCCATCTCCAGTTCCATTAAATTTGAAAGTAATTAATCATTCGTGCGTACATGTGAACTATCAGCTCTACGAACCGATATAATTAATTTTCTGCAACTGTCTCTCAATAATGGTCATAATAATGGAATTAAGATTTATTATATGTTTTTCATGAAATATTTATTATTATAATATAATTATATATCAAATATTTTCTTACTTTACATGCACAAACAACTGATAATGTTGTTCGTGCGTACGGATGAACTATCACCTCCACGATGCGATGTGCATCGTTTTTATTCATCGAATCACTTGTATGAAATATATAAAAAAATTTAAATTATTATTATGATTTTAATTATATTATGATAATTATTTAGGGATAAAATAATAAGTACCTTATTTCCATAATGATCAATGAAAACTGAAAATGTTAATCACGTGTTTGTACGACCTATCATCTCCATGATTATAACATTGCACATTTTTCATAACATAAATGAATGGTTGGATTTAACAAGTATAATTTATGTATAAAAGATATTATTATTCCATTAATTTTATTCTAATGATTATGGACTTATTACCACACAGATTATTGACATCATACCAAGTTCATTTTCAACCCAACTACCGAATATCAAAAAAACGTCTGGTGTGAACTTATATAATTATGTTATTATTATAACATGATAATCTGTGATATAAAAGTAATAAAATAATTGAAAATTTTTCTCAGTAAATTAAAAACTAATCCAATTTTATTATTCCAGAATATAAAAATTGTATGTGACGAGTCAGACTCAAGATATGGGATTTCATCTCAATTTCATTTCATTTAGGCATACCTTGATACTACAAACCGTTATTAACCAATAAGGTGTATATAAAACCCTTTTGACATTTTATATCATGAATTACTACAATAATGACATTTAATTTTTTCTTTAATGTTATTATTTGATTATTTTTATTCAGGTGTTTCTCAAGTGGTAAGGGACTCTTTAACTAAAACATCGTTTTAAATATTTTAAATATTTATTCTTCTAAATATTTACCATTAATTTATAGGTATGAGAAATGGTTTTAATTATTCTATTATATGGACATGGATGTTTTAAAATGTTAACTCCTTTAAAATGTTTCAAAGTGGTATGGGACACTTTGATTCAAAAATATTTTTTTAATGTTTTAATTGTGTTTTAGAATGGATTGATTATTTCAATAACCTAGAATGGTTTTATAAAATATACGCCATGAATGGAATTTATCACTTTCATTTAAAAATTATGTATTTACATTTACTTTACAAACTAATGATTTTATTTTAAAATAATGCATTTACATTTATAATTGAACAAATTTTAAAGATTAAATTTGATTTCAAAGTGGAAATGTTATTTTTACTTTATTCTTATTGTATGTGTTCTGATTATGTTATGGATATTGGGAATTCTTTATGTACACTGGTGTTTCTATGATAAATCGAGGGTGGGTGGGCTCATGATAGATTTCTAAAGCCTTGGGTAATGAGACGAAGCTAACTGGTTTTGTTTATCTTAAGGTATTTAAGGAATATACTATGATGGGTATTCCAAACATAACCATGAAGGTTACTCCATATATAGTTGTGAAAGATTCAATGTTAGTTTGTTATGGATTCCATAAGTTACCTTTATGATTTAGGATTGTTAATATGTTTTTTATAAATCGTATGATTTCTGGAGGTATGTTTTGATTTTATGTTTTATAGGTGAAAATTGTGATTTTGTGAAATAATTTCATGAGTTTAAGTATTCATGGACTAATGGTTTCATTCCATATATGTATCCCTTATCGAGATTTTTGTACCCATCCCATATTTTTGGAATGTTTTACATAGGTTATATGGTTGAGTAAGAGAAATAACGAATCCAAGATGAATTTTATGAATATTTCTATCCATAAAAAATCAGGTTTTTAAAAGTTTTTTCTTGTGAAAAAATGGATAGTGAGTAGAAGTGTCTACTTTGTTAGTTTTGAGTTTTTATGTAATTTTCAAGGCCTAATTAACTAAAATTATAAAGCTAAAAAGATCATAAATGTGAATTATTAACTTAAATAAATATTGTGAAATGTTTAAGGGTTGGACCTTATAATATCCCATCCTAATTCCAGCAAAATGACAAAATAATAACTTGAAAAAACCATGGTGTGTGTAGAAGACTCGTCCATAACATGAAGGCCCTAGAACACCGAAGGCCAACCCATAACCATTTAAATTTATCCATGGGTTAACTGGTGGGATCCAATAGATAAATTTGACCACTATTGGCTTTTTTGTTTACACGATTCACCTAATAGGCTTGAAGAATGTATTACATGGTCTGAATGTTTCACTCAAACTGTCCATCAGATTGAGGTTGGAAATGTGTAAGGACATTTAATTTAGAACCTAACAACTTCAGAATGAATTTCCAAAATTTAGACATAAACCTATGATCATAAAAAGATATAATGGAGATAGGAACTTCATTTAACTATACTATCAACATGAGGTATAGTTATGAAATCTAATCTAATTACATATTATCTTAAATAGTAAGGAAAGGTAAAGATTTAATTATTTGGTCAATAATAATCCAAATTGTATTGTCACCTTAATATTTCTTTGGTAGTCTCATCAAAATATCTATAGATATATTTTCTCATCTCCACTTCTGCACTAGAAATGTCTGAATCATCCCATTTAGTAATTATCAATATAATTTAAACTGTTGAAAATTAAAAAAATTCATTGTAAAATCATTAACCAATCTCTTTCTTCCATCCCACCCATAATATTCTTGATGACTTTGTACATCTTAGAACTTCCAATATGAATTAACTTTGACCATCACTAATCAATTACCTCTTCCATTGGAAATCTAAAGAAACACTTAAACTCTTATAAATATGTTAAAATCTTATTTATCTATATTAAACTTTTTAAGTTAACCATTCTTAATAGATTTTTCCTTTCATATAAATCATTATCCTCTATCTTACCTTGCTTAATTAATTTTGACATAGTTTATTTCACTAAAACCTGAAACAAAATAGAGGATGTTCGTATTTACACTATTTATAGGATAAAATTCATCAAATCATTAACCAATGTTTTATGTTTTAAACATAACATGGTTAATGTAGAATTATATTTATAGATCAAATTATCAGCTACTATTTTTCTCCAGGATAGTCATAAATTGTGTTATCATAATCCATAGTCAAATCCATGCTTATTCTCTACCTCATGTTCTATGCTTTCTGAGTGGATATAAAATAAAAAAAATAATGATAAGTATATATTTCACACTTTTCTTTATATAAATGACACCTACAAAATTTATAGTAAAAAACCGAAGTAGATAATTCTATATCATGTTTATGATAATTTAACTCATGAGGATTTAGTTTAAGTGAACCATATGAAAACTAAGGGTCATTCTATATTAGAACACAACCAAGTACCTTCAACCATAGTATTCATCATTCTCATTTTTAGATCCCGGAAACAGTCATAAAACTATTTTTTTCAGATGTAATTAACTCCTTTTCAAGTTAACTTAGTTAGTAAGCTAGATATCCACCCAATGTTTTCCACAATCTGATAGAACTTGTTGAACCATATGTGTGATTATTATTTTAATAATCACAAATCAATATTGTTTTCTTTTATAAGTCAATTTAGTCAATTATTCAATCTATTCTAAATGTGTCTATATATGTTTAATCATGTCTACAAATGTTTATCAATGATTATTTATGGTTTAATATTGACCAAGAAGTATTCTGGATTAAACAAAAACTTTGTGAGAATTTTTTGTTTTTGACTCACTATTAGTTATATTATTGAGTCACCGATAGTTAAAGGAATGAGACACTGATATGAAAAACTGATGGATGAGTCACCAATGGGTCACACCGATGATGACGGTCGCACCGATGAGGACGGTCGCACCGATGACAATGGTCGGACCGATGACGACGGTCGCACTGATGACGACGGTCGCACCAATGATGACGGTCACACCGATGATGATAGTTGCATCGATGAAAATAGTGCCACCAATGATAATGATCACACCAATGATACAACTATCTCACCAATGATGATCAAATGACCTACAAAAGCCGATGCTGATCAAATGACCTACCGATGTCGATGCTGATCAAAAGACCTAACGAAGCTGATGCTGATCAAATGACCTACCAAAGCCAATGCAGATCAAATGACCTACTAAAGTCGATGATGATAAAATGACCTACCAAAGACGATGATGATAAAATGACCTAAAGAAGCCAATGTAAATTAAAAATGACCTACAGATCACATGACTCAATGATAGTCATGAAAATTGTTTGAATTTTTATTGAATCTTATTTAATTCCGACAGTCATATTTTCTAAATTTAATGCACCTGCTATTAATTAATGTTGATTGTTGGATTTTAGGGAACCGTACCTTATACCTATCAAAAAGTAAACATTAATTTTACCAGATCTCAAGGAATAAAAAGGAATATCTATCTACAAAAAAAGAATGACCACGAGACACAAAAACACACAGACAGAGACACACAAGAAGAAGAGTGTACCTATGTGTGTAAAGGCTCACGAAACAAAAGAATAACTTGAATAACACCTATGAAAACGAGAGAGCTTCAAGAAGACCATTCACCTAGAACAAACAATAAAGCCGAGTTGTTGTTACATACTGAACATCATATCGAAACGGCTGAGTAAATGTAGCTGGGAAGAAAAACGACACTCTGTTTTGTGTCATCTTCACCAGAAAGGACTTGAATAACATCTACAACATCCAAATGAGTCCGAAGCTCATCTGTAATCACTCAGAGCATTCTAAACTCATTATCAATTTATTTCCTCTATAGTTTACCTTTGATTACCATTTTGAGTAGTGTGTGTGTCTGTCTGTCTATTTAGACACACACTGACTCCTGGGCTGAATTAGAGGATTCTAAATCCTCACACCAAACCTTTTTCACCTTATTGTATCCCACTGTTATTTGTGGAAGAGGTCATGTGTGACCTAGATAGACTGAGTGTTGTTGTTGTTGTTTACCCACGAAGACTTGTGGTAGAGGTCTGAGGACCTAAAAAGTCTGAGTACTATTGTAAAACATTGATCTAGGGTGTGGATCATAGTTTATATGAACTGTTTGAGAGGAATAAGTCTCATCTTGTGATTGGGCCTCTTTTTTTAAAACTACAATGCATTTTGCCTTTGTAAAAACATTATTAAATATTATGCTACTAAGTACTTTAAATATAAATCTATTTTAAAGTAACTCTAATTGTTTAACTAGCAAGTGTTTGTAATTATTGTAAACTAGTAAGTTAGTTTCAAAAGCTAACTTAATCTTCAGATTATGTTAACTGAGAAGTAATCAATCTTTGAGAAGATAATTGTACAATTACAATCATTATAAATTCACTATAGTTTAACTTGTTTTATGAATTTGGGGTTTTTAATAAAAATATTTTAAACAGAAATTTTTAATTGGAACTCAATTCACTCCCCCACCCTCTTGAGTATCCACTCTAACCAACATTTGGTATCAGGGGAAGGTTAAAAGTTTTCAAAACTACTTTGTTTTCAACTGTGATTTTAGTTGTATCTTAAAGATCTGAAAATTTCTGTTATTTGTAAATTTTTATCTCTTTAAATACATTTTTTGAAATCTAATTATGGATATCATATTAGAAGGAGTAGCTACCAATAGACCACCTTTTTACAATGGCGCAAGTTATGCTCAGTGAATTATTTAAATGAAAATTCATCTAGAAAGTATGTGGTTTGACATTTGGACTGCCATAGAAACACAGTATAAGATTCTAGAAACTGTTAGAACTACTTGGGATGAACATACTAAAGATGCTTACAATAATAATTGTAAATAAATGAATACCCTTTATTGTGATTTAGGAGATGAATAATTTAATCAAATATCTTCTTGTAAGACTGCTTATGAAATATCATATACTCTGGCTGTTTCCCATGAGGGAACAACCAATGTTAAAGAAATGAGACTAAACACATACACCGTTAAGTCTGATAATTTTAATATGAAGCCTGATGAACCTATTTTTGACATGTATATCAGGTTCATTGAAATTGTGAATATAATGAACTCACTGGGAAATGTTGTTCCAACAAAGGAGAAGATTATGAGAATACTCAGATACTTGACAGAAAGATGGAGAGGCACATCAATTTCAATTAGGGAATCTTGTTAGATTAGTGCTTTTCCTATTAAGAAACTCATTGGTAAGTTAATCATGTATGAGTAAAAACTGGAAGTAAACAAGGATGAAGGTGATGAACTGAGGAAGAAGTCTGTAGCTTTCAAGACTTCTAATTCAAAAATAAAGGACAAAGGGGAAATTCTAGGTGGAAGTGATAGCTCAAGATGTGAATAATGTGCATCAGACATTGATGCTGAGATGGCTCAGATATCCAGAAGATTTAAGAAATTTTATAGGAAAGATGTTTTTTCAGAAAATCAAACTATAAGGGAATGTATGACAACAAAGGTCATTGGAAGAAAGATTGGAAAAGGACTAATAACAGTGATGACATAGTCTTCCACGAATGCAAAAGGAAAGGACATGTCAAAGATGACTATCCAAAATTAAAGTATAAGAAGAAATATGACTATAAGGACAACAAATATAAGAAAGCTATAAAATCAACCCGGAGTGCTTCAGAAGACAGTTCAAGTGATTCTAATACTACTCAGGATGAAAAATATCAAAAAACTAATATGTGTTTCATGAAAAACACATCTGAGGTAACATTGGATGCTCCTGCTTTAAACTCTTATTATTCTGGAGATAATTCTGATTCTGAAAACATGTCTAGTGAAGATTTATTTGAATACTGTAATATGATAGAGGATACATGCAATGAGCTGAAAGATAAGTATAAATTTTAAAAGAAGCATCATGCATTAACTAGCACTGTTAAATCTGCACTAGAAATAGAAAAAGAAAACAATGCTCACCTACTCAAAGAGAATACTGAACAGAAATTTTCAAATGAAAACCCTAGGAAAGATTTGGAAAAAATTACTAATGGAAAGGACACTCTTATTCAAATTCTATTAAAGAAAGTGGCACCAAAGTATACTACTGGTATAGGTTTTCAGTCTGGAAAAAGATAGATTACAAAGAATAAATTTATTCCTAAATCTAGACAGTATGTTTCTGGTTCTAGTTCTGAAAATTCCTATGCCTTAACTAGCTATTCACATAGTTATAGATCAAACAAGGTTTGACTATAAAAATATCTTAATTCTGTTAAGTATATGAGACCCATTATGCAAATATGGGTACCAAAAGTTTTTCTTGCTAACCTGTCTGGACCCAAGAAAATCTGGGTACCAAAATCATTTTCTATCTAAAATTTTTTTATTGGAAACTTGCTTGAAAAGTTACTTTAGGAAGACATGGTATCTGGACAGTGGATGTTCAAGACACATGACAGGAGACTTTTCATGCTTCAAAATCTTAATCAAGGTTGATGGAGGATATGTCACCTTTGGTGATAACTCTAAATGGAAAATCATATTCGTAGGTCAAATTGGTAACAATGATTCAATGTTAATCTCTAAAGTTTTGTTTGTAGATAGATTAAAATACAACTTGTTAAGTATTTCTCTGTTATGTGACGATGGTTTTAATGTTAATTTTTAAAATGATTCTTGTAATGTTTTTAATTCTAAATTTTTATTAGTATTTTATGCCTTATGAAATGCAAATGTATATGATGTAGATTTGAATTCTTTAGCTGAGAAAAATATTACCTGTTTAAATGACTTTCATAAAGAATCTTGGATTTGGCACAGAAGATTAGGACACTACAATATGCATTGACATAGAAAACTGACTAGGAAGAACTTAGTTAGAGACCTACCCAAACTTGAATTCCTAGCTTATAAAGATTATAATCCCCACCAAAAGGGAAATCAACATAATGTTTCTTTTAAGTCAAATAAAGAATTTTCAACTTCTCAACCTCTCGAGTTGGTTCACATTTACTTTTTGGACCTTCAAGAGTTTCTAGTTTAAATGGGAAGCACTACGTTTATGTTCTAGTAGATGACTTTTTTAGATACACTTGGGTATACTTTTTAGCTCAAAAAAGTGAAGCTTGCTCTTATTTTATTAAATACTCTAAGTCTGTAGAAAACCATGGTGGAATTAAGATTAAAACCTTGAGAAGTGATCATGGTCGTGAGTTTTAAAATAACGAGTTTGAATCTTACTGCTCACATAATGGCTATAATCACAACTTTTCTGCCCCTAGGACACCTCAACAAAATGGTGTAGTAGAAAGAAGATATAGAACCCTTCAAAAAATTGCAATATCTTTGCTAAATGAATATTATTTAACAATTTATTTTTGGGCTGAAGTTGTCAATATAGCCTGTTATATTATAAATAGAGTCTTGATTAGACCCGTTCTTAAGAAAACCCCTTTTGAGCTTTGGAATAGTAGGAAACCAAAACTTAGTTACTTCAAAGTTTTTGGTTGAGAAGTCTTTATTCTTAATACTAAAGATAATCTAGACAAGTTTGCATCCAATAGTGATGAAGGAATCTTTTTAGGATATTCTATTTCTAGCAAATCCTATAGAGTTTTTAATAAGAGAACCAAATGTGTGGAAGAATTTGTTCACATCAAATTTGATGAAATGGATCCACATGAACCTAAACCTACTATTGAATGTCCTAAAGAAGACTTGACTATTATAAATCATAATGATAAAGATAGTGGAACTGTTGTAAAGACAACCAACTCTGGAAATACACCAGAACCTGATTCTGTTGAACCCGAACCTAGAGAAGAAACTGAAATTTCTAGTCCTACCTTTACCAGATCAACTAGGATTCTAAAGAACCATCTTTTAGATGAAATTGTAGGTAACCTGGATAGAAGAGCACAAACTAGAGCTTCTCTGAGAAATCAAGTTAAACATCAAGCCTTTCTTTCAGAGTTATAACCTAAAAATATCAATGACGCTATCAATGATGAATTTTGGGTAATGGTTATGAAAGAATTGTTAAATCAATTTGAAAAAAACAAAGTCTAGGAATTAATAGAAAGACCTAAGGACACTTTGACCATAAGTACTAAATGGGTTTTTGAAAATAAGGTTGATGAATCTAGAAACATCATTAGAAACAAAGCTAGATTAGTTGCACAAGGTTACAATCAAGAGGAAGGAATAGAGTATGAATAAAACTTTGAACTTGTGGCTATATTAGAAGCTATTAGGATCTTACTTGCTTATGCATATCATCCAAATTTCATGTTATATCAAATGGATTTCAAAAGTGCATTTCAAAATGGTTTTATAATTGAAGATGTTTTTGGGGAACAACCGCCTGGATTTACAAACAACCATTTTCAAAATCATATTTTAAACATTCAAAATAATTATATAGTTTAAAATAGGCTCCAAGATCTTGGTATGATAGGTTTACAAAGTTTCATATTTCTAAATATTTTACTAAAGGAATTTCAGATCCCACTTTTTTTATTAAAAGAATTTCTAAAGATATTTTGATTGTACAAATCTATGTTGATGATATTATCTTTGGATCTTCTAAAATTTTTTATGTACTTATTTTCCAAAGATTATGAAAAATGAATTTGAAATGAGTTTAATGGGAGAACTCAAGCATTTTATTGGATTTCAAATTTTTCAAAAGAATGATGGTGTTATTATAAATCAAAGTAAACATACAAAGGATATTTTAAAACGTTTCGGTTTGGATAGTAATAAGGGAAGTGATACACCTATGAAAACCACCTGTAAGTTGGATGATGATGAAACTAGGAAACCAGTTGATCAAACCAATTATAGAGGTATGATTGGGAGCTTACTTTACCTTACTTCTAGTTGACCAAATATCATGTTTAGTAAGAAAAAGAACTTTGTTTCATTGTAAACTGCTAAAGCAGAATACATTACTGCTGGTAGTTGTTGTGCACATATTCTATGGATGAAACACACTCTATTGGGAAAGTCCCTAGTATCTTAATGTAGTAAGAAACAGAACTTTGTTTCATTGTTTACTGCTAAAGCAGAATACATTACTGCTGGTAGTTGTTGTGCACAGATTGTATGGATGAAACACACTCTATTGGATTGTGGATATCAATTTAGACATGTGTCTATAAATTGTTATAACACTAGTTCAATTAACATCTCTAAGAATCCTATGTCTCACTCTTGGACTAAGCACATTGATGTCAAAACTCATTTTTTGAGAGATCATTATCAATAGGGTGGTATTTCTATATAATTTATTAACTCTAAACATCAATTGGATGATATTTTCACTAAGAATTTAAGCTCTAAAAGGTTATATTTTATTAAAAAATAGCTAGCTATGATCAATCTGTGAAATCAATCTATGAAATCGATCTGCAAAACCGATCTGTGAAACTAATCAGAAAAACTGATCTGTGAAACCGATCTGTGAAACCGATCAGTGAAATCGATCTGCAAAACTGATTAGTGAAACTGATCAGTGAAACCGATATGTGAAACCGATTAGTGAAACCGATCTCTGCTACCAATTGAGTTTTACAGTTTATGAAATCGTTAGTGTTTTTAAAAATGAAGTTGTTTTACTTAATCAATATTGTATTTAATATTGTAACCCTAAATGATAAAATTAATGACCCACATCTATTTGTATTCCTAAGAGTTGTTGACCTTCCAACTCCTTCCAAACTCCACATCATCTGAATCCCGAACATTAAAACCTTTAGAACCTATCAAATCTCTCAAACCTCCAAAATGGTAAAGCAAAAGAGATAATACAATGAATCTAAAAGCTCCTCACTAGTGAAACGCACTCGAGGAGAATCGAGCAGCATGAATCAATGGTCTGTGAACCCGAAACTGGAGTCTCAGGTGGTCACCACAGAAAAGGAAGTACGTTTTGAATGGGTGTTTTCTAGTAGGTATTCTCTTTTAAAGTTGTTGGACATGCAAGGATGCAAATACTAGTTCTGTAATAATAACCGAGTCTACTACCCAAAGCTAGTGCATGAGTTATATTTGATTTTGATTATTTCATTGGATGGAGCAGAAGATGCAAGATTATTCTCAGTGATCAAAGTAAAAAGATAAATTTTTCATCGAAGTAATGAGATGAGTGTTTGGGAGTACCAAATAAAGGAAGATATGATGATTACACTGGTAATATTTCTCCTACCACTAAATATTTTTCATATGAGTATGCTCTGGAGATGTTGACTGGAAAATTTGAATCCAGAAGAATAACAGCTGCTGAGTTAGAAGGAGTAAGTATAATCATGTTTAAGTTTATTCAACACCAAATATTTCCTAGAAAGGGTGATTTTGCTTTTGTAAAGTATCAAGATGTTTTCATGTAGTTTTTATTGCTAAAGGATGAGAAGATCAACTTGTGTAGATACATTACTATTCATATTGCTGAGATGGTAAAGCCATCCAAGAATGCTACAACATTGTTCTATTCTAAGAAAGTCTCCACCATGCTAAAGTTTTAAGGATGTGTTGAATATGGAGATGAGTGCATCACATCTAGTAGATGTTTTTGTATTAGAAAATATATCTTCAAAAGAATGAAAATTAACTGGAATCCATGGAAGAAGACATGGGTTGCTGATGAAGATAGTTTGTATGAATCCTTTAATCTTACTGACCACTCTAAGAGACCAAAGGGGATGAGAGATCCTGGTTTAGAACCTAATGAGGAAGTTTTATATTCTAATGATTAAGAAGAGACAAAAGATCCTAAGGGAACTAGAGAGTCTAGAAAGAAGGAAACATGGAAAGTTGAAGCTGATTATTTTGTCGATACTGAAAAGAAACCTGAGTCACCTCCTGATGATAGGAGTGATCTTGATACAGTAAGTCCTAAGAAATGAATAGAATTTGGACCAGCAAGTCCACCTCTTAAGTTACCTGAGTCAGGAACCCTTCTAGGTTATGAAAAAGAAGCTGACACTGAAGTATCAAATTTTGAGCAATATGAATCAAGTAGAAAAGACATTACCAATGAGACTTCGATAAACAATAATGGAAATAGTAATGGTGATGATGATGATGATGATGCATGTACTCAACCAGTGGATGATCATGATGTGATCCAATATGATCCAAAACAACAATTAGTTGAGCAAGAACATGTTCCTTAGGCTGAAAGGTTCGTGCAGACTGTGATTGATGTATATGGAGAAGACTCTCTTACAAATTCTGGTAAAGCTGATTTTGTAAAGCCTAAGTATACTTCATGCAAAGCTGCATGGGAAGAACACCTGGTCTTTGCGGTTCTAGGTTTGGATTATTAAGAGGAAGAGGAAGAACAATTGAATATCACAAGTGTAAGCCATCAAGTTGAGGCTGGACCAATTGCTGAGGAAGTAAAACTGACTACAAAAAGAATTGTTTTCTCTGTTTCTAGATCTGATTTTGACAGGTTTAAAGATGAGTTTCTCCATGCAGTCAGAGAAAAAATGAAATAGGAATTATCTAATGCCCCTGATCCTGCTTCTTTGAATCTATTTGAGGCTACTATGAACGATATAGTTCCAAAAGTGGTAGATATTGTTAAGCCAGACCTGTGCAATACTGGTGAAATGATCGGCAGGTACATTTCTCCTCTAAATCAAGTGCTCAAGGATTTGAGTAGTGACTTAGTATCTCTGTAAGGATAATTCAGATCAACTATCACTATTATGATAGAAGTTTTTAGAAACCTGATATAACACCTAAAGAAATATGATTTAAGAAAATCGAAGGCTGAGATAACTCAGATTGTTGCTCAGGCTAGCACCTTGAAAGTGACCAAGATCATTGGACATGAGATTAATGCCTTAAAAGATGTTATAAAAGAAGAGTTAGTAGCACATGAACAAGTTCTAGACTTGGATTCTTTGAAAAAGATGAAAGAAAATAGTGATCATATTCACAAGATGGTGAAGCTGTATTCGGCTGATGCTACTAAAGCTTAGAAAGAGATCAAAGAAAAATTGGACCCCTATTTTCCTAAAATTTATACCAAGCATGAGTTGAACTATCAGTTTAAAGTCCTGGCTGAGAATTTGAAGCTTCCTCCAGTCACTCAAGCTTTTATGGCTCTGGTCTAATAGAGGAAGGATATAACTCCCACTCTAGAGAGTTTCATGCAGAACAAGGATGATTTTGAGAAGGCCATGAAATATGGTGGTGAAGTTATTTAGGATTTTATCAGTATGCTCAAACCATATCTTCATGTGCAAGGAAAGGCAGTTGTTCTTCCTACTACTGATCCTCTTAGTCCATCCAATGTATCTCCTGGTCAAATATCAGTTTCTCATGATTTTTCCAATATTCGGCCAGTCATTCAGCAGCCACCATCAAGAGGATTTTCTAGCCAACTACAAGTAAATTTAGCACCTAGTGTGATTCCAGCCAGAGTGGTCTTACCTCTTCTCTCCATCCGTCCAGATCAATCTTCCCCCAACACTACTAGAAATTGAGTCTTTCCCAACAGTTCTGAACTGTTGGGAAAGCCTGCAGAATTGTTGGTATATGTTATACCAACGGTTTTGCAAACCGTAGGGAAGTAAGACGTTGGAAAAAGTTATCCCAATGGTTTACAAAGAACCATTGGTATAGGTTAGTAATATTAACCTATGCCAAAGGTTTCGCCAACCGTTGGCATAAGATTTACCAACGGTTCTCCTTGAACCGTTGGCAAACAATTCCCTAGGTCTTTCCCAACAGTTTGATTAAACCGTTGGGAAAGGGAAATATATAAAAATGAGTTCCTGTGGAGGTTTGAACCCACAACCTCCACGTTATAAATCAATGACTTTACCACTATCCTAGAGTATCCTTTGTTAATATATTCGGATAAATATATATATATACATATGTAATTTATATATTTATGTATTCGGCGATATTTGGCCAATGTACTCATAAAACCTATCCCAATGGTTCTCAAAACCGTTGGGAAGGATAGGTGCCCAACCTTTTCCAACAGTTTGGCCAAACCATTGGGAAAAGTGGTGGACTTTTCCCAACTTTTTGCCCAAACCGTTGGGAAAGCCATACCCAAGGGACTATTCCCAATGGTTTGGCCAATCCGTTCGGAAAGCCATGGACTTTTCTCAACGGTTTTCCCAAACCGTTGGGAAAGCCATACCCAAGGGACTTTTCCCAACGGTTTTTCCAAACCATTGGGATAGCCATGGACTTTTCCCAATGGTTTAGCCAAACCGTTCGGAAAAGTGGCCACAAAAGCATTTTTCCCAACGGTTTGGCCAAACCGTTGGGAAATCCATACCATTAGTGGGCTTTCCCAACAGTTTGACCAAACTGTTAGGAAAGGGGGCCTATACCAATGGGTTTTACAACCGTTGGTATAGAAGCGTTGGGAAAGGACAATATTCCAGTAGTGCAAGTCACCTTCTGGCCCATCCATTCCTCCCTCTGCTAAAGGGAAAACACCTCTACACCCCCAGAAATATCTATGCCTGTCATTTTTTATAGGGTGTATTTTTTTATCTTTTCATATGATGTTTCAGTGAAACTCTCTTCTTTTTCTCTCTCTGGTTTCTCTTTTGGATAATCCCATAGGGGGGAGGGAAAGTGTCAATAAATATCTAACGGGGAGAACAGTATATATAGGTATAAGATTTATCTAAAGGGGAGAACAATATATTTATGCTCTAAATCAGCTTTAAGCTTTAATGTCATGATACAGATTATATAATCTCCAATAAGAATGTAGTGTGGTTTTATTCATTTTACATAGGGGGATAATACTGAATGTTATATCATTTTCCCCCTTCATTTATGCCATATATTTGTGATTATCAAGAAGGGGGAGATTGTTGAACCCTCTGTGCGGTAATTATTTTAATAGTCACAAATCATTATTGTTTTATTTTATAAGTCAATTTAGTCAATTATTCAATCTGTTCTAAATGTGTTTATATATGTTTAATCATGTATACATATGTTTATCTATGATTATTTATGGTTTAATATTGACCCAGAAGTATTCTGGATTAAACAGAAACTTTGTTAGAATTTTATGTTTTTGACTCACCGTAAGTTATATTCTTGAGTCACCGATAGTTAAAGGAATGAGACACTGATATGAAAAACTGATGGACGAGTCACCGATGGGTCGCACCAATGACAATGGTCGCACCGATGACAACGGTCACACCGATGAAAATGGTCGCACTGATGACGATGGTCGCACCAATGATGAGTCACTGATGGGTCGCACCAATGACAATGGTTGCACCGATGACAACGGTCGCACCGATGACGACGGTCACACCAATGACAATGGTCGCACCGATAACGACGGTCGCACCGATGACGACGGTCCCACCGATGACGATGGTCGTACTGATGACAACGGTCGCACCGATGATGACGGTCGCACTGTTGACGACCAATGACCCCGGTCTCACCGATGACGATGGTCGCACCGATGATGACGGTCGCACCGATAACAACGGTCGCACCGATGACAACAATCACACCGGTATCAATGGTCGCACCGATGACAACGGCCGCACCGATGACAATGGTAATATTCTTGAGTCACTGATAGTTAAAGGAATGAGACACCGATATGAAAAACTGAGGGACGAGTCACCGATGGGTCTCACCAATGACAATAGTCGCACCGATGACGACGGTCGCACCGATGATGACAGTCGCACCGATGACGACGGTCGCACCGATGATGATGGTCGCACCAATGACGACGGTCGCACCGATGACGAAGGTCGCACCAATGACGACGGTCGCACCGATGATGACGGTTGCATCGATGACGACAGTCTTACCGAGGACGATGGTCTCACCGTTGACGACAGTCTAACCGATGACGATGGTCGCATTGATAACGATGCTCGCACCGATGACGACGGTCGCACTGATGACCATAGTCGCATGGATGACCATGGTCTCACCGATGACGAGTGTCGCACCGATGACCACGGTCTCACCGATGACGACGATCGCACCGATGATGACAGTCACACTGATGACAACGGTCACACCGATGAAAACAATCACACCAGTATCAATGGTCGCACCGATGACAACGGCCACACCGATGATGACGGTCGCACCGATGATGACAGTCGCACCAATAACGACGGTCGCACCGATGACGACAACCACACCAATGATACAACTATATCACTGATGCTGATCAAATGACCTATCGAAGCCGATGCTGATCAAATGACCTACGGAAGCCGATGCAGATCAAATGACCTACCGAAGTCGATGCTGATCAAATGACTTACCGATGCCGATGCTGATCAAATGAAATACCAAAGTCGATGCTAATCAAATGACGTACCAAAGCCGATGCTGATCAAATGACCTACCGAAGTCGATGCTGATCAAATGACCTCCCGAAGCTGATGCTGATCAAATGACCTACAGAAGCCGATGCTGATCAAATGACCTACCGAAGATGATGCTGATCGAATGACCTACCGAAGCCAATGCTGATCAAATGACCTACCAAAGCCGATGCTGATCAAATGACCTACCGAAGCCGATGAAAATTCAAAATGACCTACCGATCTCATGACTCACCGATAGTCATGAAAACTGTTTGAATTTTTATTGACTCTTATTTAATTCCAACAGTCATATTTTCTAAATTTAATGCACCTTCTATTAATTAATGTGGATTGTTGGATGTCAGGGAACCGTACCTCATACCTATCAAAAATTAATCATTCCTTTCACCAGATCTCAAGGAATAAAAAGGGAGATCTATCTGCAGAAAAATCATGACCACGAGACACAAAAACACACAGATAGAGACACACAAGAAGCAGAGCGTACGTGTGTGTGTAAAGGCCCATGAAAAAAAAAAGAAGACCTTGAAGAACACCTGTTAAAACCAAAGAGCTTCAAGAAGACCATTCACCTAGAACAAACACTGAAGCCAAGTTGTTGTGCCTTATTGAACATCTATGCACAAGGCTGAGTAACTGTAGCTAGGAAGAACAACAACACCCTGTTTTGTGTCATCTTCACCAGAAATGACTCGAATAACATTTGAAACATCCAAATGAGTCCAGAGATCGTCTGCAATCAATCAGATCATTCTAAACTCATTATCAATTTATTTCATCTATAGTTTACCTTTGATTAACATTTTGAGCAGTGTGTGTGTGTGTCAGACTATTTAAACACACACTGACTCTTGGGCTGAATTGGAGGATTCTAAATCCTCACACCAAACCTTTTTCACCTTATTGTATCCAACTGTTCTTTGTGAAAGATTTCAAGTGAAACCTGGACAGCCTGAGTGTTGTTGTTGTTGTTTACCCACGAAGTGTTTTGGTAGAGGTCCGAGGACCTGAACAGTCTGAGTACTATTGTAAAACCTCGATCTAGGGTGTGGATCATAGTTTATATAAACAGTTTGAGAGGTCTAAGTATTCGCTTGAGACTGAACCTCTTTTTTTTAAACTGTTGTGCATTTTTTCTTTGTTAAAATGTTATTGAATATTCTGTTGTTATGTACTTTAAATATAAATCTGTTTTAAAGTAACTCTGATAGTTGAACTAGAAAGTGTTTGTAATTGATGTGAACCAGTAAGTTATTTTCAAAAGCTAACTTAATCTTTAGATTAAGTTAACTGAGAAGTAATAAATCTTTAAGAATCTAATTGAACATTTATAATCTTTATAAACTCACTACAATTTAACTTGTTTTATGAATTTGTGGTTTTTAATAAAAATTGTTTAAACAGAATTTTTTAATTGGAACTCAATTCACCCCCCTCTTGAGTATCCACTCCGACCAACAGGTCTGAACTACAAATATATGAAAACTAATAATCTCTATTACATTTTTGGGTCTGTTAAATTATTTAAAAACAATAGTTTTAGAAGGTTTAGTAGTTATTTCATCATTAATAACAATATTCCTAGGGGAAATAATCAGTTTGATCCAAAATTCATGCTCACTAAATTTATAATATATTGTAATTTATTTCAAGGTTTGAAAAAAAAGTTCATCATGTGTCATTTATGATTCTCAATAATGTTATAATAAAAAAAATCATTAATAAACAAAACCAAAATCATATCTAAATAGTCATGAAAAAAATATTCACAATATCCCTAAATTTGACTACTAAATTAGAAAACCCAAATAGAGAAACTACAAACTCTTATTTCCTATATATATTCTGAAATTCCATCTTTGAAATATCTTTCTCCTTCCCCTTCAAATGATGGTATCTGATCCTGATATCAATCTCTAAAAAATACCATTCTCACCAAATCTAGTCAAATAAATAATCGATATGATGAAATGAAACATTTTCTTAAAAGTGATATTATTTATGAATATATAATCAATAAAAAGAATTATTGAACCATCATAATTTTTAACAAATAAAATTTAAGCACCCCTTGGAGAAGTGTTATGATGAATGAATCCATTATCTATAAACACCTCCAATTTATTTTTTTATTACCAAAGTTTAACTTGATTCATTCAATAATGGGGTTTTGTAGAAATCTATGTATCATGGACTATATCAAATGTAAACTCAACCTCTCTATCATGAATTACACATGAAAAATCATTAAGAAATATATCCATATACTAATTCAATATTGGCACATCACTAATTGGATAAATTTATTTCCTTTCAACAATACAAACTTGGTAACTTTCAATTCCATCTTTAATCAATTTCTCAACTACTTGGGATGTCATCACATGAATAAAATCATTGAATATATCTTTATTATATCTACATTCTATCATAAGATGATAAACTAAAATCAAATCCATACCAAAAATAATATCAAACTCTACTATGAGAAGTTATGTTTGATTTTTTGGAAAGACCAACACATAGATAAAAATATATATATTTCTATAAATATGGATTAATTTAATATTCCAAAATAGATTTTTCGTAAAAAAATTTATACTTTATTGTCACCGGGAAATATTTCCATTATAGTTGAAAATTTCCCAAAAATGAAGAAATTCAAACATCCAGTGTAAATGTGTGGATAGACATAATTATAATAAACATGTATAATACATGTAACCACATCATTATATGACCCAAAATCAACCATATTAATAGATAAAAAACTACACAAATTTGTTATTTCAATTTTGATGAATTCCACCTTCAGTAATCAATTTAGGAGAAACTTTACCATAATTACCAAACTCATTTCTATTAAAACATCTCACCATTGGTTAGATATTAGTTACCCCATTATTATAATGTTTAGAAAACTTTTCATTTCCGTCATGATCCCTATATCCAAACATACGATACTAGTAACATTTTCTAGATCCTATCAAACATTACGTGAAACGTTTATTGCCACACATGAAATATTCTGGGTGATGAACTTCATATTTATTAATTGAATTCTTTTAAATTTCTTTCCAAATTGACTGATACTTACTCTTGTAATCCTTAAGAACATAACTATTAGAAAAATATATCTCAATTTTCTCATCACAATAAACAACTTTTCCATTACTTTAATATTATATATAGGAAATAAGTCTTGATAAATTTGTTGTTAATGAAGAGTAAAGTCTCTTAATGTTATTATGAAGGTCCTGAATATTGTTCACTATCAATCTATAAAATCTTGTAAAAAAAATTCAATATATATACTAAATATTCCACTTGCATTAATTCTATGAATTGGTTCTCTAACCTGAGTTAAAAAACCAATGAGAAATATATCCCAAAAAAGATTCCAAATTATTTCCAATTTCATAGAATCAATATATTCTCTATATATCAAGTATTATTAACTAATGAGACCCACCAATCATATTCCCCTTCAAAATGGTAACTGTAAAGAGTTACCTTTTGATGTACAGAACATCCCAAGACATTGAATGTCATTTAAAAGTCATTGATCTATCATTTGACTACAACTGCATCTAAGGTTCCCTTGAAAGTTAGAGGGTTTTGTTTCATAAAAATCACTAATATAAACAATTTTATCTATGATAAATCTGGTTTCTACCAAACATATATGAAGAAACAATTTATAGACTCCATCAATTGTTACATATCTAAAACAAGTTAGTATGTTCAATTTACATCCATTATAGGATTCTGATTTGGAATGATATTTTCCTTTAGATACCATTATACCTATACTTCCCAATTTCTTCTATGTAAAAAAATTATGAAAAAATGATAATACAAAGAAACACGGTAATTTTAAAGTGCTATATCATTTCAACTTAAACATAAATTATTATATTTCAAGGGTGTTCTATTTATATTATCCTAACCTATAAATTTATATAAACCATTCCTTTGATACCAACTATAAAGAAACATCCTTAAAATATTACATAATCCTAAATTATAATTCATGATTTTAGTTTCATACATTTTAGGATCTTTATAGTTTATAATTTTAGAGTTTTAGGTAATAAAATTTATATAATAAACTCATATATTCTAAATTGGGAAATTTAATTAAGTATACATTTTCCCTATATATAAAACTTTATAAATGAAACAAATTACATTTTGTTGGAAAACCTTTTTGAATTTCATCTTGACTTCTTCATTATTCTTACCCATCCTCAACCCCTATGAAAAACCTAGAAAAACATGATATGAATATAAAAAAATCAGTAAGAAACATAATATTAATACATTTTTAGACAAGTGAGAAATATAAAAAAACATAAATTGATTTTATTTCTCACAATATTATATTATGGTATGAAATAAATCATAACTACATGAAAAATACACACTTTATTTTCAAATAAACACTACAAAACCCATTATAGGAAAATAAAATCCTTTTTTGGAATCTTATTACATTATATTCATTACCCCTATTCAAAATAACTAGATCATAGTTAAATCCATAGAATAAACTTCTCTAATTAACCCTTTCCTTTATTCCATTGAATATATTGTTCACTATACAATTAATTAGAATTTTACAATGGGATTATCGGTTACATAACCTATATTAGGTACACCTGTCATATAAGTTGTATTGGACTCACCAATGATATAACTTTTATCGATGTAACCCATCATCATAAATAATTCTAAAGTACCATATCATGAATATAATTTTTTATAATTTAATACTTTGATCATAAAACCCATGAAAATTCCTTTTAACCCATATTGAAAACATTTTTGTGTTTTGAAAGACCCTTTCTATTTTAAAATTAAATTTCAAAAATAAAATACCTTTAATAAAGAAAATTATGGATTTTATTTGATGAAATCATGAAATATTTTAATGGAAAAAATGAATCAAAAATGGTTGTGGTGGAAGGAAAATATTTTTATGTCATTTTTGTAAAAATAGAATATTTCATTTAACTTATATAAAGAAAGTAAAAAATTTCTATAAAAATATTCCATTTCAAAACAATTTAAAAAAATTGAAAATTAAAATAAATTATTATTATTATATATTCATATTCATATATCCCTAAAATAATTTAATGAATATGGTCACAAAAGAAAAAAATAGAAAACAAATATTTAATGCATTTAAACTGATGTTTTAAGTTAAAGTGTCCCTTACCTTGAGTTTGAATCATTATATAAGTTCATCATCATTTGGTATAATAAAAATATGTTCATTATTTAATTTCTTAATAACAATTTTCGAATTTATCATTCCTTTAATTTTTTATTACCATGTAATAATTAATTATTTAATTAGTTATGTGAACATCAGATGTCTTGATAAAAGTTAGCTTATAAGTTCAAAATGACTTCATTGGGATGATTGTGTTCAAACAAATAATTATTTCATCACCTATATAATAATAATAATAATATAATTATCATTTTTATTCATTAATTACAATTTTAAAATCAACCATGAATTATGGTTATGAAAAATTAATTACATAACAACACTGTTAATGTAGTCAGTATGTTTGTAAGAGTAATGTTTCCATTTCTCAATGATCATGATAGCAAAAAGGTATGTTTTATTTTATCATTACAAAAATATGATTATATCATAAATATTATATTATATCTTTAAATTATCTTATATGTGGTGATCAAAAAATCACATCGCTTCATGAAGGTAGTAATCCATATGTACACACAGACGATGTTATCTCCTTTCAATAAATATAAAGGTAAAAAAATGGTTGAAATATTAACATTAAAAACATATAATTATTTAATTTTATATCACATATATATTTATATACATTAAATAAATAATTATATCTTGTAGTGAGTGGAGGTGATGTAAAACAAATTACATCTATTCGTGATGTGGTAGTCCACTGTACACACAAACAATTATTTCATTTCCCATTTAATGGAGGAGGAGAAGGATTTAGATTATTAAATTAACATAATAAAATATATTTATATGGTATATAATGATGTTATTATTTTAGTATAGTTTAATAATATTTTCAGGTGGAACAAGATGAAATAAAACAAAAAATATTGTTAAAGAACTATAACTCTTCTTCAAACAACATCTTTAGGTTTATACCAAACGCCTTCCTAGGTTCATTATTACACTTAAAAAGGGACTCTAGGAAGTGATGAAGGAATAATGAGAGGTATTTTATTATTTCATGGCCTACATATATTTCTCAAATTCTATTATGAAGAGAAGAGAGTATGTGTAATTTTGTAAGTGAGGGGAGGGGTACATTTGTAATTACATAGAGTTAAATAAATATAAATTAGTTTTTGGGTATAAATGTCTCCAAATTTATAGAATTAGAATATAGTGTTATTATTAGCCTAAATATTCACATAAAGTAAAATTTTCACAATTTAAGGTGTTATTTTCACCCTTAAATATTTTTAAAACCCCACTAAACCATTTAATAATTACTGTAATGTCAATGTTTTCTTTAGTTATGGGTTCAATAAAATTACTCTAAATGTATAACTGTCCCATAAGTGGACTATGGATGATATAATAAAACATATTACATTAAAATGACTAATATTAATAATTTTATGAATTTTGTATCATTTAATAAAATATTTCTTATTATAAAATATCATTAATGTCGTCTTTGGAACTATTCAATTAATTTGACTACAAAAAGCCTATATATAAAAATAATTCCAATATAAACTTTTAAAATATATAAAATACATTATATTTATCTATTAAATTCATGATAAAATAAAAATATTCCAAAAAAATATTACTATCACTATTTTTAAAGTTATTTACTCTATTTCTCTACCACATACACAGGCATCATGTCCCTTTTGCGTAACCATTTAATTTAAATATTTCATCACCAAAAATTTGAAATAAGTTTCCAAAATAAAAATAATTTCATTATTACTAAAATATATTTTAATATTATTTCATAATATATATTCATCTTAATGTGAAAATGAATATGAAATTTTAAATCCAGAGAGTGACATTTTCTATTTTTATTTACATAAAATAATAAAAAGGAAAAAATCAAAGATAAAATAAAATAGAAAGCCAAAATTTATAATTCTTTATAAGTATTAATGAACGATAATCATCCAATAAAATTAATTAAAGGTTATGATGAAATTATAGGCATTGTCACAGCAGCACTATCCCTAATTAACCCATTTTACCTTTTATATGGTAAAAAAAATTATCTACGGTTACTATTGAAAATGAATAAAATATTAATTTTCACCATTTATAAAATTTGGACTTCATAGATCAGAATAATGAATAAAATATTCATGATTCAATTTATAAAATTAGAAGAAAATAATTTATAATTAAGTACTAAAAATTGGATGAAAATTGTTTTTCAGAAAAATTCATTTTCAAGTATCGAAATGATTTTATAACAATTTGAAGTATAATTTTCATTCTAATAAAATTATTTAGATTAAAATTAATAAAAAGAAACTAATGAAATTTTAAAAATAATCTAAAATAGAATGCGTCATTATAAATAAATAAAAAAGAAAATACAATTTTCATTAAAAATTAATATATTTCACTGTTCACTAAAAAACAAACATTTCAGAAAAAAACCCAAAATTCCATCCAAAGATCAGTTTGATATGATGAGTTCAAAAAATGGAGTTAATTTTTTAAAATCAAAATACTATTTTTGTAAATTAATCTTTTATATAAAACCTTATAATTCATGAAAAATAATTTAATAAGAATACAAAAAATTCCTTTTAAATTATAAAAATTATATAATATTATAATAATGAATATTACTATATAAAATATAATTCATGAATAATAATATGGAATAAAATTGATTTTTAATTTTTCTTGGGATATTATAGATATTTTATAGTAGCATTGGTATTTCCATTCATCTTAGGGTTTTATTTCAAATCATTGAAATGTTTTCTAAATATTTGGTTGAAGCTATATAATCATAGATTATATCCCTAAATGGTGTAAATTTAAAGACCATTAAAGATAAAAATAATATAAATACAAGACTTATTAGGTTTAAAACCCATGAAGGGTAGCTTAATTAAAATTGAAGTCTCTGGTCACTATGTGATCCCCTCCCATGAAATAACAAAAATATAGAGAAAGATATTGAAATGGAACAAATCTTGTGGGGAACATTGTTTAGATATATAAATTGATGAGTTATTTTTATTTTACCCTCTAGTGTAGGTAAAGGTTAGAGAAATTTCATGTAATACCTTTTTCCCCAAAAAAATCTTCAATTCATGTTGGAAACCCCTATTTGGTGCCCAAACCATTCTTTAATACCCATCTCTCCATAACCCTTATTCATTTTCAAATCTTTTGTTCATTATAATCCTTATATGGCTATCAAAAATGATTATATTAAACTATAAGGGAATTTAATTCATGGAAATGTTTAATCCATTATATTTTCCACTTCCAACTATAGGTATCTTTTATTCTAAGGAGAAGATCATTTAATCTATGTATGAATCAAGGTATCAGAGAAAAACAAAAAATTTGAATATAGTAAACTTCCATCCCAAATATACATATTCTATATCATAATACCCATATTCAAATTAATTGAACTATTATTTACATAACCCATAATCCAACTATTCATGTGGATTTGTTATGTTTGATTTTATTCCATCATAAATCAAACCAATTTTCAATGTAATAATTTCATATCCTATTATTGATCCTCTATCACCCCTTATCATGTGACCCTAAAAATAAAACATAATTTTCCATAAAACATGGCCTTAAAATATGTGGATTAACCCATGATATAGTCTATATTGGCATTTTTCTCTTTATTCACACTAGATTTTCCTCTCCCATTCTACAACACAAACTTCCGTATATTTTTTCTAAGATTTATATCCATAAACACAAACTACACTATTATAACATGATGATGATAAAATAAAAAATTGAAGGGAAATAGTAATCACCCAGTAGAAAAAAAGTTAATAGAGTCTTGGAAAAGGCTGATTTTATAACTAATAGGTGCACACCTCCAATGACATTAGAAAAATTGAGCATTTGAAAAAAACTGCATAAATATTATCATTATGAAAACAAATTTATTAAGCCCTAAAAAAGATAATTTTCAATGCACTAATTCTCCACCACATGATACATAATTAATATTCAGGTTAAACAAATAGTCAAATGTATATATAAGGATTTTGGGGTCCACTATATGATCATAGAAAAAATTAAATACCTTTTAACTAGGTCCCCTAACCATGGAAATAATTGGCATATCTTCTTATTCCTATTACACATTAGTTTCGGTAATCCATGTGAAATGTGTGAAGATCTATCTTAGAGGTACACAATCAATATTAAAAAATAGAATCCTCATTACAAAATACCCTTTTTATCCTTATGTCATTTATTTACCTCCATTCATATTCTAGTATAGAATATCTTGTGTTAAACAATGGTACATAATTAAATTCACTCGGTGCACCTATACTCGTCTAGGATAACACTTATATGAGAAAATTACCCTTCATAATTCATATAGATTGATTCCATTATATTGTGATGGTACATATGTCATTATACTCGATCTTCCTATACCTTTTCATGATCACAAGTCTAGGAGAAATATTATTAATCTATCTATATGGGAATCATAATTCACATGACCTATTCTAGGTCACCTTTCATAAAGATTCAAATTAACTTGGTATTACTCTTAAACAAATTTAATTTTTATTGTGAATTGATAGTTACGGTGGGAAAATGTCTTAATAATTTTTTAAAAATAAAAATAATTTTTAGTCATAATTAAAAAAGAGGAATATCCATAATTTAGAGTCTATTCATGTCATTATACATGAAATAAAACAAGTTAATGTTTCCAAAATAATATTTGTTCATCCAAGATAAGAAAAATGAAAAATAGATGAAGGTAGGAACATATTTAAAATCAGATATACTATTTTTTAAAAGAATCTACCTTGGATAAAAAAAATATTTGTTCCATAAGAGTGCAGAATTCATAGTTCCTTCTCTTGATGGTCGTGCTCGTGGTGGTTGTTTCTTGATACTATGTCATTGTCCTTGAAATATGAACCCCATATTCCCAAATATATGTAGTCTAAGTATCCACCCAATCATAATTTTTCAATTAATTTGAGGTGTACTTATTAATCCCATTTTTTACCCACTGTAACCTCATCTTGATAGTTTACAGTATCAATTTAGTGTAAATCTCTACCTCGGTATCTTATTTCTTTTAGATGACTAAGACTTTTCCTTTGAGATAATATAGGTGGTAATAGTAAAATTATCTTTAAACAAGACCATATATGAGTTAAAAAAATCTCTATCATGTCACTGATCCCCTAAAACCAAGTCTTTATGATAATAGTATTGATTTAGTTGTAAGGACATTTATTAAATGTTCAATTGTTGGCATAATCTTTTGGATATGAACTAAGTTAACCTATTTCTAAAAGTTTATAATATATAATTAGTTCTTATAGGGCAGAACCTAGTCTAGATAATGATATGTGAGTGGAATAATCTTCAACCACTACTCTCTGGTATAATATAAGTATGAATTTAGTAGAATCCAACACCAATAATGGATTTCCTTTTATCTTCATGGTAGAACTGCCACTAATAATATTTCCATCAATCCTAGTCACCGACACTAAACCTATCCCATAATAAATATAATGGGGATATTAAAATTACAATTCACCATGTCATTTAGGGCTCTTAGATAAAACACCATATAGTTTATTGATCTATTCAAAGGTAATATCAAGTATAAAACTGTAAGAAGCTGATGGTTTGTTTACTCATCATATTAGATATATTATCACATCCTCTAGGTATTTTTCTACCCAGGAAATGGTATAATCCCATTAGAGGTCTAAGGGATCTCTAGTAGAAAGTATTTAACCCTCAACATTTTTATCTTCTTGAGTTCGGATCAACCAATACTAGTGGATGATAATTTGGTTTTTTTTCACTCCAAGGCTTCAAAATAGAAAATAGAGGTATCCTATGAAAAAATGTAAATAGGAATGTAAATATATAGGGGTTAAAGTATCATATATAACTATTAAATTTAGTCTATCCACCAAAACCTTACCCCAAAAGTAAATGATGAAAGGGTGATCTTATTAGGAACTACCACAATTATTAGTAATCATTTTGTAGGGTGAATCACATAGAATGAAAAGTAAATGTATATTACCCCTTATCATATCGATATTCTCTCCAAAAATCATTGAAATAATCCAAATTCCATAAATATTTAACATCTAGGGGAGGGATTTAGAATGATGGATTATTGTGGTGTTCCATAACTCATTGCTCTGAAAATAATCGGCTACCCAACCATGCACAGATTAGAATGGACCTATAATCAGATATGGGGTATTTCCTTTTTATATGTGGCCAAATGTTTGGAATATGAGGGAAATAATTGGAACTTATAGGTTAATATAATATCCTTTCTCTAATAAAAATAAATCACTATATTTTTAACCCTGATTTCCTAGAAGGAAGACTTAGTATAGAAAATCCAATATCTATGAAAGATGTATAATAATCCCACTAATCAGAATATAGGGACAATGATTGGATAGCCTATATACCCCCTGTGAATTATATTAGACCGCATATAGAAAATTATAAAATGAAACACTTTCATTTTGAGAAATTTTAGCAGCATAACTCCATTCCTAACAAACTCCCATCCACAAACCATTAGATTGAATAATGATATACACATTGTCTTCAAAAGGGACAATCTATAGGGTACAAATAGCCTTTCCAAGTTTCTACTCTTCCACAACCAATAAATTCCTTAATAGGGGAGGGGTGTATTCTGTATCCTCTCCGATATTAGCTATTGGGAGGAAATTAGGTAACGCTCCAACCCTAGTTACCTAGAGTCAGTGCATTATTACATAACCCTAGCATGATCACAAGGGATCAAATCTCATAATATTAATCAGTTTATAAGCCTTAGAAGTACTAGATACATTCATATGTTTTACATTACATTATATAATTAAACACAACATCACAATTGTCTCCATTTATCACAATCATATCCCTTAGAATATCCCTACAGGTCATCCATAACATACTTTTTTGCATCCTAGGAAAAAATAAAACATATAAAGGGTTGAGCTCAGATGCTCAGTAAGGACAAAAATATAGTGGAAACATTCATTGATAAATATAAACATTTAAGGCGATGAATAAAACTAAAAAATTACTTTAAAACATAAACTTCATCATAATATAGAAAATATAAATAAATTAATTTCATTTACATATTTACAAGGATATTCTACTAGTCTAATAATCACATATAATATAAATAACTAATTTCACAATGATGGAATGCATAATGCCATACTTCATAACCACATAGGAAAATCCTTATGCCAAGACTACAAATATAATTTTTTCAAGGCCTTGTGCCAAGACACTAGTATGTCTCATGATACCTACCGATGCATCGAGGAGCTATATCAGGCTCAACCCGTCACTTACTAAGTCCAATACATTCTTTATATGAAAAGGTTGAAACATAACATAAACATTCGTATTAAAACTGGAATAAAAAATGTAAATACATTAACCATAAACCATGAATGGTATAAAATTAACACATCCACATTACAATATATCAAAAAACCATAAATACAATATATAATATTTGTATCATAATAAATCAACTTCAAACAAGTATAAAATCCATTAAAGGATGTCTACATAGATGAAATCAAAACTGTTTGAGAGAAAAATCTATTTCTATTCAGAATTCATTTAAATGTCATATAATTATAAAAGAAAAAATTTATTTTGAGAATATTATTATAAGCATGTAAGGGATTCTCCAAATATGTTATAACGGCGGAGAATAACTACACCCACTGTATAAGTTAAAATAAACGAGATTCTTACGTTAATTTTGTCAAAAAGTTCATAAAGTACCTTGTTTGGAAAATGATAGAAAATTATTTTCAAAACATATATGGTCAAATAAGGGTATAAATGACTTTATCCCACAATATAGTAAATATTAAAAATGTTTTGAATTAAATTTTTAATAAAACATGGATGTGGATGATAAAGAGGTCTCAATAAACACTTATGTAAAAACAACCTCAGATAATAAAGAGATTCTAAAATTAACCCTTACCTTGTACTTTTCCTTGGTTGAGGGTAAATTGACCTCTTTTATAAGAGATACATAATTTTTATTAAATTATAAAAGAATCATATACATAAATTTGATATCATATATGATCTTTTGATATTTCTTTGTTAATAATATTATAGTAATTTCATCATTTTGGGGGCTAACTGATTTGTTTTCCATTATATGCTTGGTTACGTAAGAAATATTTGTTATGGATAGGATGTATTTGATTGATATAAAGAATTATATTAAGTTTTTAAACATTATTTTTAATCATAAAAAGAATATTATTCTTGAATGATTACGATGGGAAATGAATCTCATCGCATTTGTGGAGATGGTAATCCGTACGTACGCACGAGCGATAATATCATTATATTGATTGTGAAATCATATGTATTTGGATGGTATATAATATATAAGTAATAACTAACATGTTATATTTATAATTTAAATAAATTATACTCATTATTATACCCATCCAAATAATGAAGTGTTTGAATAACAAACTACATCACGAAGTGGAGATGGTAAGCCATACATACACACATATGGTGACCATGTCATTCATGGGATAGATAGAATAATGATTATAGTTGTTCCATATTTATAATAACATAACATTATATAGAATATATTGGAGTTATTATATTTTTATGGAATCAACAAAGAAAGAGGATGTCGAAGAAGAAAATAATTTGAAAGAAGGTGGTGATATTATTACCTCTTCTTCAGGTGATTCCTTTTGAGTTGAACAGAAGGGATCCTTAGGTTGGTTTTATGATCAATGTAAGGCCTATAGGTCTAAGGTAGGATAGTTGGGAGAATATTTTTTCATGGGTTGGCTGAGCCAAAATGCTACGTAGTGGTGAAATTAAGAGAAGGGGAAGTATCCTTTTATAAGAGAGGTGAGAGGTCACTTTAGGAAAAGATTAAAATATTATTTTGTAATAAAATAATTTTCAGTTTCTAATGGCTCCAAAATGATTTATTTTGAGGATATGGTAGGGATCCATCGAAAACCTCTCAACCGCTAGGTTTTATATCAGTTTAGTTTACCATATTAACCTTATCTTTTATATTTAACTCTTAGATAAATAGTATGAAATTTACCTTGTCTCCTTGTATTTTTATATTATATGTTTAATAAACATAATATAATAAGACAATAAAACACGAATAGGTTAATTATTAATATATATAACCTTATCCAAGTCCATTTGATGAACTATAGATTTTTAGGAATATTATTTCAATTAATAATATATTATTTGTTTTAAAAATTCAATTATGTCAATTTTGACACTATTTAGTATTCGATTTTTTTGAAAGCCATAAAAACATTATCACTTCGAATAAAATTTATTTAATCAACCCTAACATGTAATATTAAACTATACAATTATTTTAATTCATTAGAAGTCCAAATTTACCTTTATTTGGATATTTATAATATTAATTATTTTAATCATTCATTAATAAGATAATTATTGCATCATCATTTTGGCATAAATAAATTTTAATATTCAATGTCTAAAAATTAAAAATAAAATTTAATTTATATAGGAAAAAATTTTATCTTTATAATGAATATTTATAGCCGAATTTATCTTATGTATAACCCTATATAAAAAAATTATTTATTAAACATTGAATTTAAAACTTTTAACTCCTCTTTAAATAAAATAATAATAAATGTCCTAATCTAATAAAAGTGGAAAAAAGGGGATAATATATTATTTATATGGTTTTTTTGGTCGAATTACACTTATCCAATAGAATTAGGACATGTTTGAGGGTAGTTAGGAAATCATTTTTACCTTTAATTACCCTATTACTTTTAACCGTGGTAAATACAAGTCAAAATTTATTATTCACCAAAAATTATTTTCATATTATTAAACCAAATTTCATATAATGATGTCATCTTTGTATCCCATATTTTTGAAATTCAACTCACAGAAGTGGTAAAATTATGTTTTATTTAAATTTACTAATCCTCCTAGAAGGTGGGCAAAAGACGAAAAAACGTTCTATAAAGTTTTATATATCTAAAATTATTATAAAATGACTCCATTTAATTACATTGAACATATATATTTATTATTTGTCTATTTTGACCTAAAATAAATTTAAATAAAATAACTAATTATTTAAATAAAAATATGGTTTTAAACAATATTGTAGTGTTTTTCATTATTCATCAAAAATTGAAAGTTTTCAGAAAAATACAAAAAATTCACCCTAAGATAAATTTGATATTTAGAATAAAAAAATGAAGTCCATTTTGAAAAATAAAATTTATAAAATTTCCAAAAGTGGGTTTTACTATTCATAATTGCTAGTTTGATTGGACCTGGTGTGTTAAAACTCCATGTTTTGTACAACACAAGCTACTGCCTTATTCAAAGTGAAACATACCATGGAAGCTTATGGTGTTACATTATCCCCTCCTTAAAATAATTTCTTCCGTGAAATTTATAGAATATTACCGCATAAAAATAATCAGGTGGTTCTTCATCAAAAGTTCATCGAGTTCCCACATTGCCTCTTCCATCTTATGGTTTCTCCATATAACCTTCACCAGACGAGTCTTCCAGTTTCACAATACTTATTATATAGTATCAAGAATTATGATAGGCCCTTCTCAATAAGACAAATCATAATCTAGTTCTATTTCTTCATTGGTGATTAAATGTGTTGGGTCAGGCATGTATTTTTCAATAGTGATACGTGGAACACATCATGAAATTTTGAGAGACTTGGATGCATTTCCAAATTATAAGTTACAAATCCAATTTGTTCTAGAATTTTGAAATGTCTGATATACCTAGGACTCAATATACCCTTCTTACTGAAATTTATAACACCCTTCCATGGAGATACCTTCAAGAAAATGTGGTCTCCTACTTGAAATTCAAAATCCTTATTTCAATTATCGGACCAAATCTTTTTCTTACTTTGGGATATTTTGATGTGGGTTTGGATAATCTTCACCTTTTCTATTGTTTCCTCAACAAGTTTTGGGCCTACGAGTTTTCTTTCACCAACATCATCCCAACAACTTGGTGTGCAACATCTCATTCCATATAATGCTTCATATGGTGCCATCTGAATACTTGAATGGAAGCTATTGTTATAGAAAAATTATACCAGAGGTAAATACTGATCCCACATACCTAGAAAGTCAAGTGAGAAAGATCTCAAGATGTATTCTATGTTTTGAACAGTTCGTTCTTATTTTCCATCTGTTTGAGGGTTGTAGGCAATGCTCAAACAATGTTTAGTATCCAAGGCCTTCTGAATACTTTTCCAAAATCTTGATGTAAAATGGGGAGCACGATCAGAAAAAATTGATAGGGTTATACCATGGATTCTTAAAACATCATTAATATATAGTCTTTCCAGACCTCTAAGTGGTAAATCTTCTCTTATAGCAAAAAACTGGGCTAACATGGTAAGATGATCAACAATGAACCATATTGCACCATTCCTTCTAGGTGTCTTTGGTAGACCCATAACAAAGTCAATATTAATATTATCCCATTTCCACTCAGGTATAATAAGAGGTAGCATGACTCCTCCAGGTTGTTGCCTTCCAGCTTCCACTTATTGAAAAACCATACATCTTGACACAAAATCCGCAATCTCCCTCTTCATTTTGTCCCACCAAAAATGTTCCTTCAAATATCTATAAATCTTGGTTCTCCTAGGGTGTATAGATAAATTGGAGCTATGATCATCATCCAACAATTCCCTTTTTAGATCAGGTATGTTAGGAACACAAAGCCTCTTCCCAAATTTCAAAATTCCATCTTCATATATGATTTCACTCAATCTCCCATCATTCACAGCTTTATCTTCTTTTGAAACTCCTCATCATCATTCTAAGAACTCTTTATCCTTTCTAGTAAATATGGTTTTTCAAACATTCTAAAAAGTATTAATGTTTCACCTTCCATGGTTATTCCCTTATCTATCATTACTAGATCCAAGAACATAGGATCCCTTTCAACACTCATCTTGTTTAAGACTCCATGATCCTTTCTGCTCAAAACATCTTCTACCTTATTTTCCCTCCTAGTGTGTTAGTGTATAGTGAAGTCATAATCTTTGAGTAGTTCAAGCCATCGTATTTGCCTCATGTTGAGTTCTTTATGTGAGAAAATATACTTCAAACTCTTGTGATCAGTATATATGTCACATTTTTTTCCATAGAGATAGTTTCTCTATATATTCAAAGTAATGATTACAGATGCTAACTCAAGATCAGGAGTGGGGTAGTATTGTTCATGTGTTTTTAGCTGTCATGATTCATAGCCAATAAATCTATCATTTGGAATAAGGACACAATCGAGTCCTTTCTTTTAAGCATCACTATAAATAACAAACCCATCATTCCCCAATAATGGAGTCAATATAAGAGAATTGACTAATCTTCTCTTAAATTCTTCAAAACATTCTTCACACGCTTTTATCTAAAGAATTTTTACCCCTTTACATGTGAGCTTGGTTAATGAGATTTCCAATCGGGCAAAATTCTGGACAAAGTACTGATAATAACCAGCTAAACCACTACAACTATGTACCTCAGTTATACTCATCAGTGTTGGCCATTATTTTATTGCTCTTGTATTAAAAGGATCAACAAAGATTCCATCCATAGAGACAATATGTCCATGAAAAGAAATCTATTGAAGATAGAATTCACACTTTATAACCTTCCCATATAATACATTTCTTCTAAGAGTCTTTAGAATAATGCGCAAGTGATTATCTTGATCTTCATTGATTTTAGAGTATACCAAGATATCATCAATAAATAGAACTAAAAATTAATTAAGATATTCGTTGAAAAATTTGTTCATTACATCCATGAAAACAAAGGGTTCATTAGTTAGTCCAAAAGGAATTACTGTAAACTCGTAATGCCCACACATGGTTCAAAATACTATCTTTGGAATGTCTTATTTCTTCACGCACAATTGATGATATCCAGATCGAAGATCAATCTTTGAAAAATATTGAGCTCTATGAAGTTGATAAAATAAATAATCAATGTGAGTTAGGGGATACTTTTTTTTATTGTTATAGCATTGATCTACTTATAGTCAATGTATAACCTCATACATGCAATTTTTTTCTTAACAAAAAGAATAGGGGCTCCCCATGGAGAAACACTAGGGCCAATAAATCCATTATTACTCAATTACTCTAGTTGTTTATTTAGTTCCACTAATTCAGTAGTGTCCATTCAATAAGGGGTCTTCAATATGGGCCTTGAACCAGGAATAAAATCAATAGAAATATTAATTTCTCATTTTGGATGATGTCCAGGTAAATCCTCTGGAAACACGTCAACATATTCTTGCACAATAGGTAAATCCTATATTCGAACATTCTTTTCCTCTCCCATATTTGTTTCATTCTCTTCCTCCCTAATAATTGAATTTAGTAGACCTACAGGCGGTGGATCTAGATAAGAATCAGTGGTGACATTTCTGCTCTAAAAATAAGGTACTCTTTATCATCTTTAAAAATTGTACCCTCTTTCATCATACAATAAATTTTCACTTCATGGTCTGAAATCCAATCCATACCTAGGAATATATCAAATTCTATCACCGGTATGACGATGAGATCAGTGGATAATGAACATTTATCTACCCTAATGGGAACTGATTCAAAAAACATTTTTGCAATGATACATCCCTTAGATGTTTTGACTGAAAAATCCCTTGTTAAATCAAATTGGAATTATATAATTTTCCTAGAAAACTGGGAAGATATGAAACAATGAAATGATCCAGAATCAAATAAAGCACTGGATAAACTTGAGGAAACCATTAAATTACATACCACCAAATCTTTCAGAGCTTCAACCTCAACATTAGTGACCGTATAAGCTTGGCCTTGATTCTATGGCCTTTTGAGGTATGTTTCCCTGATGCATTGGAAATTAATTTGCATAATGCCCCATTTAATTGCAACTGTAGCATTCAACATTGATAGCCTCTTTCTTTCCCTTGAAACCACGAGCTTGGTGGCCTTTTTCATCACACTTATAATAGACTCACATTCCATTCAGGCAAGTACTATGGTTTTTCTTCCCACATTTACTATAAGATGGATAGTAAACTTTTCCCTTCTTCCCCTTATTTCAATTTCTAGAGTGTTCATAATATCTCTTCTTCTCTTGATTTTCTTTAAATTCATAAAACTTAGAGAATTCCTTTTCTGTCTTGATAGCACATAACACAATATCTTCATATGATGAGAAGGATTGTGAGACTAATGCTCGATAGAGAAATGTTTTTAACCTATCAAAGAATCGATCAATATTACTCCTTGGGTTACATATACAATTCGTTGTATGGCTTACTAACCTTGTAAAGTTATTCTCATCCTTTGCAACAATCTCATCCTCCCTTTACCTCATAATCAGAAATTGTCTTTCCATATCTGCTCGATGGTCACAAAGAATATATTTTTCTAATAAAATATCTTTAAAATCCCTCCATTCCATGTTCGATACTTCTTCATCTTCCTTTGTGTTTTGGATTTATGACCACCATTGATCTGCATTTCTCGTGAGGCAATAAACTTCCATGACAACTTTTTCCCTTTTTACTCCCCAAAGCATGAAATATTTTCTCTAAGGAACATATCCATTTCTCATCTACCAATGGATTTCTACACACATTTAATGTTGGTGGTTATTGCCACATGAAGCAGTCTAACATTGATCCACTACGTTGTGGATCTGGGTGCTCCATATGAGTAAGGTTATTATGAATTACCTGAGTGAGTTGTCCCAGTATGGTGATCATATGATCAGCACCAGTTGCAAAACCAGCTCCACTATAATTATCATGGGTAGGAGGTTTATCCCTACATTGATTACATGCATTGATATAGTTTCTATTCCTTTCACATGGCACCATTTCTAAAAAATGGCATACACTAGATTAGTTTAGGAATCACAATACATAATTTCAAACTTGTAAAACACTTAACATAATTGAAAAGTTTATGGATATAATACATAATAATAAAAATGTGTTCTTTGAGGATGTATATACTCATAAATCCTTCATATTTATTTATAAAGAAAATGTAAATTATCCTAATCATATCCCCCGACAGTGTCATAACCAAGAGTGACATAAGACCCATTGTTGTGTACCAGGATACCCGGGGTAAGGCCTGAAACTCATTGTCGGAGTTTTCACTCCTAGTTACATCTTTTCCATAGCCTCCTCTACTTGCTCATATCCAGACAGGGATGTATTACTTGGAAAACTCACCAAATATCAAATTACCAAAATTCTAGGAAGTTCTTATATACTAATCCTCAAAGTCTATCTTAGGGTAATGTTCCCATAACAGATTTTTTCTAAATCTAGATTTCATGTTTTGTACTAAACTTCCTCTAATAATAGCTATAATTCCCCAACCCTGGTTACCCAAAGTCAGTTCATTATTACATAACCTTGGCATTATCACAAGGGATCAAATCCCGAATGACCGATAAATTTATTAGCCTTAGATGTACTAGATTCATTCATAAGTTTTACATTACATTATAAAATGAAAAACAACATCAACACTGTCTCCATTGACCACATTCATATCCCTTAGACTATCTCTATAGGTCAGTCATCATATACTTATTTCCATCCTAAGAAAAAATAAAACATAGAAAGGGGCGAGCTCAGATGCTTAGGAAGGATAACAATATAGTAGAAACATTGATAAATAAACATTAACATTTAAGGCAACGTATAAAACAAAAAAAATAATTTTAAAAATAAATTTCAGAATAATATGGCTAAGATAAATCAAATAATGTCATTTACTTATTCACATGGATATTCTACTAGTTTAATAATCACATGTAATATCAATAGCTAATTTTATATTGAAGGATTGAATAATTCTAGACTTCATTACCACATAGTCAAGGCCTCGTTCCATGACTATAAATAAAATATTTTCACAGCCTTGTACCAGGACACTAGTTTCTCTCATGAGACCTACTGATGCATTGAGAAGTTTTAGTGGGCTCCACCCATCACTAACTAAGTCTAATGCATTCCCCGTATGAAAAGGTTGAAACATAGAAAAAACATTCATATTAAAACTGGGATATGAAATGTTATTACATTAACCATAAACCATGAATGGTATAAAAATAACACATCCACAGTCAAACATATCACAAAACCTTCAACACAATATGGAAGATTTGTAGCATAATTAATCAACTTCAAACAAGTGTAAAATTCATTAAATAATGTTGACATAGTTGAAATCAAAACTAATTGAGAGAAATATATCATTCTATTTTGAAATCATTTAAAAGTCATGTAATTATAAAAGAAATCATTTATTTTGAAAATATTCTTATAAGTATGTAAAGGAATATTCAATGTTATTATAATGGCGGAGAATAACTACACCTGTCGTATAAGTTAGAAAAAGACATTCTTACATTAATTTTGTCAAATAGGTCATAAAGTACCTTGTTTGGAAAATGACAGAAAGATTTCATTCAGAACATATATAGTAAAATAAGGGTATAAATGACTTTAACCCAAATTGAAGTAAATATTAAAAATGTTTTGAATTTCATTTTTAAGAAAAAAAGGATGTGGATGATAAATAGGTCACAGTAGACACTTGCGTAAAAATAACCTCGGATAATAAAGTGATTGTGAAATTAACCATTACCTTGCAATTTTCCATGGTTGAGGGAATGTTAACCTTCTGTATAATATTTAAATAATTGTTATTAAATTATAAAAGAATCATATACATAAATATGATAGCATAAATGATATTATAATATTGATTTGTTAATATTATTTTAGTAGTATCATCATTTTGGGTGTTAACTGGTTCGTTTTCCTTTATATGCTTTGTTATGTAAGCCATGATTATTATGGATTGGATGTATTTGATTCATATCCAGAATTATATTAAGTTTTTAAACATTATTTTTAATCATAAAATAAAAATTATTCTTTAATGATTACGACGAGGAATGAATCTCACCGCATTGTGTAGATGGTAATAAATACGTATGCACGAGCGACAATATCATAATATTGATTGTGAAATCATATGTAATTGAATGGAATATCATAAACACAAATTAATTAACAAGTTATATTTATTATTTACATCAATTATACTCATTATTATACCCATCCAAATAATTAAGTGTTTGAATAACAAACTACACCACGTCGTGGAGACGGTAAGCCGTACATACACACGTATGGTGACTTTTTCATTCATAGGATGGATAGAATAATGAATATATTTTTACTATATTTATAATAACATTTCAATATGTAAAAGATACTGGAGTTATTTTTAACACCCCTAGATTTTATGAAAAATATTCTTTTTAATTTCATTGAGGTCTTGTGTTGTAAGCTACACCAAAAGGAGCTTGCACTACATGCATCCCCGACTTGGCTTGCATTACCCACAATCGCGACCTTCCACGATAGTGTATGTTGTACGCAATACCGAGTTTCACTAAACAATGATATGTTATATAAACTAGCCGTTATGAATAGTAATACCAGTTTTTTGAAATTTTATTTTTCAAAATGGTCTTCATTTTCGGATTCGGAATATCGAAATTAGCCTACGGTTAATTTTTGGTATTTTTCTGAAAACTTTCAATTTTTGATGAATAGTGAAAACACTCGGTTACTATTTAAAAACCGACTTTTTATTTATATAATTATTTATTTTATTTAAATTTATTTTAGGTCAAAATAGATTCATAATACATATATAATTTCAATACAATTCATTCAAGTCATTTCATAATAATTTTACATATATAAAAATTTTATTGAACATTTGACCGTCTTTTACCCACCTCCTAGGAGAATTTTCAAATTTACTTAAAACATAATTTTACCACTTCTGTGAGTGAAATTTAAAAAATTAGAGAGAAACAGTTGATATCAGTAAGTAAAATGTGGTTCAATAAGATAAAAATAATTTTTGGTGAATAGTAACTTTTTACTTTTATTTACCACTGTTAAAAGTAAATAGGGAAATTAAGGGTAAAAATGATATTGTTATTACCCTAACACATTTCCTAATTATATTGGATAAATGTAATTCAACCAAAAACATATTTAGGGATAAAATATTACCCTTTAGGTCCACTTGTATTAGATTAGGATATTTATTATTATTTTATCTAAAGAAGAATTAAAATAGTTAAAATTAATGTTTAATAACTAGAACATTTTTAATATAGGGTTATACATAAGATAAATTCGAATATAAATATTATTTATAAAGCTACAAATATTTACAACATAATTTTATTTTATTGATAATTTTTTAACATTATATAATTTAATTTATTTATGACACAATGATGATGGAGTAATTACCTTATTAATGAAATATTAACATAATTGATGTTATAAATACGCAAATAAATGTAATTTTATACTTTTTATAAGTTACAATAATTTTCTAGGTTAATATGACATGTTAGTATTGATTTAATTAAATATTTTAGAACCAATCATGCTATTATGATTTTCACAAAAATCAAGTACCAAATAGTCTCAAAATTGACAGAAAATAGTTTTTTTAAAAAATATTATATTTTTAATTGTTATTTTATTCCTAAATGTCTAATTTTTTGAAAAAATACTTAGAAGAGGATATATATATATATATATTAATAATTAACCACTTGGAGTTTGTTTGGCTTGATATAGTAAGTTTATTAACAGTATAGTGTAAGAAAACAAAAAGACACGGTAAAAGTTAAATTATTTAACTTAGAGTTAAATCTATATGATAAGGATAAAATAGTAACCTAAAATTGTCTAAAAACTATTGGTTGAGAGGATTTAGACTCATCCCCGCCTAGGTTTCTAAATAAATCAATTTGGAGCTATTAAAAATTGAATATGAATTTATTATAAAATAATATTTTCAGTTTTTCTTAAGGTGCCCCTCTCCTCCCTTATAAAAGGGCCCCTCCTCCATCTTCTCTTTACACAATTTTGAGCCATGAAGCTCTGCCAAAACCTGAAAATTACTCTTATAAACCTCTCTAGTTATATCATAGAGGTTCTGGTCTTCTCCAAAGTCCAACTCTAGTTCCCTAAGAAGAAGTTTAAAGGGGGTGCATCAAGGAAGATGTAATCTCTTCTACCGATTCTTTCAAGTTTCCTTTCTTCTTCAACTTCGTCTTCTTTAGTTGTTTCATTATAAATTAATAACATAAGTATCACTAATATATTTATATGTTATTATAAATATGATAAAACCCCATTTCACCTTCTATACATCCTATAGAAAATGAAATCACCACGCGTGCGTACGTACGGAATACCGTCTCCACACCGTGGTGTAATCGGTTTTTCCACCACCACCTTACTTGGATGGGTATAATGGTGTAAATAATAACTATATATGGTTATTATAAAATCATAATTATTCTGAGGTATTATATCACACACTCTAATTCCATTAAATAATCATGGGAATGATATCATCGCTCATGCGTACGTACGGATTACCGTCTCCATGACACGATGAGATTCATTCTCCATGTTAAATATTCAAGAATGATTATAAAGTATATAGAATGAAAAATAATGAAAAATATTACATAATAAAGCTACTGAATTTATGTAAATATATATATATTTAATCTATTTACTTCCATTCAAGTCAATAAGGAAAGGAAAACAACGTTCATACGTACGTACGACCTACTGTCTCCATGAACGGTGTATTTCATTTCATTCATCTATCTATTATATATATATTCTGAGTATATATGATATATAAATCATGATTTAAATTCTTTAAGTAAGTAAATCATGAAATATGTAATAATAATATCAAGAACAAAAAGTCCAAACAAGTACGATAAATAAAATGATTTTATCCAAAATGCTGCTTTAACATGAAATTCCCAAAAGAATGTGTAATATAAAGTCATAAGTGAACCATATATGATATAATAACAATTAATATGATTCTTTAATAAGTAAATGACATTATTTAAATCATTATACTGGAGGTTCGGATACGTATGAAGCATATCAGACCTAAGGTAAGGGATAATTATTCTAATCTCATTCTTATCTGAGATTGTTTATTCGTAAGTATTTACGGGGGTTATATTTATCATCCGTGTACATGATTTCTCAAAAAAAATCATAAAATGTTTACTATTCTTAAATATGAGTTTAAGGTCATTTTTACCCCTTTTTACTTTTACTGCGATGAATGGCAGGAATCTTTCTTTTGCTTACCATACGATGTACTTTTTGACTTTTTTGACAAAAGTACGAGGAGAACATGAACAGATTTTTACGATTTTCATAACGCCATATTTTCATGAATCTTACTCTACAAGATTTCACGACTATTTTCATAAAATCCTCTTCATTTAAAATTTCTTGGTATTTTGTGAAAATAAAATGATTTTGAAGAAGAAAGGATATTTTCCTCAAGAATTCATTTCAATGGTTTTATCAAAACCATTTTCCATATAAGATGGAATTATTTCATATGTGTATGTTTCAAGAATAATTTCTCTATGATTTACTTGGTTTCACTTTTTTTATGATTAAATGATATCCATTTTGTTTGGTATGGGTTATGTTATGATGGGATGTGTTTATGAAAACCATTTTATTCTTTAGGTTATGATGAATGATTTATGATTATGTTGTGGCACACGTAATAATGATTTCATTATGAGATGGGTGGGACCTATATCTCCCTCTAATGCATTGGGTAAAGATTTATATCTTATGAGATAGACATGGATGGAATGGTAAGTTAATCCGGTTCAGTGATACATGACTGGAACGAAGAGTGAACTCGATTCAGAACGGGACTTTGTCCACTAAGATGGTCTTGGCAGCAATGCCTTGGCTACTATGGAAATCATATCATGTGCTTAATGGTTTTCCAAAATTACATGTTTTATTCCCATGCTATTTTTTCATGATTGATGTGCCTTTATGATATATGTCCTACGTACTTCCTGGATTTATGTCTTTGCTCAAAATTTTAATGTTTAGATTTTATGTTCAAGTTTTTGCATTGAAATGTTTATGGATTGTATTATGTTCACTATGTTTACGCTTACTGAGCATTTGAGCTCACCCGTTATATGTTTCCTTTTCCCCAGTATTTAAATAAAGGTTTTAGGTATAAAAACAAAAGTGGAAGATCATTATGGGAGATATTGAAGATCTTTCACCATGATTAGAAGATTATGTTCAAAGTTTCCAAGGATACTAAACTATTACGATCCTTGAGTGTCTATTTTTGTTATGTATTAAGTATTCCACAGAAGTAATTTAATGTCCATGTACGTCAAGACTCGGGTCTCTGTAGTTGGCATCAGAGGTTCGGTTTAGTCAACCTTTGGAAACTAGGATGCGAGAACCTTAGTAAGATCCCTAGAGATATTTCTAAGGTATGTCTAGGGATGTCCCTAAGGTTAAGTATAAGTGTAGGTTATAGTCCTAGAATTATGGTAACAATATTATAATTAAACCTAAGATTTTACATAATGAAGGTACTTCCCCTTTATTATGTTGTTTTCCTAGCATGATTTTTGCCTCTCACACTATTCTTTTTGGGTTTTAGATGATGGCTGGAACCTGAAGGAACCATGTTGATCAATGTAATGGAAAATGGAATGATTTTCCTCCTGAACAACTAAATGTGATGGGAGATGGAGTGAAAAATCTTATTTCTATGCTTACACAAGCTATGAATCATTCTGGATTTCCAAATGATCAGAGAAGGGAACAATATTCTATTGAGTCCTTTATAAGGCAATGTCCACCGTCTCTCAATGGGTCTTCTGATCCACTTGTTGCTGAACAATGGATCAGTACCATTGAAAAGATATTTTCCATACATCGTTGTTCAGAACATGAAAAAGTTATTTTCGTTGTTTACCATTTAGAAGGTGAAGTAGACCAGTGGTGGACTCTAATTAAGAATAGGAGGCCCCAAGATGAAATTGAATCCATGGAATGGGTTGAGTTCAAGAACTTGTTTTTCAGTAATTACTTCCCTCGTATTCTTCAAACAAAGATGGAAAATTAGTTCCTTATGCTTAAGCAAAAGGATGATGAATCTGTTGGTATATACGAAGCGAATTTTACAAGACTGGCAAGGTATGCATCTGGCATTATCATCCAACCTGAAAGTAAAGTTGATTGATTATTTAGTGGATTAAACCAAGTCTTATAAGGAAATTATCTATAAGAGACTTCAATAGCTATGAATAAATTGTACGTTGTGCTATCAAGGTAGAATTGGAAGTTGGTGTAACATATCCATATCATGGTTTTGACAAGAAATGAAAGATGGAGTGTATGGAAAAACCTCAGAACAATGGTGAAAAGAAGGTGAATGTTTCGTTATTCCCAAAGTGTGGATAGAAGCATGGTAGAGATTGTCTAAAAGGTACTATAAAATGTTTCAAATGTGGAAAAGAAGGTCATCAAGAAGCTGAGTGCTGAAGTAATGGGAAAAAGGTTTCTAATGATGTGAATAGAGAACAGACTACAGAGAACGTTCCACTAACACTTCAATGCTTCAAGTGCAAGGAAATGGGGCATTATGCTAACCAATTCCCTAATCCAAGGGTCAAGGATGATCGACGTGGGAAAAATCTTAAGGAAAAGGACAAAGGGAAGTCATATGCGATCACTATTGCTGATGTTGAGTATGAAAACGATGTGGTGGAATGATTAAGTGTTTATGTAATGGGATTCGAAAATAATGTTGCATATAGTATCGTGGAATATTAGAATATTTATGTATTGGTATATATTGGTTTTCAATAAATTTATGCTACCAGTAACCATGAAATGTGATTTTAGAAATCTGATGATATGATAAGGAGAAAATGGAATGTTTAATAGTATTGATGAGCTCATGACTGATATAAGGACTAAGTGATATCATGGTATGAGTATATAGAATTTTTGGGATTTTGGTATGTCGAAAGAGTTAACTTTTGACAGCACTCATGTTTTCACTAAGGTTATATGGTAATTCATGTTTCAAAAGAATACATGATTAAGTTATTCACATGTTTGGAATGTGATCAACAAGATGTATCTTATGATATATGGGGGATAAATAATAGTATTCACATGCTAGGTTAGTGAAATTTCTAGTAATCATTTTCTTTATACTACGAGATTTGGATAGATGTATTTTGGATAAGTCTAAAGACTGGAATGGATTATGTCGGACATCAGATAGTATTGTTTAAGACTAGAACTTTTTTCAATATTATTTCTTTAATGTTATAATAATGAAGTTTTAAGAAAAAAAGACACCTTGTAGGATGGGAGACAACCCGTCGTGTCGGACAAGGTTGCGGGAATTGAACCCACAACCGAAGTGCGACATGCCTTTATTTCCAACCACTGCCCTATAGGAAGTACATGGTTAGTAGAAACTAGTTTTATTAAGCGCTATCATAGATGAAGTATAAGTCCAATTTTGGAATCATATACGATTAACCTCACCACATATGGACTTATATATATTTGATAACTTTTTCTAAACTTTTATTTGAGACATATGGAATGACCCATCATTATATCACTTATCTACTAACACTTCACGAATAAAAAATTAAACTTTATTTCTTTAAGAGATGAAGTGGAAATTTTTCAAGGCATGAACAACGGTGAGATTATACCGAAATAAAGTATGTATTTCTTCTAATTCAAATTCTTTAACTTTAGGGAAATCATATTGAAAACCAAAAATGTTGTCCTACTTCCCTTATATCTGATGATTTAGATGTTACCTTAGATCATCAAAAATTTATGGCTTTGTGATTTTTGGCTTTTTCATAGCCATGTTCTCTACCACTCTCCATCAGAACTTGATGGTTAGATTTCTATTCCATATCCTTATTTTCACCTATGTTCTCCAAAGTGGAAACCTAGTGATTAGTTAATTTGGGTAACCGTTACGTTTCATACATTATTTTTTAAAGATAAGTTTTGGTATTCCTTTTTATGATGTGGGTTTCTATTAAAACTTTTGAGTAGTAAACCATTTATAACCACGATTAATTTTGAGGGTGAAATTAATTTTAATGGGGGTAGAATGTAACACCCCGAGATTTTATGAAAAATTTTATTTTTTAATTTCATTGATGTCTTGTGTTGTACGCTACACTAAAAGGATCTTGCACTACATGCATCCCTGACTTGGCTCGCATTACATGCAATCATGACCTTCCACGATAGCGTATGTTGTACGCAATATCGAGTTTCACTAAACAATGATATGTTATATAAACTAGCCATTATGAATAGTAATATCCACTTTTTGAAATTTTATTTTTCAAAATGGACTTCATTTTCGGATTTGGAATATCGAAATTAGCCTAGGGTGAATTTTTGGTATTTTTCTGAAAACTTTCAATTTTTGATGAATAGTGAAAACACTGGGTTACTATTTAAAAACCGAATTTTTATTTAAAAAATTATTTATAATATTTAAATTTATTTTAGGTCAAAATTGATACATAATACTTATATATGTTCAATGTAATTAATTGGAGTCATTTTATAAAAATTTTATTGAACTTCTGATCGTCTTTTACCAACCTCCAAAGAGAATTTTCAAATTTACATAAAACTTAATTTTACCACTTCTGTGAGAAGAATTTTAAAAATCCAAGAGAAACGGTTGATATCAGTGAGTAAAATGTGGTTCAATAAGATAAAAATAATTTTTGGTGAATAGTAACTTTTTACTTTTATTTACCACGGTTAAAAGTAAATATGCTAATTAAGGGTAAAAATGATATTATTATTACCATAACACATGTCTGAATTCTGTTGAATAAGTTTAATTAGACCAAAAACAACCTTAGGGATAAAATATTACCCTTTAGGTCCACTTGGATTAGATTAGGACATTTATTATAATTTTATTTAAAGAAGAATTAAAATAGTTAAAATCAAAGTTTAATAACTAAAAAATTTTAATATGGGGTTATACATAGAATAAATTAGACTATAAATATTAATTAGAAAGATAAAACTATTTCCTATATAATTTTATTTTATTTATAATTTTTTGACATTAAATAAGTTAATTTATTTATGACACAATGATGATGCAGTAATTACCTTATTAATGAAATATTAACATAATTGATGTTATAAATACCCAAATAAATGTAATTTTATACTTTTTATGAATTAAAATAATTTTTTAGGTTAATATGACATTTTATTATTGATTTAATTAACTTTATTAGAACTAATAATTCTGTTATGAATTTTAAAAAAATCAAGTACCAAATAGTGTCAAAATTGACAAAAAATAGTTTAAAAAAAATATTATATTATTAACTGTTATTTTATTCCTAAAAATATAAGGTTCAGCAAAATTAATTATATAAGGATATATATATTAATAATGAACCACTTGGGGTTCGTTTGTCTTGTTATAGTAAGTTTATTAACCATATAGTGTAAGAAAACAAAAAGACACGGTAAAAGTTAAATTATTTTACCTAGAGTTAAATCTAAATGATAAGGATAAAATAGTAACCTAAACTTGTCTAAAACCAATTGTTTGAGAGGATTTTGACCCATACCCACCTTATCTTCGATATAAATCAATTTGGAGATATTAAAAACCGAATATGACTTTATTATAAAATAATATTTTAAGTTTTTTCTAAGGTGCCCCTCTCCTCCCTTATAAAAGGGCACCTCCTCCCTCTTCTCTTTACACAATTTTGAGCCTTGAAGCTTGGCCAAACCATGACAATTAATCTTCTAAACCTCTATATTTATATCATATAGGTTAGTGTATTCTCAAAATACCGCCTCTAGTTCCCTAAGAATAAGTTTAAAGGATGTGCGTTGAGGAAGAGGTAATCTCTTCTACCGATTCTTTCAAGTTTTCTTTCTTCTTCAACTTCGTCTTATTTAGTTGTTTCATTATAAAGTAATAACATAAGTATCACTAATATACTTATATTTTATTATAAATATGAAACAACCCCATTTCACCTTCTATACATCCTACGAAAAATGAAATCACCGCGCGTGCGTACATACGGAATACCGTCTCCACGCCGTAGTGTAATCTGTTTTTCCACCACCACCTTACTTGTATGAGTATAATGGTGTAAAGAATAAATATTTATGGTTATTATAACATCATACTGATTCTGAGGTATTATATCATCCACTCCAATTCCATTTAATAATTATGGGAATGATATCATCGCTCGTGCGTACGTACGGATTACCGTCTCCATGATGCGATGAGATTCATTCTCCATGTTAACCATTCATGAATAATTATAAAGTATATATAATGAATAATAATGAAATATATTACATAATAAAGCTACTGAATTAATGTAAATATATATATATATGTCATCTACTTACTTCCATTCAAGTCAATAAGGAAAGGAAAATAGCGTTCATGCGTACGTACGACCTACCGTCTCCATGAATGGTGTATTTCATTTCATTCATCTATCTATTATATATAAATATATACTGAATATATATGATATATAAATCATTATTTAAATTCTGTAAGTATGTAAATCATGATATAAGTAATACAAATATCAGGAACAACAAGTCCAAACAAGTACGATAAATAAAACGATTTTATCCAAAATGCTGCTTTAACATGGAATTTACAAAAGAACCGGTAATATAAAGTCATAAGTGAACCATATATGATGTAATAACAATTAGTATGATTCTATAATAAGTAAATGACATTAAATGGATCATTATATAGGAGGATTGGATACGTACGAAGCATATCGGACCTTAGGTAATGGATAATTATTCTAGTCTCATTCTTATCCGAGATTGTTTATTCGTAAGTATTTACTGGGGTTATATTTATCATCCATGTCCATGTTTTCTCAAAAAAATTTCATAAAATGTTTACTATTCTTACATATATGTTTAAAGTAATTTTAACCCTTTTTTTACTTTTACTTTGATGAATGGGAGGAATCTTTCTTCTGTTTACCATAGGATGTACTTTTTCACTTTTCCGACAAAAGTATGAGGAGAACATGAAAGGATTTTTACGGTTTTTGTAACGCCTTATTTTCATGAATCATACTCTACAAGATTTCATGAATATTTTCAAAAAAATCATTTTCATTTAAAATTTCATGGAATTTTGTGAAAAGAAAATCATTTTGAAGAAGAAAGGATAATTTCCTCAAGAATTCATTTCAAGGGTTTTATCAAATCCATTTTCCATATAAGATGGCATTATTTCATATGTGTATGTTTGAAGTATAATTTCTCTATGATTTACATGGTTTCACTTTTCTTATGATTAAATGTGATCCATTTTGTTTGGTATGGATTATGTTATGATGGGATGTGTTTATGAAACCCATTTTATTCTTTGGGTTATGATGAATGATTTATGTTTATGTTGTGGCACACGTAAGAATGATTTCATTATGAGATGGGTGGGACATATATCTCCCTCCAATTCATTGGCTAAAGATTTATATCTCATGAGATAGAAATGGCTGGAATGGTATGTTAATCTGGTTCAGTGATACAGGACTGGAACGAAGAGTGAACTCGATTCAGAAAGGGACTTTGTCCACTAAGATGGTTTTGGCAGCAATTCCTTGGCTACTATGGAAATAATATCATGTGCTTAATAGTTTTACACAATTACATGTTTTATTAGCATGATATTTTTTCATTATTGATGTCCCTTTATGATATATGTCTTACGTACTTCCAAGATTTATGTCTTTGCTCAAGATTTTAATGTTTAGATTTTATGTTCAAGTTTTTGCATTCAAATGTTTATGGATTGATTTATATTCACAATGTTTACCATTACTGACCATTTGAGATCACCCTTTATATGTTTTCTTTTCCCCAGGATTTAAAGAAAGGTTTTAGATAAGAAAACAAAAGTGGAAGATCTTTATGGGAGATGTCGAAGATCTTTCACCACGATTGGAAGATTATGTTCTGAGTTTCCAAAGACACTAAACTATTACAATCCTTGAGTGTCTATTTTTGTTATGTATTATGTATTCCACAAAATTAATCTAATTTCCATGTATGTCAATCTTAGGGTATATACATTATTATTTGTTTATCGAAACAAAAAAGAAAGAGGAAGTGGAATAAGAAAGGAACATGAAAGATTGTGGTGAAATTATTACCACTACTTTGGGTGTTTCCTTTTGAGTTGATCAAAAGGGTTCCATAGGTTGTATTTAGGATCAATGTAAGGCCTCTAGGTAAAAGGGAGGATAGTTGAGAGGATATTTGGGAAGGTTATTGCAGAGAAAAATGGATTTGGAGGTGTGAAAGTAAGAGAAGGGGAAGTACCCTTTTATAAAAGAGGTGTGGGTCACTTTAGGAAAAGCTTAAAATATTATTTTATAATAAACAATTTTTTGGTTTATAATTTCTCCAAAATGAATTATTTATAGGACAAGGTGGGTATGGATCTAAACCCTCTCAACAAATATGTTATATAATAATTTAGGTCACCATATTAACTATATCTTTTAGATTTAACTCTTAGTTAAATAGTTTGATATTTACCATGTGTCTTTTTATTTTTATATTATATGGTTAATAAAAATACTATAACAAGAAAAGAGAACCCCAAGTGGTTCACAATTAATATACATAACCTTATCTAATACCTTTTTCTGAACATCTTATTTTTAGGAAAATTATATAAATTAATAATATAGTATTTGTTTTAAAAACTCAATTATGTCGATTTTAACACTATTTAGTATTTGATTTTTTTGAAAGCCATAAAAACATTATCACTTCGAATTAAATTTATTTAATCAACCCTAATAATTCATATTAGCCTAATAAATTAGTTTAATTCATCATAGTTCTCAATTTACATTTATTTGGATATTTAGAATGTCAATTATTTTAATCTTTCATGAATAAGGTAATTAATGCATCATCATTGTGTCATAAATAAATATAATTATTTAAGGTTTAAAAATTATAAATATAATACCATTATGTAGGAAATATTTTTACCATTATATAGAATATTTATAGTCGAATTTATCTTATGTATAACCCTGTATTAAAAATGGTTTATTTATTAAACATTGAATTTAACACTTTTAACTCTTCTTTAAGTAAAATAATAATAATGGTCCTAATCTAATACATGTGGACCAAAGTGGGTAATATTTTATTCCCAAGGATGTTTTTTGTGAAATTACACTTATCCAATAGAATTAGAACATGTGTTAGGGTAATTATGATATCATTTTTACCCTTAATTACCCTATTTACTTTTAACCGTGGTAAATAAAAGTCAAAAGTTACTATTCACAAAAAATTATTTCGATCGTATTGAACCAAATTTTACATACTGATGTCAATAATTTCTCTCAAAATTTTGAAATTCAACTTGCATAAGTGGTAAAATTATGTTTTATGCAAATTTTAAAATGATCCGAGAATGTGGGTAAAAGACAGTAAGAAGTTCAATAAAATTTTATATATCTAAACATATTATAAAACAATTATAATGAATTATATTGAACATATATAAGTATTATTTATCTATTTTGACCTAAAATAAATTAAATTAAAATAACTAATTATTTAAATGAAAATTTAATTTTAAACAATAACGCAGTGTTTCTCACGATTCATCAAAAATTGAAAGTTTACAAAAAAATTCCAAAAATTCACCCTAAGATAATTTTGATTGTCCCAATAAAAAAATAATGTCCATTTTTAAAAATAAAATTTAGAAAATTTCAAAAATTATTTATTACTATTCATAAGGGCAAGTTTGATTGGTCTTGGTGTGTTAAAACTCCAAGTTGCGTACAACACAAGTTGCTACACTATACAAATGAAAACATACTATGGAAGCTTGGGGTGTTAAAACTCACCGTATATTCTTTCTAGTTTTTGGATTCCCCTAAAATAGTTTATATCACATAGATTAAACCCTACCAATTTATGTGGTAGGTGAAATGTGTTGGTTCCTAAACACCAATTGAAGGATAGTTCTATAAGAAGTTAATTTAGATAGTATATCATAAATTGGGAGATCCATTCAACATTATATAGAACAATTTACAAATAATTCTAGATAAACCCTACAAAACCTCGGTGCACCAAGAATTCCCAATATCATTCATTATAGAGATTACTATTAGTGTAAATTCATACTTCATCTACTGTTTGGATTATCCAATGAGATTTTATATAGAGATTAATATTTTTTCCCAGGGGATGTTGATATTTATCTTTGTCATCACGAGTAAATTAAGTTTTATTCAAGATGTTGCCTCTTCCATGATACTTATATGAAATAATCAATCCTTTGATTGCGATATTCACATGGATATAGTATTGGATAGATGTGAACCATGTTTATGGGTTTTTATGACCATACTATAGAATAGGGATATCCACTTGTGGAATAATGTTATATATGGATAGACTCTAAGACAACAAATAGTCTTTATGATCTAGTTTGGGAATATTCTCTAAGGATTCATTCTAAGGAGAAACATGCTATCCAGGGTAAGCACTTGTGTTCCTAGAAAGTGTATCCCTACTATAAATCATGAAAATTTAGTCAAAAATATGATAATATTTTAAATCCCTAGTGTATAAAGATATGTTATTTTTCAAAATATTGAATGTCTAGATATATGAAGAGATATAGTCAATGTATGTGTTTCTTCATAGAAAGTATTCATATAGTGGATCCACTATGCAATCAAGGAACCATGTAGTGAATATGTGAGTGGGAATATATATAGTCATTATGGAAATATCGGTCTATATAATAAAGATTTCAGGAGGCAAATAGGTATATAGAAACCTCTTAACATGGTTTTGAAATAGATTTCTATTTAGAGAATATCATTAACATACCTTCTTATACTGGTAGGGGTATATGAGTTCTCAAACATGGCCTAGGGTATGAATTCCACTATCTAAAAATAATATTAAAGAGATTTATAGTTAAAAATTAAAAATTTAAAGTACCCCATAATCGACTTATATATAGAGGAACAAACAGTGAACCACATAAACATCATGAAAACAATCTTACTTCATAATAGTTAGATTCTTTTTGTTTTTATTTGTCCTTGTTACTGTAACTAGAATTTATTAAGGCCCAAAAAGAATAGGATAACCATAAAAAGGAAATTGAAATGGAAAATTGTAAAACGAAATAATCTTGTGAAGAAATGTTCTAGGGGTATGTGGAATAAATAACAAGATCCAATGAAAATAACTTGGAGACATCACAACCTCAATGAATATACAATAGCTAACATGAATCATTCATGCCTACCGAACCTCCCAATTCACCTAATAAGTTCCTTCATTGGTAGGTTACCATTTTTGTGGACTAGTATGACACTTGACATCTGCATAATACATTCTCAATTTCATAGTCTCTCTATAGCTCATGAATCATACGTTGAAATCAGTTGTAAATTCCAAACCACCAATGTGGTAAATTTTGGGGATACAAACAAGGTTTATGAATCAAAACCCCCTTCATGGTCCTCAGACACATTGTGGTATTGAAATCCTTACATAAAATTTTATTTTATAATGATATTAATGGATGCTACCAATTAGTACCTGTGATATCCATTTATTGTAGAGAGTATAGAAATGGTATTTATGATAAGAGGAGGAAAGAGGAAAATTTTTTCATAAAAAGATACAGTCATCATTTTTAATAATTTTTACCATTCCCCTTTTGGGAATATGATCATCTATTAAGGAATCACAAAACAACACTTGAGCATAAGGTAGAAGTAGGGATAAAATTAAATGAAATTCATTGGCGATACGCCATCATTGATCTAGTTTCATGTTGTTTTATATGTGAACTTTATTGTAAGTTTTCTCTCATGAACCTCCCTCGCTAAGGGTTAGTTCATGATCCTCTTTCATGGGCCTTATTTATGATGGGTTTTTTGTGATCTTAATTTGTGTCACCCCTTCTTGAGGTCATTCCATGAAATTTCACTACTAGTATCCATTATAAGATCTTTCTATGATGAATCTTAATGATGAACCTTCTTAAGGGAGGGGGTTGTGAGATATCGTCCTTGTGGTTCCTATACATTCATCCTTTAACCCAAGACCAATGTAGGATATTTACCATTTTTGAATCACATTAATCCTAAAAAAAATTGGGGTCCTATAAAGGTGACCCTCATAATCATTCTAATAAAACTAGTTCATGAAGAATCTATTCTGATTATATCCCCTTTATGAAATAGTTCAATTATAGGAAACCATGATTCTTAATCATTCCACATTATTCCAAGATAATCATCCTAGGATGGGTTTATCAAAATGAAATTATTGTATCTCTTCCCTAATGTAAAACCCTATAAACCAATTTGGAGTAAGTCATCCTCCATGAACTCTTGGGAAATAGTATTGGGAAACAACAATATATGTGAACCCCTATGATCATGTATTATATTGATAAAAATAATCTCCCTTGCTTTCCCCTATACTAATTATCCCCTTAGTGAAATCCGGGCAATGTATTTCCTAAATAATGAGGGTTTATATAGTGAGGACACTAGTAAAATCTTTAATGTCTAAAGATTCTCATCCTAATTTTCCATGATATGTAGTAATCCCGCTTTCTTCCAATCAATGAGTTAGGGATTCATATATATGGTCCATGTTCTTTTGTGTAAGTCTCAACCTATATTACTGGGTTCCTCCTAAGGTGTAATCCCAAACATATCCTAAAGGGCCTATTTTCTAAGTGTAATCTCAAACAAATAAAAATGGGACTCATTCTTATATATAATATCTAACCCATACACATGGGACTTTTACTATGTGTAAGAATAAAAATCAACATTATCTCGAGAAACAACGATGTCCTGAGATGTGTGGGAAGAATCCGTACCTATTGTTCTTGATCACTAGTTGAGTGACATATGTGTAGTCCCAAAATATTTAATCATAGATAAATATTACTCCGATGTTCAGTTATCCTATATCATCTAATGAATAATATATAAGATGTGGGCACATATATGAGCCTTCTACTTAGGTGATTACACCATAATTGATGATCTTATCCCAATGATCTATTTAGTTAGTTGTACCCTTAGGGAAGTGCATGTGAAATCCTTAACTAATCTTCATGAAATAATATCCCTCATGAAATACATTCTCAAATTAATATATTCCATATTATCCTTTGTTGGGCAGCCCATGTATAATACCCACTTATTCAACTATTTCCATCCCTTTCACTATGGAATGGAATTTAACACATAATGAAAATTTTCACAACAACATCCTCACCACATGATGTCAAACTGCATGGGGAAGTCCTATTACGTGACCTTAAACTATAAAACTAAAACATAGAGGGATTTTAATTTTGTTAGTTTGGATTAATAGGACACATCTTTGAGGATCCAACCCAACATTCAAAACCATAAAATTATAAGACCATATTCTTCAAAGACTCTTTGTTAATGGGACACATTCCCTATAAAAGGAACTATAATCGTCCACTTATGTGTATGTACTATACCAATAATTAATAGGAATCTTATAGTAAATATTCCACTCTCTATGACATTAAACATTCTGGAAGTGGTCACTGATACATGAACATAAATGGAACCAAATTAATCTTTATCACACAACCACAATAGATAAAAAAATCATTGTGTGTCAAAGAGCAATGTTGGTTATGATTACCTTTATAGGGAAACATTAGGATCCACTCATATGGGTCTAAAGATAATACCATGAACATCTACCACCTCTTTGGAAGACTATAAACATCAAAGATCCCAACTCTATCGATTTAAACAATAGCATAATTAATTAAAAATTGAATGATGTAGAACCTATGATATATATATATATATAAATCAAGGACCTATAATACATAAAAATGGTCACATAAACATATTATATTGATCAAATCACTTGTACATTGGTAGTTGATTGCACACTGGCATTTTATCACCATGGTATTTTGGAATATTTTTTCTCTTTAATAATTTGAGGTATATGATAACATATAAAGAAAGAAACCATGAATTTTTTTTTATAATTATTATAAATTATAATATATGGAAAAGTAAATGGTATTTAAATTTAATATAATATATTAAAAATAATTTCTAATTTATTGATGAAATATTCTTAATCCTAAAGAAGTGTTTTCTGATATATTTTTTATGGGAGTTGTTTTTTTGTGATTTTTTAGGATAATTCATAGTATTAATCTTATGAAAATTTAATATTAAAAATTATATAAAATAAATTCATTGGATATCTATTTGTGAGAAATGAAAATAAAATCATTTTATGTTAAAAAGAGTTGTTTTTATGAAAAATACTTTTATGTGAACAATGTTATTTTACTAATGGGTTGATTCACCCTTTTAAAGATATATATGGTTTCTATGGAATGTCTCATATTTTTTTCATATGAAATGATTTTTTTTATTGGTAGTGCCAATTATATTAAAAATTTGAAGCTGATTCCCTTTTGATTATGGTATTAAAGTGGTCGAGTGTGTCAATAAAATCAAAAGTGGAGTTTTTATTTCAAATATGTGTTCATCTAGGAGATCCCTACTCATCAAAAATAGGATTGTTCTAGATAAAATCAAATTTCCAATGGAATATTTGGGTTTTTGTTTTTGAAATGGAAAAACGAGATTCTATCATTATGAAAACATTCTGAGTAAAATTAAGAGAAGGATCCAAATTTGGAAAATTAATTTTCTTACCTTGAGGGATGGATTTCTATGGTCGATTTTTATCAAAAGGAAATATGGGGAATTCCCATTTTACTGGGCGAAATGTTGTAATGATCCTCTCCTTTAGAATAGTTTGAGGAGACTTGTGACACTAATTTTCGAGAATTCTCATTGGACTAATAGATGTGCTGATATTTATTTTTGGAAGCACAATTGGTCTGGTTACCTTTTATTTTTTCAATAATGTCTAATGGTGGACATCACTGTTAGATAGGCTAGTAAAAACCCTCAGTTCACTGGTGTAGTTTTGAATGAGGATCAAAAGTAGGTTATGCGAAGCATATGTTTCTCATAGGTTCCTGATAAATGTTTCTTCACTTCCTATTCTATTAAGAAATTATCCTATGTTTCATTTCATGCCATGGTTCATCCGGATATTATTATAGATAATATGAGATGTTGACTATGGTGTAAATATTTTTCTCCAAATTTCAATTTTCGACAATGGAGAATTTTTCATCTTCTTATTCCTACTGATGATAATTTACAATGCATCAGTATCCCACTTACATAGAAATGAAAGTGATTTGTTGGATCTAAATATGAATTTAATGTTCATATATTTTTTAAAAGTAAATGGTCTGTTTTTTGTGGTCCCATGTAGTCTTATTTCTATATTTTAGTGGAAGCGCAACTTATGTGGACAACTTTCTATATATAATTAGGGATTTGTAAGAATGGGATGGTGTAAAAGCTGAAGGATGGTCATTTATTATCATTGTGTCATGCTGTACATTATGAGAGATGAATAATGTTTCATGTTATCATGGTTTCTAAATAACTCTAAAATATATTAGGTCAAAAGTTCTTGATTTTCTCTCTTCATTTTTAAAGAGCATTAATAACATTAACATATCCTTGATTCGAAATTATTATTTTTAGTTATTTTTCTTTCTAAGATGATATTTTAGGGTAGAGTAATCCTGGTGTTTGAGTGATATGGTGGCATCCTACTTATAGGCTTAAATTAAATGTGGATGATTCTTATTTTCAATGGACCATGCACGAAGGTGTTGTTGTTTCTGATGGTAGAGGCTCATTTATTATTTCATTTTCTGCTTTTAATGGGTAGGGTACATCAACAGTGGTGGAGGCTACATATATGTTTCAAGGTCTAAAGTTATGAAAGGATAGAGATATTCATATTTCATTCATTTTATTGTTTCTACCATTTTCTTTAATTCCATGAATGGTTAGACTAACTTTCCTTATAATTTTATTTATCTATTTTTTATTATAGGGCACTTATTCAACCATGTATATCAGTTTTGCATACATGGTGTAAGGGTAATATGTTTGATGGTCTTATTACATAAAAATTAAACTTAGATGAAATGTTAATGTTTTTTCTACTATTGGATCTCTTATAATTGATAGTTCTATAATTGTTCTTGGGGATACCCTAAGCCTTTATCACTTTCATCCCCCATGAACATTATTTTATATGCTGTATTTTTCTTTTTATTAATAAAAATGGTTATAATAGTCATTTGGTGTATTTAATTTATTCAATAAAATATATTAACATTCATCAAGTGGTTTCTACAAGTCATGTAATAGGGATAAAATCATTTATATTCTAAAAAAATAAATTTCTTCTAAAAAATATTTTTATTGATTTTATGTGCGGATATTTGAATTAATTTCAGCCCATTCTCGGAATATAATCATGTATAAGGGATTTTATATTTTTAATCAGTATAATTAATATTTTTAAAAAATTAAAAATTAATTTTTGGTCTTAATGGATAATAAACATGGTAGAAGTTTAACAACCCACTAAAGGAAAAAACATGGTAAACATAGTTAAAATAATGGGATGAGGCATCAAAATATCTAAAAACATTCTTCAATGTTATTAGATTTGTTTATTTTTTCTATCATAATATTATATATTATAAAATTTGGAAAAAAATCACATAATTTTGATTATGGAATTTATATTACTTTATGTAAAGAATTATGACAACATGTCACTCTTTCTTTTAATATAAATAATATTTTTTCCAAAAATTGTAAAGATGTTATGATGGTTTATTGAGGATTTTTTTAGATTTTAAAATTCTATATTTATGATATTATTTTTTAAAATTTTTGGTAATGATATAATTACCTAGATACTTTTTTATTGTTTATGTAGTGCTTTTTCAATAAGGTAAAAATCTAAGTAAAGAGAATTGAAAATATGAAAAGTGATGATTCTTAGAAAAGATAAACCCTTGAACAATTTTTATATAGACAAATGAATTGTATCTAATTATTAAAATATTAAAATTCTTACTCATGTTAATCTTGATGTTTTTAATTTCAAATTATTTTAATTGTATTGAAAAGGACTTTAAGGATATTTTATGTTAAATAAAATTTAATTATTATTTTATAAGATAAAAAATTTTATCTACAATCATGTGAAAGGAAAATGGTTTATAATATCATAAATTTCCCACTTATAATCCCCTTTCCCTTTTAGAGTGACCATATTTACCCTTCATGGAAAAATATTTTGTTACCACATTTAATGATAAAAGGGTTAATAAGGGGGATAAACTAAGAGATAAGGTTCATGTCAGAACCAAAACCATTCTATGCTCGAAATGGAGTATGGTTTGTGTTTTTTTCAATCCTCATTATATTTTCAGGAAGGTTTCCAAGAAAGGGATTATACTGTTCATGCAAGCAACAATATTGTAGGTGGCGTCGTTTCCCTGTGTTTGACAAATTTTTGTGTCCAAAAATATGAATATGGTGAAAATAATTTTGGAAAAGGGAGTTGTGCACAAGATTGAAGGGTTTTTAGAGACTTGCGTCTAAGTATTATTTTGGGATTAGTGCATCAAAATATGGGAAAGGAAAAAAGTGCATGTGAGACTTAAATGTGCGTGAAATATTGTGTTGTGCAGGAGAATATTACGCACCCAATGCGATGTAAAAACGGGATTTTGAGCACTCAAGAAGAAAATTATGCGCACTATAAAAGATGCATTGGAAAATTTAATGTAGGGTCATCGAGGCCTATAAATTGGTTTCCACACCCATGGAGGACTTAAGAATTTTCCTACGAAAAACTGGTTTCTTTGATGCGAGAAATATTTGTGAGAAAAATAATAATCAAGAGTTAATCTTGGATGAAAGGTGTTCCTTTCGTATGAAAATACTAAGTAAGACATTCAGTGTCATTACATGAAATATATAGGTTGCACAGAAAGTAGGGTTTTCACTAAATTAATCTTTCATGATAATTCCCAAATCTTGCACGCAAGTTACGGTGTTGGAGCAAGTATGGTGTTATGCTTTTGACCGGATTTTTAATATACGGTTTGTGAGATCAGTGACTTATAGTGCATTAATTTAGGAAATAAATGATAGAAGTGTCTCATGCTGGACTAAGAAAAATACTTTAGTGAAAAACTGTTGAAGATACCCTCAAGAAAGTAAACTGAGAAAGACTTCTCCCATGGAAGTGATCAAGGGGGAGTCAACGGAATTGTTCGGTGGGACGCAGTGAGCTTTCCCTAAATTATTTTAAAAGTAGTTCACATAGAATAGAGTGACTATGTCAAAACACTTGTACTCCACAAAAACTAAAGATTAGTATATTTTTTTATGACCGAAAAACTATTGGCATATTCTCCTTGGACATATCCCTTTGTGGTGAACTGAGTAAAAGGGTTGTGTGATCTCTTTGAATGTTAGTGTTTTATTGTTTTTAATATCCAATATAGAGGTTTAACACATTCCTATCAACATGGGAACAAGATCAAATATCTTAAATGAAGAATCTGACACCCTGATTCACCCCTCCCCTCTATGGGTGTCTCTATGTCCTTCAGTTTAGAATTCCACATAAAAATTGTCTAGATCTTAGTGGTTGAATTTATTTTCACCTTATATAACTTATATTAAATATATAGAACTTTGGATGAAATTTACATGTTCTAGACACATTTTTTTGTTTTAAAAGGCCGAGGGTATAGCATCCCGCCTTTTTATCACATAATCAATCATTACATTTTACAAAACCGAGGATCTTTAAGCTTTAGTGTCTTGGAAACCAGGAACATAAAACATGAAAACATAAACCATTATTCTTAAACACATGAAAGGATTCTCCTCATGTTCATCCTAGGTTCATTACTGCTTCTCATAACCTGGGGACATAATCAAAAGAAAGGGTGAGTATAAGGCCCAGTAAGGGAAACAAGAGAAACATTTTACATGTGAACTTGAGATACTTCAATAAGGTCATGAAAAGAACATTAATGCATGAGAAAGAAATCATGTGGCATATCAAAATAAAAATAAAATTTTTCATAACTTGAAGATGTGGCTGAAACATTTAATATAGACAATCATGAACATATCACCAAGGTCCATCCCCAAGGTGTCATTTGAAAATTACCAAGGTTATTCACCAAGATATCGTGAAAATTGTAATCTCTAGTGGTTACATCATTACCCAATGAATTAGAGCGCTATCGGGGCGCACCCTTAAATTTGCCTTTATTATCATGTGATACACATATATCATTATCCAAAAGTTCATAAATAACTCATATAGCATAAAATAAATGGGTTTCATTTCATAATCATAACGTTTTAAAAACTGCTTTAAAGACATGATCTTTACGTCACATTAAAACCCACAGAAAAGGAAGGTGGGTCTCATGTATGTAAATACCAGAATTTAAAATAGAAACTTTTGGTATATATGTGAATACCCCTTTAGAATAAAGAGCTTTGAGTATTCACTTAATAATATAAAAGAACTTTAGAAAAAGAGAGAGACATTTTGATACGGAAATTCTGCAGCATAACGGCTATGTTACGAGGTTTTAGAAGACATTAAAAAGAGAGGGGAAATGGGTCACCCACTCATAAATGATCCATAAAACAGTAGAGGGACATAATATGAAGGATATATGAACATGTTAATGAAATTTGAAAGATGTACCATATGAAATTACGAACATGAAAGGAAGACAAAAATAAGATTTCTCTTATGAAAACACGGCAGCCTAACGACGTCACATAAACTTCAACCAAATATGAATTGATGAGATAAAATAGGGTATCTCATCATATGAACATAAAAGATCAGTATTATAGATATATATATCATACCACAACATAATACAAAAGGAACTTGAAACACTTGACATGAAAGTTGATCTTTGAAAAAACGAGAAGGGCGAATGAATCCCTTAAAAATTCGGCATCCTAACGGCGTCACTTAAACTTCAACCAAAAATGAATTGACAAGATCAAAATAGGTTATATCATCATATGAACATAAGGGTTCAGTATGATAGTTATATAGATCATACCCCAATATAATAAAAAGTAGCTTGAATGACTAGACATGAAAATAGATCTTGAAAAAGAGAAGGGTGAAAGAATCGCTTAAAAATTCGGCAGCCTAATGGCGCCACTTAAAACATAAAAATACTGAATTGAAGAGATAAAATGGGGTCTCTCATCATATGATCATAAAATATCAGTATGATAGATATAGAGATCATACCGTAACATAATAAAAAGGAACTTGAAAGACTTGACAAGAAAATAGAACTTGAAAATGAGAAGGGTGAATGAATCCGTTACAAAAATTTCGGCAGCCTAACGGCGCCACTTAAACATTCATAAAATAAAATGATTAGAGTAAGAGGGGGTCTCTCATCATATGAACATAAAAAGGGAAGTATAATGAATATAATATAGCATCCTCCAACATAAGAACATTTAGCATAAAAGGAATGACATAAAAGAGATTATTTGAAAAGAAAGAGAGAGGTCGGATCCCTTACCTTAAAACGTAACTCTTAAAACTCAAAGGTTGGGACCTTGAGGGCTTGTGGGAACCTTGGGAGGACTCCTTGGGTGGTAATGAGACCGGAACTTCGTTGTGGGAGAGTGGGGAGTCGAATGGATGGGAGGATGGCTTGGTTTTTATAGGGAAAGTGAGGGGACAAGGCATTAATGGCCAAGGGACACCTCATTAGTGGTTTTGGAAAAACCATGGGCTTTCCCATGGTATTTTCCCATGTTATTGGACACTTGGGACACCTCATACCTTATCTTACTATCCATAAGTCGACCATATTGATTACATACTTAATACATCATTTAATGATGTCATTAAACACCCGTAACTTAAAAACTGTATTTTCACTATTCATCAAAAATTCAACTTTCTCTGAATAATCCCAAAATTTCACCTTAACCAAATATCAATACTCTGATTTCAAAAATGAAATCCATTTTATAAAAATAATTTTCTAAATATTTTTAATTAAATTTTTTATTGAAAAAAACACTATTCACCGAAAATTCATTTTTTTCAGAAAAATCCACAAAAATTACCTTAACATAATATCGATGCTCTGAGTTCAAAAATAAAGTCCATTTTATAAAAATAATTTTCTAAATATTTTTAATTAATTTTTTATTAAAAAACACTATTCACCTGAAAAAACTAATACTTGAATAATAATTTATGAAACCATTATTTAACCATTTTATAGAATCACATTAATTAATCAAAGTGCCTAGCTTATTTTAATACTTTTTAAGTGAGATTACTAATTCATTTGGTCACATTACTAATCCTAAGCATAAAATCACTATTCATAATTTACTATTCATCAAAAATTAAGTTGATCTTATTAGACTCTAAATTTCGTACTGAGCATAATTGTAGAAGATCATTTTTTGAAAATCATTACAAATTTTTAATTATTTAAGGTTTACCTAAACATTTTTAAAATATCCTTTTTCTAAAATTCATCAAAATTGTGCATACTATATTTATCCGAACTTTTGAAAATTCATAAAAATCATCATAAGAATAAAATAAAATTTTTTATTTAAAAAAAAGGATTACACAGGGTAGTTACGGTCTCCTTACATAGCCCCTTATCACACCAGTATAGGACCTAAGTGTAAGGTATGCTAAGGTGAGAGAATCTGAGGGAGGCTCGGCCAACATCGCACGAGTAGTAATTTCTATCAGTTTGAACTTCTCGCGAAGGCGATTCCGTTCTAGTTTCACACGATGAATTTTAGCTTGGGTTTGGTCCAGAGCAAAGCCCAGTGGTTCTACCTCCTTCCCAAGTTCTGTTAGATGGGCTTCTATTGGTCCAAGAATACTGGGTGAGGCCATCGAATCTTCTTTCTATATTAATTAACCAAGATTACTTGTATTTAGAGAAAATAATCGAAACGTTTAGTTTACAGCGGTCATATTGACCAATGGTCATATAACAGTCAAAACCCAACAGTCTCATTTTAGTTATACTCATGTTATCAAATGAAACATTTTTGTTGAGTATAAAAATAAAATAAAATAAAACAACACACAAAATTTGGAAACAAGATTTATTCAAAATTTAGGCTCGTTACAATCTTCCCCCCTTAAGAAATTGCGTCCTCACAATTTTTAAAATTAGGTTTTGAAATTTCATTCAAAGTCCCACATCGGAAAAGGAGTCAGTAAAAGTATTACTTTAAAAGAAAGAAAGGGAAATACAAAGGTCACCTGAGTTAACTCATAATAGGATTCCATGGAGGAAAACATGGATATGGAAGAAAAACAAAGGGTCAAGCTCTGGGGGAGAGTGATAGAAAACATGATTAGGAGAAAGTTAACTATAAGAAAATCTTAAACTTATGATGTGTGTAAACGGTCTTTGATTACCTAGTAGGAAACGTAAACCAACAACATTTTTGTTTTACGTTCCTTTTCATAATTTTAAGGAATTCATTTACTACATAGAACAAAAAAAAAGAAAATATACCTACCATCATGTAGAGTTTCATCTTTTAATAAGTCCTTACCAACACTAATATTTTCTTCAAATGATGAGAATTCAAAAACACTTGGTCTCATAAAAAGCACAAGAATAATCTTCTAGAGAATCACATAATCCACAAAAGATTAACTATCTATTTCTTCTATCTTTAAACATTATCCCAAAAACAGAAAGGTTATGGTAAAACAACTCTTCAAAAAGAAAGAATCCCATAGGAATGAAAACTAATTTTGAGTCTTCAAAGTTCCATGGTACTACCCAATGTTCATCATAGACCATTCCATAAATAACGGTCCTTAAAATCCCTCAAAAAAACCGAACTAAGATTAAAACCCAAATATAAGAAGTATTTGATAGCATAGTCTTCCAAAATAAACTTCATTTTTCATCTCCAAACAACATCAACCACTCCTAACATCTTATAACAAAAGTAGGTAACCTAAACATATTTTACTCATGATAGGTTAATTATTCCCATAAGTAACCTAAATTACTATAAGTACACCATAAATTCATCGATTCTTAAAATCATTAGTCAACCATACTCCTCAATGAAAATATCGTAGTAATCTATTTACCTCGATCATATAGGGTCCCCAAAATAGTGAACGTCTTCCAAAATAATAATCATATTTTAATCCCCTAATCATCCTTGTCATATTAATACGGAAATAGTCGCATTTCCTATAACATTGTATGTTGGGACATGTTCTTCGATTTCCCACCATTAACTAATAAGAGAAAGCATAATTAGGGGCTTAAGTACTTAGCCAATAATCATGAAAAGGAACTGAAATCATATAACGATAACTTGTAGAAGAAAAGTGTACCCTAACTTGTGATCCACTAGGTTCCCATCTAGGTTATCCATGATCATATATTCTTATGTGAATCTTTATTTTATTTCATCTTTGTTCCTTTAACAATGGTTCATACTAAGATTATGAATTTACCAAAGCATATCCTCCGGGAGTGTCGTAACCAAGAGTGCAGCAAGGCCCATTGTCATGTAACAGTTCTCATTCGATTCTAGCTCAAAGCGGTGTTTTCGGGTTTTACTCCTATGTACATCTGTGCCAGAGCCACCTCTACCTGCTCGTATCCAGATAGGGATGTATTTTCTTGGAAACCCCTTACTAAATACTCACCAAAATACCAGGAAGATTTCCTATATTTAAACTTTTCTATAGGGTTCTTCTTAGAGTTTTCATATCCTAATTTCCACAAATAACTAAACCTCCCTTTGATACCAACTATAGCATCCCGCCTTTTTATCACAGAAACATTCATTACATTTTACAAAACCGGGGATCTTTAAGGTTTGCTGTCTTGGAAACCAGGAACTTAAATCATGAAAACATAAAACATTCTTCTTAAACACTTGAAATGATTCTCCTCATGTTCATCCTAGGTTCATTAATACATCTCATAACCTGGGGACATACATCAAATGAAAGGGTGAGCAGAAGGCCCAGTAAGGGAAACAAGAGAAACATTTTACATGTGAACTTGAGATACTTCAATAAGGTCATGAAAAGAACATTAAGGCATGATAAAGAAATCATGAGGCATATCATAATAAAAATAACATTTTTCATAACATGAATATGTGGCTGCAACATTTAATATAGAAAATCATGAACATATCACCATGGTCCATCCCCAAGGTGTCATTTGAAAATTACCAAGGTTATTCACCAAGATATCGTGAAAATTGTAATCTCTAGTGGTTACATCATTACCCAATGCATTGGAGCGCTATCAGGGCACACCCTTAAAGTTGCCTTTATTATCATGTGATCCACATAGATCATCATCAATAATTTCATAAATAACCCATATAGCATAAAATAAATGGGTTTCATTTCATAATCATAATGTTTTAAAAACTGCTTTAAAGACATGATCTTTACGTCACTTTAAAACCCACAGAAAATGAAGGTGGGTCTCATGTATCTAAATACCAGAATTTAAAATAGAAAATTTTGGAATATATGTGAATACACCTTTATAAGAAAGATCTTTGAGTATTCACTTAATAATATAAAAGAAGTTTAGAAAAATAGAGAGATATTTTCATATGGAAATTCTGCAGCATAACGGCTATGTTACGAGGTTTTAGAAGACATTAAAAAGAGAGGGGAAATGGGTCACCCAGTCATAAATGATCCGTAAAACAGTAGAAAGACAGAATATGAAGGATATATGAACATGTTAATGAAATTTGAATGAAGTACCATATGAAATGAATAACATGAAAGGAAGACAAAAATAAGATTTCTCTTATGAAAACTCAGCAGCCTAACGGCATCACATAAACTTCAACCAAATATGAATTGATGAGATAAAATAGGGTCTCTCATCATATGAACATAAAATATCAGTATGATAGATATAGATATCATACCCCAACATAATACAAAAGGAACTTGAAACACTTGACATGAAAGTTGATCTTTGAAAAAATGAGAATGGCGAACGAATCCCTTAAAAATTCTGCAGCCTAATGACGTCACTTAAACTTCAACCAAAAATGAATTGACAAGATCAAAATAGGGTCCCTCATCATATGAAAATAAGGTTTCATTATGATAGATATAGAGATCATACCCCAACATAATAAAAAGTAGTTTGAAAGACTTGACATGAAAATAGATCTTGAAAACGAGAAGGGTGAAAGAATCGCTTAAAAATTCGGCAGCCTAACGGCGCCACTTAAAACATCAAAATACTGAATTGAAGAGATCAAATGAGGTATCTCATAATATGATCATAAAATATCAGTATTATAGATATAGATATAATACCCCAACATAATAAAAAGGAACTTGAAAGAATTGACAAGAAAATAGAACTTGAAAATGAGAAGGGTGAATGAATCCTTTACAAAAATTTCGGCAGCCTAACGACGCCACTTAAACTTTCATAAAATGAAATGATGATAGTAAGAGGGGGTCTCTAATCATATGAACATAAAAAGAACAGTATAATGAATATAAAAGAACATCCTACAACATAATAACCTGGAGCATAAAAGGAATGACATAAAAGAGATTAATTAAAAAGAAAGAGAGAGGTCAGATCCCTTACCTTAAAACGTAACTCTTAAAACTCAAAGGTTGGGACCTTGAGGGCTTGGGGGAACTTTGGGAGGACTCCTTGGGAGGTAATGGGACCAGAACTTCGTTGGGGGAGAGTGGGGAGTCGAATGGATTGGAGGATGGCTTGGTATTTATAGGGAAAGTGAGGGGACAAGACATTAATGGCCAAGGGACACCTCATTAGTGGTTTTGGCAAAACCATGGGCTTTCCCATGTTATTTTCCCATGGTATTGGCCACTTGGGACACCTCATACCGTATATTACTATTCATAAGTCGACCATATTGATTACATACTTAATACATCATTTAATGATGTCATTAAACACCCATAACTTAAAAACTGTATTTTCACTATTCATCGAAAATTCTACTTTCTCTGAATAATCCCAAAATTTCACCTTAACCAAATATCAATTCTCTGATTTCAATAACGAAATCCATTTTATAAAAATAATTTTCTAAATAATTTTAATTAAATTTTTAATTTAAAAAACACTAGTCACCGAAAATTCATTTTTTTCAGAAAAATCCCCAAAAACTACCTTAACCTAATATCGATGCTCTGAGTTCAAAAATGAAGTCCATTTTATAAAAATAATTATCTAAATATTTTTAATTAAATTTTTAATTAAAAAACACTATTCATCTGAAAAAACTAATACTTGAATAATAATTTATGAAACCGTTATTTAACCATTTTATTGAATCACATTACTTAATCAAAGTGCCTAGCTTATTTTAATACTTTCTTTAAGTGAGATTACTAATCCTTTTGGTCACATTACTAATACTAAGCATAAAATCACTATTCGTAATTTACTATTCATCAAAAATTAAGTTGGTCTTATTAGACTCTAAATTTCATACTGAACATAATTGTAGAAGATCATTTTTTGAAAATCATTACACATTTTTAATTATTTATTGTTTACCTAAACATTTTTAAAATATATTTTTTCTAAAATTCATCAAAATTGTGCATACTATATTTATCCGGACATTTGAAAATTCATAAACATCATCATAAGAAGAAAATCAAAAAATTTATTTAAAACAAAGGATTACACAAGGCAGTTACGGTCTCCTTACATAGCCCCTTATCACACCAGCATAGGACCTAAGTGTAAGTTGTGCTGAGAGAATCAGAGGGAGGCTCGGCCAACATCGCACGAGTAGTAATTTCTATCAGTTTGAACTTCTCGCGAAGGCGATCCCGTTCTAGCTTCACACGATGAATTTCAGCTTGGGTTTGGTCCAGAGCAAAGCCCAGTGGTGCTACCTCCTTCCCAAGTTCTGTTAGTTGGGCTTCGATCGGTCCAAGACTACTGGGTGAGGCCATCGAATCTTCTTTCTATATTAATTAACCAATATTACTTGTATTTAGGGAAAATAATCGAAACGTTTAGTTTACAGCGGTCATATTGACCAATGGTCATATAACAGTCAAAACCCAACAGTCTCATTTTAATTATACTCATGTTTTCAAATGAAACATTTTTGTTGAGTATAAAAATAAAATAAAATAAAACGACACACAAAATTAGGAAATAATATTTATTCAAAATTTCGGGTCGTTATAGAGGGTGAAGCTCTCTTTTTTGAAAGAATAATAAGGAACCCCTTTAAATAGGAATGGGCGAAGAGGGAACCTAGAATATGACCGGAAAAAAACCAAAATAAAAATAAATTGAAACCCAAACAGGGTCCCAAATTTCCAAATGGAAGTAAACATCATAGAAAATATCATTAAGAGTATCGTGCCCCCCTCCCATCCAGCCAATGATACAGAGGAAACTGTCATGATAATGTGTCTCCCCCTTCCAAGATGTTTCATCTTGAAAGTCACATTGTAGTAGCTGAGAATTACTCACATAGCCAAGTCACACCAAAGTATCCTAGATGCACATCATTTTTTCAAATCACACTAATATAGAAAAGAAGTGCATCACAGAGAAAAATCACATTAAAGAAACCAAGAAGCACGTCACGATGCCAAATCACATCAGAGATGCAAGGAAGCACATCATGAATCCAAAAAAAAGAGACACATCATGCAATAACACTCGTCCCACTTGCTAAAATGTGGAGTGATGGTTGGACAATATGTTCCAACATAACTACTACTCATTCATGCCACCCACATGATAATGAAACAAAGGAAACCACAATGCCAATCTGATTAAATGCAACATCAGACTGAAAACTCTATATAGAATGATAAGGAAGGGTTATAATCTATCCAACAAAGAATTGATAGCTAAAAGATGACTTTCATCACACTCATCCTCCTTTCAGAGATGACCGCCTAATAGAACCTGTAAAAATCTACACAACACCTAATGAAAAAAATAAAAAACCAATTCCTTCCAAGAACACCATCTCTCAAAAAAACAAACATTCCCAAAAATTAGTGAAAAAATTAAAAAAAATCAATTCTAATTCAAGATCAGATCCCAGAGAAGAAAACTGTCATCTTAATTGTGATCCCATTTCTACACCAAGAAAAAAACTTCCACTGATCAAATAAATCTGGTAGTGAATCCCACAAATATCATCCACATGGGACACCATTTTCGCTCATCAAGCACACTAGCCTGGCTCGCACGACCCACCAGTAATAAAATGAAGGATGAGAAACCCTTATTGAGTAAAAAATGTCACCACCAGTTGGTAGCAAGGATTCTGGAAATCATCACCATTGAAGACATCTAACATTAACCAATGACTATCACCTATAAATTGAACATTTCTACTTGAATTTTTCTCAAAACATAGCACGAATGTTGAATAACCATGATGGATCCCATATCTAGACTAGATTGGAAGAAGGGTAGTCGATAGTTTCATGTAGAATGATAAACCCAACATGATATTTACATGACTCACCATGGAGATGGATGTATACAAGTACTTCTGTGAATCATTAATCAAGAACCAACCCCCAAAATTGACATAAAGATGTTGAGAATCATAAACACCCGTAGGTCCCCATCTACAAAACCATGGGGATCTACACCACAATAGATAAGATGAACCCCTAGAATAAATATAGGCTTTCACTGGGAAATTTGGTATACATTCAAATATTATAAATTATTATTTCATATATTTAATAGATTTCTTCCTACTTCATTTATAAAAGAGAACCTATTCCCCACTCTTCAAAACACCTTATTGATCCACTTAACTCAACAAAATCCTACCCAGAACTCTAAAAAACATATCCATACACATTATATAGGTTTTAATTCATAACATATAAACCCAATGTTCATTAATAAAAGATCTAAAAGTTGTTTCTCAAATAGGATTTAATCATTTCACCAAATCGATTTAGGTTTTTTTATTCTTTTTGCTAATAAATAGCATATTTAACAACATTAATTTAGTGAAAAGAATAAAATTATATTAATATAATTTAATTATGTTAATAAAATAAAAATTCTAAATTTATCATCTATCCTAATGAAAAATTGAAGCATCATCGTGCAAATGTACAGACTACCTTCTTCGAAACTGATGTATTTTTTCCCATCATTCACTATCATTTTTTGTTATAAATATGGGTTTAATGATTACAAATTATGTTTATAAAATTATAATAATTATGTAACTATAAAATATTATCAAAATTTTAAAACTTATTTCTGATGTAAGATGATAACGTCACTCATGTGTACATGTGGACTACCACCTCCATGAAGCGATATGAATTGTTTTACATATCCACATTAGATGTAAGGTCATAAGAATAGATTTAATGAAAATATATCATAAATTTATAAATTTATAAAGTTAAATTACTATTTATCTTTCTTTCCATCCATCCATAAATAAGTAAAAATATTACTTGAATTTTTCTAAAAATGACCGTCTCAATAAAGTGATGTAATTTATTTTACATCACTTCGTTATTTGAATGGTTATAAAAGCGTATAAAAAGAATAAATATGACACATATTACACGAATATGACTTTTCATATGTGGAATCCATGACCATGGTTTAAGGATTAGATCCAATGTACCAAAACATGCCTAAAAATAGAATATTTAACACCAATAAAAATTATTTTATTGAAGAATGATTAATAAATGTGTGGTAATGTGGTATAAGTGAATAATAAATTATATAATATGTATGAATATGTTTTTAGAATAGTTTAATAATACCTCTAGATTTATTATATATGAGGTTAAAAGTATGTATGATGAAATTTAGTACTTGAGGTAATGGTTTTTCACCTCACTTTATTTTATGTGATACATAACTATATGTAACACCCTGAAAATATAAAGTAGGAACACTATATTTGATGTCACATATAACACACAACACCAAACACATAAGGGAACATAATATCATGATAATTTATAATATATTTACTATTATAAATAAATTAAATATATTATATGGTTTCTTATACACACGATACTAATTTAGCATGAAATTCACACAACAACTAGTTTTTTAATGGCTTGTTTCACATGAAAGACAAAATTTTACCATATAATAATTTATTATTATTTAAAATGATAATACTTAATCTAGAATTTAAATTAGGGATTATGAATATTAATAACTAAATAATGAAAATATATGATTTACACAAATATAAAATGAATTAACAGGTTACCAATTAATTATAAATTAAAATAAAACCAATTGAATATAAAATAAATATTAATATTTTTATGCTCACAATGGTGTTTTGTCTTAAAAAATTAATTTAATTAAAATTAATGATTTATATTAATGAAATATATATGTTATATATTCATTGTAATATTGTTAATAATAATCAAATATGTTTGATAGAAATAAGATAAAAAAACTCATTATTGTACATAAAAAATTAAATTTTATTACGGCACTTTTACTGCCTTTTAATGAATAGTTTATTTTAAATGAAATTTTTGACCCTTTTATAAATATTATATTTTAATATAAACTTAATATTTGAAATATTAACATCAAAATTAGGTTAGGGTGAATTTTTGGTATTTTTCTGTGATGTTTCATTTTTGAACGAATAATGAAAATACTGAAATTTATTTCTAAACTACCTTTTCATATAATTTATTTATGAGGATAATTATATTTTAAATGGGTTTTAATTTTTAATTATATAATATTTTTATCAATTAATCAAATTTAGGTCATTGGAATAAATTTAAATTTGAAATTAACTTTAAAAACTTCGCAAATATTATGATATTTCTACTTTAAAACCACACATTATCATCCCATCTATGGGATTAATTTTAATTTAACTTCTGCCACTTCTGTGATTAGAATTCAGAAAAATAGGTTTAATATTTTTAATAATAATTATTTATAATTTCTAATAATTTTAACTTAATTTTGGACCAAATATATTATTGAAACTCATTAAAATTAATTAAAATGTTTAAGGTTAAACTAATCATATTAAGATACTAAAACATAACCTTAAGGCCCAAAATTTCATATACCCATGTCCAAAATCCATTTTATGGCCATATTTTTACCCTATACTACATTTTCCATACTTTTTACCTTTATTTATCCACATTCAATAAAAAAATATTGTTGGGGTTCTTTTTTTTAAAATATTACAAAGAGTGTCACTCCTCCAGTATGAAAAGCCTACATAACTCCTATTTCCTCATAAATGTCAAGACACATTGGTTTGGAAAAAATATGCCCAATTTACTCCCAAAAATCCCTCCCTTACTCCTTTAATCCTCTATTTTGGTAAAAAAAACAATCCAAGAAATCCCATTGGTGCAAACCAAATTGAGTTCTTGATTAAGAGGTAATGTCCTTCCTAAAACTCTTTAATTTTATTTCCATTCTCCACACCCTCAATTATCCTAATTTCTTACTAATATAACAAAAATATCATCAACAATATATGAGGATGTTGTTTTTTTAATTATTTGACCTGCACTTACCACACTTCCATCTAATGGGTAACGAACATACTGTTTTGGTGTATAGTGGACTTCCACACCACTAAATAATTATTGTTTAGTTTTTCTTTACCAACTCTCATGGTTGTAATTATGATGGAAACACCATTTATAAATGTTATATATAATATTTATTTTGTATTTAATAATTTTTAAATATTTTACAACAGATATCATTATAATTTTAATTTTAATAAAAATGATAACATTGTTTGTGGAAGTGCGAACTACCACCCCCTCAAAGTGATGTGATTCGTTCACACAAAACATGGAATGTATTAAGAATAAATTTTAATAAACATAAAATAAATTAATTAAATAAATCAGGTAATATAATTATAATATAAATTTATATACATATCAATTATTTTTCATTCTTATAAAATATTACAATGAAGTGAATGTAGCATTCATGCATACGTATGATCAACCATCTCCAAGAACAGTGCATTTAATTTATTATATCCCACCATTATAGATTATTATAGATACATATATACTAGATATATATGATATTAACATCATGTTTTACATTATTATGATGATAAAACCATGACATATTTAATAATAACAATAAATAATAAGTTAAAACATACTTGACAAACTAGACAATTAACACCTAAAATATTTAAAATAATGAAAATTTATTAACAAACAGGTAATAATATATTATAATAGGATAATATAAGATATAATACGTATTAATATTGTTTGGTAATAAGTTATCAATCTGTTTAAAACTATTATACATAAGGTTAGAGGATGTTCACCTGAAAGAAAACACAAGGTAAGGGATTTCATAACTCAATTTCCCTTCATTGAGTTAAACATTTATGTCATTGGATATGTTATACCAAGAATATGTGTGAATTAATGTATGATTATTTTATAATGTATATCCAAATTTATTTTTTGGATTTATATTTTTCATACATAATTATTTCATTGATTTATCCTCACTCAAATGATATGATCTTTGTAAGGGAATCTTGTCTCACATTCCTTTCTATGAGGCATGCTTTATTGTTGTATACCTAATTTTCTATATATGGTGTACATACATTCACATTGACATATATTATAATAAATTATTTTATATTCATGGTAGTTATATTTTATATTTAATGATTATTACCTTTGTATTTTCTAATTTATATGTTACCATAGTTATAAGGATATAATCTACCTTTTTACATATGTGAGGTAAATATCATATTCACCACTTACTTATTTTATATGGTGTACCTAATACCCATTTTATATATTATTCAAATAATTATTTTTTATTTATGGTATTTAAATTTCTCATTTAATTATTATTATTTTTAGGTAGTTTGAATCTTATTTTAGTGAATTTCATCTCAATTTATATTGCATTGCGTCTTTTTTTATTATGGGGAAATTCACTTTTATTTGAGGAATATACTTCCTTTTGAAATGTTATATCATGAATCTACTTTATCTCATGATATTATAATCTTTATTCCATCTGGGGGATTATTATTTAAATGTTTCAAATTCTTATGGGACACATTGGAATGTTTGATGATTATTATTCAGAAGATTGTTCTTAATGAGTATCTTTTCAATCTCACTTCCTTTTATGATGATTATATTTCTCTTGAAACAATCACTTTATTGTACTAATTTTTCTTTTGAAATTTAATTTAATATCCATATTATCATACAATAGATATTTTTATTTCCTAAACCATATACAATATTGCATACAGTGTTTACTTTGACATTTATTTGAGTAAATGGGGAATTAGTGACAAAAATCTATTTATCATTCAATACAATGATCTAGACAAAAAATGATGGGTGGAGCTCAGAATTTAAATATCCCCTCAATGAATTGATAGGTTCTCATGATACAAATATGTTTCAAAAATTAAATGGGTTTCTATATGTAGTTTTAAACCATCTTTTGAATGTTATTGATGGTATAGGTTTTCATGTTCCTTATACAAAATTTCCATTATGAAATCATTTCTCTAATTTAGTTTCAGTTATTATTCATCCATTATTTTTGTTATCAAAAAATCTATGGATATATTTTATTTTATTTCATTTATTAAATTACATTTTTTTAATTTATTAAATTTCCATATTGATTTTTCCTTATCTAGTTATTTGAATGGTATTTAATTCCTGTTATTACCTCTCCATATCTTTTATCCAGTTCCGTCTCAATTTTTTAATACAAGGTATGTGTGTTCATTTTTTTACCATTCCATAATTATTACTCTCACTGATTCATTATTTCTTATTCTATATTTTTTCCTTAATGAGAATTTTTTCCCACCCTAATTATGATTTCTTCCCCAGGATTCCATGAAGCATACTATGAATGATATGTAAGGATTTACTAGATTGATTAGTTTTATCCATTAAGTTATTTATTTAGAAATAATAATAGAAATTATTTTGGTATTAGGGTATTCATTTGTAAAAAAAGAATCATTTATGTACCTTGTTAACCAAGACTACTAAATTGATTGGTCCTTCAGTGCTTAATTCCTTGTAATAATTCCTTTTTAATTGAGGTAAGACACTAGCTCTTGGATATCTGGGGTTGGGTGATTTAAATTGGTATTAAAGGAAGTTTGATATAAACCTTGGGGTCTAGATTTAGGAAAACCTAAACTAGATAACACAGCCCTAAGATATAATTTGAGGATAAGTATAGATGAAAATCCTAGAATTTTGATAAAGTATAGATTATGTTGGTGTTCCCAGAAATAAATCCCTATCTAGATAGTACGAGTGGATGTCGTTATGGAACATATGTACGTAAGAGTAAAATCTCTGAAAAGGTGTTTTGAACATGACTTGGCTAACTTGGAACATGACAATGTGCCTTACTGTGCACCAAGTTTGACACTTTTGGGGGATATTCTTTGGATAATTCACATTTTTTTAAAACCCATCATGAAGGATTTTGAAAATGAATAACCTAGGTTATATCTATTGAGTTTTATATTGACTATATTATTTCATGATTTGAAATAATACAAATGGTATTATAAATTATCACTAGACCAATGAAGAACATATGTCGAAATAAAATGGATGAAATATTTGGGTATCAAGGTTGTAAAGAAAAACTTTAGTTAAAAGGATATTTATTAATTAACTTTATTTCAAGGATGTCCATCATATTTATTTTTGATGTTATATTAATATGGTTTTAGGAAAAGACAACCTATAATTCGTGTGACAACCAATCATGCACAATAATGAAATGAATCTTGAACCCATGACCAGAGGACGATAAGGGTTTCACACCAACCAATGACCTATGTAATGTATTGGTTTATTTTTCATTGTTTTTAGTTAAATAATTTGATGAGTAAATGTTAATGATGAATTATTAGTATTAATTTTTAGGTTTGGAGATTAATATATTAACCAAACCAACTTTTCAAAATAGTTAGTGACAAATAGTTAGACTTGTCACTCTTTTATGGGCCTTAAGACCAGTTAAATGTTTTAGTGCTTCAAGGATCAATGTTAATTTTTGGATATCAATTTTTTTGAGGTAAGGGTTGAATTTGAATTTGATTGAATCATAGAAAAAATATGAAATTTGTTGAATAAAATTTAAATCAATCATGAAATAATATTTCATTATATTCTTAGATATTAAAATAATTACTCAACATTAGTAAAATGATCAAAAAAATATGTTGTCCAAATACCTTAATTTTTGTTGAACTGATGGTCTAATAACTTATCATAGATTTATGAATTTGAGGTCCTCAGTATTCCAATGATCACTCTTTTTTTTATTGATGTCCTAAATCTCTCCCTATACATATTTCGTCTTTTTATCTAACTAATCATCTCTACTTGAAACTAATGTTCTCATACTTAGAGGCGTAGTTATATTTTATTCCATGTTACCTGTATACCTCCCATCCTCTCTTTTATAGAGAATGTATGAAGAACCCTACTCATTATTTGGGATTTTAAAATAGAAAATATCAAAAAAAATACTACTAAGATAATGTTTAAATTGCAAGGATTCAATTTAATTATGATGGGGAGAATGTAACACCCCAAAAATCTAAAGTTGGAACCTTATATTTGATAGCATGTATGATCTCTGTCACCAAGTGTGTAAGAGAAAATAATATGCTAAGAATTTATAATATATTTATTAATTTTAATAAATTAAATATATTATATAGTTTTCAACACACATGATACTGAGTTAGTGTGTGACACACACAAAACTGAGTTTCTTTATAGGCTTGTGTTACACGCAAGACATTGTTTTACATAACAATAATATATTATTAAAATATTATTATTTAATATAAAAATACATAAAATATCCTTAAAATTAAAATTTATGAATATTATTAAATAAATTAAGAATATATATTTTTTACATAAATATAAAATTAATTAACAGCTTATCAATTAATTAGAAATGAAAATAAAAATCAATTTTATATAAATGAAATATTATTATTTTTATGCTCAAAAAGGTTTTTTATCTTAATAAATGAAATTAATTGAAATTATTGAATAATGTTAATGAAATATATTTGTTATATATTCAATAAAATGTTTTTTACAATCATAAAACAGATTCTATAGACATAATATAAAAATAAACTCGATATTACACATTAAAATCTATATTTTTATTAAGTCACTTTTATATCCTTTTAAAGGAGAACCAATTTTAAATAATTTTTTTACCAATTTAATAATATTATATGTCAAAATAAACTTATTATTTTAATTATGAATATGAAAATTTGGTTAGGGTGACTTTTTGGTTTTTTTCTATCATGTTTCATATTTTACTGAATAATGAAAATACTGGAATTTAATTCGAAACTACTTTTTCATATAATTTATTTATATGGTGAAATTATATTTTAAATTGGTTTTAAATATTAATTATATCATATTTTTATCAATTAATCCATTCTAGTCCATTGGAATCAATATCAATTTGAAATTGACTATAAAAACATAGAATACATTAGGATGTTTATACTTTAAAAACCTACATTATCATCCTGTCTACGGGATTAATTTTAATTGAATTTCTACCACTTCTATTATTATAATTTTAAAAAATTAATTCCATATTTAGATTTAGAAAAATTGTATTATGTCTAATATTGTCAATAAAGTTTTTGATGAAAAATATTAATGAAAAAAAATAAATTAATTACAATTATTAAGGTTATATTCAGCTTAACAAGAAACATAACCATAACCTTAAGGCATAAAATGACCTATAAACATCTCTAAAAGAAAATGGATGGACATATTTCGACCCTATACTCACTTTTCTTGAATTTAGACCATTATTGATCCACTTTCAATAAAAAAAATACGGTTGGTTTACTTTATTTTAAAATATTACAAGAGTGTCACTCCTCCTCCATTATGAATGGCATCATTTCCTCGCCCTTAATCACACATATAATGCGCCTTAGGCTCTTCCAAAATCTACCCATTCACTCCCCAAAAACCCTAAATTCCTAATTGAAGCTTGTATTTGGCATAAAACAATACAAGGAAGCCTATCCATGCACCCCAAAAGGAGTTACCCTATTAAGAGGTAATGTGTTTCCTAAAGCTATTTAATTTTATTTCCATTACACACTACCTCAATTCATTTTATTCCAAGATAACATAACAAAAAAATTATTATAAATATAATAGGATATTTTTATGTTAAGGATTCTACTAGCACTTGTACACACATACATCTAATGGTTAATATATATACTGTTTTCCTGTATGGAGGACTACAACCTCAATAAACGATGATTGTTTAATTTTTATTTACCACCTCTCATGGTATCCATTATGATGGAAACTCTATTTATATATGTTATATATAATATTTGTTATGTCTTAAAGAATCTATAATTATTTTAAAACATATATCCTTATACTTTTTATTTTTTTTAAATTAATAACATCATTTATGGAAGTACGGACTACCGCCCCCTCAAATCGATGTGATTCATTCATAATAAACATGGAATGTATTAAGGATAAATTTTAAAAAAATATATATAATATATTACATAAATTGGGTACTAAAATTATAATAAATATTTATATACATGTCATTTATCTTTCATTCTTTTAAAATAGGAAAATGAAATGAATGTAGCATTCATGCGTATATACGCACTACCATATAATTAAAAAATGCATTTAATTTTCTATCTCAAACTGTTATAGATAATGGTAGATACATATATACAAGTTATATATGATATTAACATCATGTTTTAAATTTTTTAGATGATGAAACCATGATATATTTAAAAATAATTAAATAAAAATTTAAAGAATACTCGATAATCTTGAGAATTAACATCTGAAATAGTTAAAATAATGAAAGGTTATTAAAAAATAGGGAATAAGATATTATAATAGGAACATATATGATATCATATATATTAATATAGTTTTATAATAATTCAATTATATGTTTAAAACTATTATACAATAGGTTAAAGGACTTTCACGTGAATGGAAACACAAGGTAAGGGATTTATTAACTCAATTTATCTACATTCAGTTAAACATATATGTCATTTGTTATGTTATGCCAATAATATGATTCCCCTTTCAGAACCCTCACAGAGAAGAGTGGGGATGTTTTGGACCAGTGTTGTATTAGGGAGTATTATGGGATCACTGATCCTTCAGCTTCCATACAGAGTAAGGGAAAGAGGTTGGCTAAAAATCAAAAGGTGGTTGATGAGTTTGATAAACTAAAATAGAACCTTGGCATACCGTTGAAGGAGCTGGGAGCTAATGAGGAACAACAGGCCTGCACTGGTTCTGAGTAGACATTCGATACCGGGTCTACAGTGGAGATAAAGAAACTCACTCAAGGTGATCATAAATGTGCTGCAATTGGAGATGGCAACCATGTGGAGTCCAAACTTCCTAGGAATTTAAAGGTGGTTCCTCTTAAATATACTACGGTGCCCCCCTCAAAAAGGGAATTCTGAGGAGGGGAGGGTGTCCAAGGCTCCTAGGATATAATAGGTGCCTCTGTTTACTGAAGCAGTTCCTAGTATAGGGAGCTATGAGGAGGGGAGTGTGTTGGGTACCATAGACCCAAACATTCTCCAACCCCCATCCCATATAAAGGTTACATCTACAGGGGAGAATAGGTAGTTCCCTAGTGATCTAACAAAGCGTTTTGGGTTTAATCCTCCCACTGAAGGCCCGACGGTTGAGCTAAAGAACTGATTTGATATTCTAGTGGATCAAGATCATGTAATGTTGCATGAGGAGGATGATTCAAGTGTTGATAGATATAGAAAAATATTAGTGGACAGCTAGGATTGTTTCCAAGGGAAAGGTACTCACAGCCCTAGAAGGAAGAAGGGCTAAACGGAATGTGCGACTCCTAGAAATGCATTTTGGTACAGGGGAAAAACCAAAGGAATGTAAGGAATATTCTTACCTACCAAAACCAATGGTAACCAGGTCGGCCAAGAAAGGTGTAAGAAAGGAAATAATATTCCTGCAAGGCAGAGATAACAGTGATCCAAGTAGAGAAACAAATGTAATATAATAAGAGGTAGGGGAGTGTTTGAATCACATATTTCACTGAAATAAATAAATTATTGAGAAATACATGAGTCTCAATGCCTCAATTGATGAAATTGAAAGAATTTATGAAATAAGGCTTCAAGTTGAGGCCACTAAGGAGCAGGAAGTGTGGATTGATAAGTAAGATCAAATAATTTCTCAGGGATTGGATCAAAGAAAAATATATCAGGAAGAATTCATTCAGACAATGGACATGATGATCACCCATCTCGAAGAACTTCTCAGGTAGGATCTAAACACACAGGTTAGCACTTTGCGCTAGGAATTATATAGAGTGGCTGATTCAAATAACCTTAATCTTGTGGTTAATAACTTTTTGAGATCCTTTAGCATGTAGTGGTTTTGGTTTTGTGAAAGATGGTTTCCCACTTTTCCTTAAAGTGTATTTTAAAAAAAATTAAATTTCTATGGATTAAGGGTTATTTCCATTGGTTTTTCAAATTTATATGTTACTATAGTTGTAAGTATTTCTCATCTCACATTTTACATTCATTAGATTAATGTCATATTCACTACTTACTTATTTTAGGGGATGTACCCACTTTCACATTGATATATTGTATAATGAATTATTTTATACTAAATGTATTTAAATTTATCATTTTATGATTATTATTTTTGGGTTGTTCAATTCCTATGTAAGGGAATTTTTTCTCAATTTACATTCCATTGGGACTTATTTGTTATTATGTGCTAATTAACAATTATTTGGTGTAAATACTACCTTTTGAAATGTAATATAATTAATACCCATACTATAATTATATTATAGGTTTTATTACTTCATGGGTATTATTATTTAAATGTTTCTAAGTATTATGGGACACTTTGTAATGTTTAAAGATTACTCTCCTCAATAATTCTCTTAATGATTATCTTTGCAATATCACTTCCTTTTGTGATTGTTAACATTATCTTTAAAAAATTACATTATTGAAATATTTTTTAATTTAAAATTTATATGATTATATGTATTCTCATACAATGGTTATTAGTATTTCTAAACTGTATACCATTTTACAAATGGGGATTACATTGACTGTTATTTTAGTAACTTTGGAATTTTTGATAAATCTTTATTTCTCATTTAATATGGTTATTTAATAAGGTATATTAATTATTTTGTTTATTAAATGTAAGGAATTATTTGGAAAGGAAATTACATGTGGATCCTGGATTTTATATAGATCCTTAACGCATTGATAGGTTCTCATGAGGAAAATAAGTTTCAAAAATTAAATAGGTTTCTATATATAGTTTTAAACTATCTGATGAAAGGTCTTGATAGTATAGGCGGTCATGTGCCTTAGACATGGCATCCATTAAGTAATAACATACCTCATTTAGTTTTTGTTATCATTATTCCATTATATTTTGTTGTGATATATCTATAGATACATTTAATTTCATTTCATTGATTAAATGGAATGTGTTTCAGTTTCTTACCTTGCCGTATTGATTTTCCTTATCTAGTTATTTGAATGGCATGTATTTCAGGTTATTACATTTCCATATTGTTTGTTGAGATCCTTCTTAGTTTTTTGATTACATGGTATGTGTGCTCAGTTATTTACCATTCCATAATTATTAATCTCATTAATTCATTATTGCTTCCCATATATTTTTCCTTTATAGAGAATTTGAACTAACCCTTATTATGTTTCTTTCTTGAGAGATCCCTTAAGCATACAATAGAAGATATATAGGGATTTAATATATTTATTATTGTGATCCTCAAAGTTATTTATTTATAAAGAAGAAAAAAATTATGTTATAATTTGTGTATTCATTTGTAATACATGACTATTTCATGTATCTAGTTTACCAAAACTACTAAACTAATCGGTCATTCAAGGCTTGATTCCTTCAAATCATGCAAATATATTTGAGAGCAGACACCCGCTATAAACTATCGAGGGTGAGTTCACTACACTATATTCACCGCAATATTATGCTTATAGGTTTAAATAATTATCATGAATTATTTGATGATAATTTTAGTGAAAATTTTGGTTTTAAAAAACAATCTTTGTTTCTCTCTTTTATTAGGTTTTTTGATTCAGAATATGAAGAGTTCATAATCTAAATATTGTTTCGCTCAGAAATTTTTTTTGTTACACACCAATTTTGGTTTATAAGGTTCATATAATCCTATTTTATATGATATATCATGAATCTATATTTATTCACGGTATTTAATATATCATTTGAAGTTATTTGTTTCAATGGGGTTATGATTTAATAGTTACCAAGCGGTAAGTGTTTATTTTATGATCTCACTGCTCTTCAACTTTTTCTATGATAAATTTATATTATGGGAAATTATATTATTTATATCCATTAAACCACATAATTTTTCATCTCAATGGGTTATTCTTATTATTTTCATTAAATAGTATCATTTACCTCTCATTAAAATATAAAATGACAAAGAAAATGTTTTTATGATGATATGAGCTTTTTTTCTCATTTATGGATGAAAATTTTATTCTATGTTCATACTCTTAAAATTGTTTTATTAAAGTTTTTACCTATAAATAAAATGTTTGAAAAATGAAATTTTAAATACCAATGAATGTTTTTACATTGTTTTCAAAATAATATTTTTAAAACTTTTTTAAAACAAGTTTATGTTAATTTTTTTAATATTTTGAAAGATATTTTATATTTTAACATGTTCAATAAGAATAAATTTTCATTACATCGTGATTAATATTTTAATTGAGTATTACTTTACATGTTTATATGTTTATATTTAATGAAAATAATTTTCTCAATATTTTAGGAACTTTTAGTTAAAATTTTATCAAAAGAAAATTATATTCTCCCATATTATCAAAGAAATGTTAAAATGAAATTTTAATGGTATTTTTATCTTTGAAAACATCCTTTATGGATTTTTATGATTCAATAGGGACATGATCATATGATACTATTAATGTTTGTTCTATACATGGCTTACGATGATGACTAATCAATAAATATTCTAATAAACAAGTTACATTCCCCATTGTTAATTATGTAATGATGAAATCATTATGAAAATAAAAATTATCTTCAAAAATTTAATCATTTTATAAAGAAAATGATGGTTCTTTCATTTATTTTTATAGTTAAATTAAATATCAACATACTATATTCATATAATGGTTCATGAAAAAAAATTTTGATGATAGCTAAACATGATATTTTGTATGATGATGGATGTGGCTGGTATATCTCTTGATGATGGGTGAGAATTACATATCTCTCCAATACATTGGATAAAGTGATAAAGATAACTAAGAAGAAGTTACTACTAAGATATTATGGATATTACTTAAGATAAGTAACTCCTAAGATAAAATAGTGTTAAATGGATGGAAGTTACTCCTAAGATAATGTTGGAAGTATCCTTTTTGGTTATTCAATGATAAGATTATGTGGTACCAACACACCATCATAGTTTTCCTATGATTTCTATGATTTTTAATAGTTCCTTTGAAAAAGGATGATTTTATATAGTTCATGATTTTCAAAAAATATGATTGTTCTCTTATGTATAATATTTACTCCATGAATCATGATTTATGAGCCAGGTTATGGTGGGTATGAATCCATATATATTATTCTCAAACACATTGACTATAGTCTCATACATTTATGTTTATCTTATATGTACATATGATCATTGATTGATATCTCCTATAATTACCCTTTCTGAGTATCTAAGATCACCCTTTATCATTTTTAATTTCCCCATATTATATATAATAATATTATAAATGATGTGTCTATTAGGGTTTCGTGTGTTTATATTTTTCTGGGAGGTGTTAAATTATTCTAATGAATCTTGGGAATATAGATATAATAGGAAAAATTCCCAATCAGGTGGAATGATATGGGTCTTTCACATGAGTGATTTTTTCTATTTCTATAAAACTCTAACACTAAAAGGTAGTAGGTGTGTAGGGGACCCAATGTTGGTTATTGATTATTCTAATATAGATTTTAATTTGAGATTCACATGATGGTATCAAACCTATAATTGAAAAGGTATTGTTTTTTAAACTATATTAGGATGTGTGGGTCTAATTCTATCTCAGTTGGTATCAGAGTCGGGTTTAGATAACTTTAGTATTTAGTAAGTTTTTAGATATTGATAATTTATGAGTTAATGAAACCATTAAGGGGTTTTAATATTAAATATTACTATAAGTTTATGGTAGATACCCTTTTTAGTTTTTATGGTATTGGATTTTAAGGTGTCTAATGGTTTTTTAATATTTATAAGGTGTTAATATGACATTGAGGTATATATAACCATTAGGTTTAACATGTGATTTATTGTTATGTGATTTAGAAATAATGTTATTGGGGTTATAAGATGAATTTAACATATAACATTTAGGGTTAATATTTTTCTTTTATAATGAGATAATTATAGTTTAGAGGGATAATGGGTCATCATATTTTTGGAATATATGCTTAGATAACCATACGATTGAGAATTTATTTGGTGACTAAGTGATTAAATTTTTTTAATGAAGTCCACTATATTGGGAATATTATATGATTAGGGTAAATTGAATAATATTATAGGAAATGATTTTAAAATTTGGAAAATATATGATTAGGTAAATTACATTTTTTATCTGTTTTTATGAGGGATTCATTTTATTTAACGATAAATTTTATGTTGATATTAGAATAATTTGTGTGAAAATATTTTTGATTTTGGGTTTTAAATTTATAAAATCATAATTTGGAAGATTATTAAGGTTAATTATTTATATAATTATATTTTTTAAACATTGGTAGTTATTATTGTGTCTTTGGAGATTTATGTATAATGGTTTATTCATATTGGATATTATATTATCATTATCTAACTATTTTTGATTTTGTTAATGGGAGGAATAATGATGAAAAACTGTTCATCATATTTTTCATTTTTTTCTTCTAAATGAAGGTTTTTGTAATTGTAGAATGGTTAATTCATCTTGTTCATTTATCTAATGAAATAAATAAGAGATATATAATTTCTCTCAAAATAACGAAAGGATAAAATTGTGGGAATGAATCAAGTAAGTTTATTATCTCAATTGACTGTATTGATGGTAAAAAATTCTTAAAATTTAAAAAATCAGAAAATAAATCATTTGATTACTATGTGTAAAATATTTATTCGCTATGATGTTACAAATCATGAAACACATTCACAAGTAAGAGTCTCGCAATAAAAAATGTTTGGTTTATGCAATATTTTGAAATATTAAGTTTCCAAGTCTATAAAAATACATTAACGTTATTTTCAAAAGGAAATTTAGTTTATGTGTATTAAATATTATTTCATTCCTATTAGGTTTATTTTTCTTTATTGGTCATATTGAGTATTTTATGAGGGGTAAATTGAGAAACCAATAAGAAATTTCTATTAAAATGTATTTAAATAAAATCCAATAACAATTTAAAATTGGCCAAGTTTATGAAAATGGTAGTTTAATATACGTTTTAGTCTTTTAATAGAATTTTTAAAATATATATTAGGTATTGGGTAAATCAATACACAATATTATTCTATTATTTGAAATAAATTTACAAAATCAAACTCATATATAAACACTAATTAATATAAACTATCTAAGTAGTGGTTCATTTATAGTTTAAAATATATTCATTTTTAAAGAAAAAAATAAAGTAAAACAAGAAACACAATGTAATTTGAATAAAATATGTTCAGTATTAAGTTGAGACTTATTACTCTCAACTTGTAAATCACCTGGTTCAAATATATTTATACAAATAAACTTTTTATTCATAACTTCGATCAAATTTTACAATAGCATACCAACTATCCCGACCATAGTGGACCACCTCCACATTTTCCATGGGAGTACAGAAAAAAAATAGGCCACCAATGGACCTCTACCACAACATGTGGGAAACAAGAGTAACAGGTGTTGAGAATACATTTATGTATCTTCTAGTTTAAATAATTATAAATTGTGTGTATTATAAAGTAGGTTATGAACACATTGCTCGTAAAGTAAATTAAATTAAAAAATACAGAGAAAATAAACGATGGAAAGGGAAAGTGCATCATGGTCTATTAGGCTCTAAAACATGTTACTCTTGAATGAAATTTAAACTGAGGATCGATTCGTGTTTCAGAAATATATTGTAGAACAGAGTGTTGTAGGCTCTTTATTCTTGATTATATCAAGGCATTGAATGTAAGATTTAATTCAGCTTTCTCAATAAAATGTATCATGATGTAGTATCAAAACTCTTTTAGTTCTTGAAATTAGTTTTAGATCACCTCATTTGTATAGGTCAATTTTTCATTCATCACATCACACTATGTCTCCTACATGAGGGTGTTTTTGTCATCTTTTTCGAAAGCAGTAGCAATGGAGATAATCATATGGTTCATTTTTAATCCTCATACTGAATGACTGGTACATACTTTAATGCATTATTTCGAGCAATTAAGGTACAACCATTAAAATAATAAATGTCAATAAATTCAATAAACTAGTTATTATATATATTTAATTCAAAAAACTAAATAAAATAATTATGGTGGTCAGTCTTTTGAATGGAAAAACTGGTGGTGTCTAGCTCTTGTGGTGACTCAGAATTTGGAGGTGGATCAATGTCTAATGGTGACTCAAATTCAAGATGTTAAGTTGACTATGGTAATGTCTCTTTGGAAAGGTGACACAATTTGGTGGTGTCTAAGTATGGTGGTGAGACATAAGCTGGTGGTATGTCAACCCAACACTTTGTAAATTTTTGGTTCCAGTGGTATGACTTCCTTGATTTTGTCATAAATTGATAGTGAAGCTTTGTTGGTTGTGAGTAATTATCTTGTGGTGTCTTTTAAATTTTCAAATTTCCATGTCAATGGTGACTCATTGTGAATGGTGATACTTCTTGATGACGAGCCTTTCAGAATTATCCATGTTATATCCAATTTTTCTCATATAATAAAATGCTAACAGATAATATAAATCTCATTATTATCATTATAAACATTATTTGGTGACCATTAAAACAAGTATATGAACAATCTATCCCTTTTTTATGATCAAAAATCATGGAATTTTATATACATTATATCAAATATAAATCATAACATTTCATATAGATAGTATCAAAGAATATAGAGACATATATATCACTAGAAATATAAATTCCATAAATATTCTCCCTCTTTTGGGGTAATTAAAAATATCATAATTAAATAGGGAAAGAAAGTGAAAGATAATAAAACATGGAATGGAATATAAAAAAATAATATAATTCTAATTACCATGAAGAAAGGTAATGAAAATACATACCAAAAAGTTGTCAAAAAAATTACCTTAAAATCCCATCAATTACACTAAGTCCAATGATCAACGCTGCTTAGGTCGAGTGGAAGGGAACATAAGAAATTTTCCCTTATCCTTTTTGATGGAAAAGTGATTATATGCTTGTCCTAAAGTAACTTTAGGAATTGTTTAGGGTACTAAAGGGATAGATGATGGAACATAAGCAATTACTGAAGGAGGCTGAGGCTCATAAATAAGGATTTGATGAAGGTGTTATACTACCTTCCTAAGAGTTAGATAAAATGGATAGAATATAGCTGGAAAAGGTGGATGAGTGTATCTTGCCACTCCAGGCTAAAAGTACTCTTGGGTAGTTTTAGGAGGATTCAGGTGGGAAGTAATAAGGATGGACATTTCAGATACAATTTTAGTACCATTCCCATAGATAAATGGTTTCATAATGTGTATGAATTCCATTACAATATTTCTACATTGTTGTATTTCACAGAAAAATTAATTCTTTTCATCTATAAATCTTTGTAGTGTATGAGTCAAAACATTCAACTAGTTTACATATTCCTTAAAGGCTCGGCCGTCATGAGGCATCATCCAATTTTCATTTAGAAACATGAAATTGGAATCCATTACATGATTAGTATATATACATGAGAGATAATAATTGATTTCCATGGATATAATGTCTTTGTCTTCATTTATATCCTTCATTTATTCTCAAGTCATCCTGTGGTAAAAATATAAATCATGCTCAAACATTACCAATGTTTTTTATGCTATGGAAGGTGTTTTACCTAAATAACCACATGGAATACCACTAATATTTTCTCACATAACAGATCTAGGAAACTAAGAATAAATTTTTTTTGTGGATAAGTATTATATCTTGAAGACACTGAGGTAATATTTTCACCTCTCCCATAAATGACATCCATACATGCTGCAAAAGCAGACAACATCCCTTCCACAATGGATCTCAAAGACTCTAGCTCATTATAATGTCTTTTATTCTCAATTTCCTCTTCCTAAATAAGATGAATCTTCTTTAGTTGTATGTGATGAATCACCAACTCAAACAGATATCTCATATATTTTATATTTATTTTAGTAAGGAGTGATTCTTGGCTTTTAAAAAACATGCAAAATATTGAAAATATATTACCTATAAACTCATCCAAGTTACCCTTGGTGATCTCATCAACTAGAATTATTGGAAAATAAGGTTAAGGTTCTCTCAAAGAAGCAATCCATTATAAACAAAATCAAACATCAATTTGATCAACCATCGATCCTTCTAAATCTCTCTCTTCTTGAATGGTACTTTCACCATTTATTGGCGAACTGAAAACCTTAAGAGAAAAAAATCCCCTTCCTCTGGAATGGGATAAATTCATTTATTTGACGTTTATAAAAGAATCACAACAACTAATGAAAAAACAACTCTAGAAACTACTATATAAGGTACATCAAATTATGTCTCAATTGTTCTCTATCCAACAGAAGGTGCATGAACCGTGAGCTCATAAACTTAAGGCTTATAGAAATATTCCACATATTTAAACTATTATTTAATAGTTTTTTCAAAAATAGGTTATTCTAAAAAATTTTAGAAACATTATACTTGATAGCAACAATAATTCTCATCTTCTCAATAACAAATTGATCTAACTCTATTTGACAATCAGCAAAAAACCCACAGTTTCCATCAACAATAGCATCAACAACCTGATGACTTCTCAAATATTGGTATTTCTCCCCCATAATTGATGCATCTAATTTTTATCTAATATGCATATTTAATTCATTGAAAAAGATAGGTATATACTCTGATATTGAAACATAACCTTCCGAAGAAGAAAAAAGATCTTGAGGCAACTAAACATCCTCTCTTTTAATTTTCCCACTACAACCATCAGGATTCTAATCCCCATCATCATCATCTCCATTTTCTTCATCATCACCATAATCATTATATTCATCTAATTTATAATTAATTTTCAATTGATCTTGTACAGATACTCCAGTCTCTTCCTCATTATTTTTACTAACTTCTTTCTCTTTTAGAGAGTTTTAGGTAGACTACGAGCTCCAAAAGTTGTAGCAAGAGAACTAGGAGATAGGTCTGGTTACTACCATTTTCTACTAGATATTCCTACTCTTCTTCTCCACAAACAAAAACATCTTCATTCTCATCGTAATACTCAAAATATAATCAAAATCTAGACCAATATTAACCATATCACTTAATCTTGAAGGATGATCAAAAGGGTTAAACAAATCATATATATTTTTACTATCATTTACCCACTTCTTTTTATATGGGTTCTGATTGATCTTCATTTTCTTACACAATATTATTGAAATAAAAATACACCACAATCCACTATTGACCATTCATCTATATCAACTAGACCTTTTGTTTTTAGCATAGTATAAATAAATTTTGGGTATGTCAGAGAATTTAATCTATAGGGTGGCTAGGTCATTTCCATCAAATGATCCATAATGCATGTGAAAAGTATTATCTTCTATTCCCTTTTCATAAGATATAGAAAAAAGCATCTTGATGATTTAGGGTATAAAATTCACCATTTCTTGGGCTGAGAAAGTACTGAATATTTTTGAAGAGCTATCTACATTCATTATCTAACTTAAAGTAAATCATACTTCTAACTGTTCCATCTCCAATCAAATCATAAAAGTATTCTTCATAGATAAAATCATCACCATCATTCAGGTCATTTCCTTGATAATCATTAAATATACCCTCATGTGGAACTTTGAAACACTCAGTATGTGATTTTGAAGAAAAGGAAATTATGGGACCATTTATATGGATTCTAACCCAATACTATTCATATTCTTCAAAACCAAACTCAACATACTGGTATAATTCACAAAAAACCCTATGATAAATATGTATATTATTTTTAGAGAACCAATCAATGTATCCAGGGTTCTATAAAACATTATGCACTAAATATTTTCTTGAAATCATCTATTCCACTTCAACTTCCTTTTTGGGTGTTATAACTCATTTTTCAAGCTCAGCATTAACTAGACAAAATTCAACATGACGATTGGACTCTCTTTTTTGTTTCTTTGTGCAAAATTACTTGTTTAGTAAAAAAATAGATGGATGATTCACTCAATCCATGCATATTGCTGAGACATTCACGATGGTGAGACATTCACAATGGTGAGATATTCACAACAATGAGTCCCAGAAAATTGAACATAAAAAAAATTAATAACTCCTAATTCATGTTTAATGAAATTAATTCCTTATTAATTTGAAGGCTTAGTGAATATATCTGCACGTTGATGTTCTATACCAATGTATTCAAGAGTGATGTCACTATTTGAAAAAATATCTCTCAAAAATTGATGTCATGATTAATATTATTTCCTCTATGATGTGATATATAATTCCTAGAAATATTTATAGCACTTGAATTTTCCTATTTTAAAGGGACATCATAGAATTGATGACCATATTATAGTAATGTGTGTTTCATCTATAAAATTTTTTCCCAAAAACCACCTAAAACTATGAACTCAACTTTATTAGTGGATAGTGAAAAAGAATTGTTTTCTTTACTACACTAAGAAACTAGCGACTTGCCTAAAAGTGACATGTTCTAGAGGTACTTTTCATATCTAACTTACTTACAAATAATAGCATCAGAATAACTAACGAAATCCAATTATTATCCCCTTGGGTAAAAAATCATAAATTGGTAGTATATTTTAGGTATTTGAACTTTCTTTTTACAACAATAATATGTAACCCTTTTTGATTTTCATGAAATATAGAACACATATACAAAATAAGCATAATATCAGTTCAGCTAACATTATTGAAGAGAATAATTTAAATCATATCTCTATAACTTGTTTGATCTACTGGTTTCTTAGCTTCATCAAGATCCAATTTACATATGGAATTCTTAATAATATCACTTCTCTTAGTTTTATCTAAGATAAAATGTTTTATAAGATCCTTATTATATTCTCTTTCATTTATAATTATTTATTATTTATATAGAAAGATCTGAATACTAAGAAATAAATTTGATTTCACAGATCAAACTCATTTCAAAATAATTTTTCATGATTTTAGAAAACATTGTACATGATTAATTTTTTCAATATCCAAAAATAATATCATCTGTATAAACGTTAAAAACTAAAACTTCTTCTGAAATTCATTTTATTAAAAGAGCTGGATTAGCTATACCTTTCGAAAATAATTTTAAAATATGAAAAGTATTGATCATATCATATCATGCTCCAGGTTCATGTTTCAAACCCTATAAACATTTTATTAATATTAAAAGGTTATATAGGTAGTGGAGATTTTGGAAACCATGGTGTTGTTCAAAAAAACAACCAAAACAATATACCCATTCAAAAATTATCTCTTGATATCCGTTTGATAAAGTTTGAAATCTAGATTTGTTGCATAATCTAGCATTATTCTAATGGATTCAAGAGCAGGTACTGGTAAAAAGGTCTCCTCATAGTCTATTCCTTCTCCTTGACTATAGCCTTGTGCAATTAGTCTGTCCTTATTTCTTACTATAGTGCATGATTCATCTACCTTGTTTCTAAACACCCATTCAGTTGCTATAGTTATGTTTTCCTTGGGTTTATACACTAGTTCCCACACATTGTTTATATCAAATTGATTTAACTCTTATTTCATAGAAATTACTCATAATTCATAATTTATTGCATCATTGATGTTCTTTGGTTCAAGATGAGACCAAAAGGAATGATTCTCAACATGATTTCTTAGAGATATAGTATGTATACCTCTATCTAGGGATCCACTATAGAGTATAAGGGATGTTATATAAGGTTCCTAACAGCACTAGAAAAGGTATGTTGGGTCGCTTCAGGGTCTCATATGGGTTTAGGTTCTGAATTCTCTAAAAATTCCTCAGATCCAGCTAATTTTTTTGACTTTTTTACCGGATAATTAGTTGCTTTGGGATTTAATTTCAGAGAAGATGAAAAATCTTCAATGTTTTCTAATTAATTATTAGGCTCATGTGGATATGTATCATAAAACATTATGTGATAATACACTTCCACAGTCTTGGTTCTTTTTTTAAGAACTCAATAGGATTTACTGGAAGTTGAATAACCTAGGAAAATTGCATCATCACTATTAGAGGAAATTTTATCCATATTATCCTTAGTATTAATAATAATTAAATTTCAACCAAAAAATATAAAGTAATTATCCATTGGATTAATATTATTTGAAATATTATATGGGTATTATTCAAGATTGGTCTAATTAAAACTCTATTTATTATGTAACATGCTTTATTTACAGCCTCTACCCAAAAGTAGATAGGTAAGTCGAATTCATTTTGTATAGTCTGGGAAATTTTTTAAAGATTTCTATTCATTATTTATACAACATTATTATGTTGAGGGTCTTAGGAGTAGACAATTTATGACTATATCCATTTTTTGAGAAAGAATATTCAAATTCTTGATATTGAAACTCATGGCCCTGGTAACTTTTTAGGGTCTTAATCCTAAGTTAACTTATGTTTTTTATACATCTAGGGTAAATCATGAAGTAAGAGTAGGCTTCACATTTGTGAGGTGGAAATAACACCCATGTATACCTAAAAAATTCATCCACTAGTACATATACATAGTTCTTAACATTTATACTAGAAACTCTTAGAGGCCCAAATAAATCCATATAAACCAACTAAAGTGGTTGGGAAGTTTAAACTTTTTTCTTTGATTTAAAAGAAATCTTGTGTTTTTTTCCTTTCCAAATGGGGTTACAAACTTTTTCATTTGGGAACCCTAGATTTTGTAGACCAGTAACTAAACATTTCCAAGTAAGCTTCCTAAGTGAGTGAATATTAAAATGTCTTAGTCTCTAATGCGAAATTTAGGAATATAAATGAAAATCAATCAAGCATGAAATATTTTGAGACATAAAATATGTATGATCAACAATAGAACTTATTCCATAGAGTAGTAAAAAATATATAATCATTTGAATTAAAAACATTAAATTATTTATTTCTCAAATTTTACATAAAAACTATCATCACATAATTTTGAAATGCTTAGTAGGTTATAATTCAATCCATAATAAAATAGTAATTTCAAAATTAAAATAGAATTAGTGACACAAATTTCGACAAGGATGATGAATTTCCCATTAGAATTATCACTGAAGTTCACATGACCATAAAAAATCTTTATTATTCTCTTAAAGTAAGATTAGTATCCTATTATATGCATCGAACATAAATATTCCATTTACCATAAAAATTTTTAGGAGGTCTTAAAGCATTTTTTTTATAAAAAACAAAACATATACATGATATTATTTTTTTACCCAGATTTTATTGGGTCCATATATGTTAGTTTTAAGGTATTTAAGAACCCATATTTATTTAACAGATATCTGATAAACCGATTTTAATATTTTTGAAATAAAAACTTTTTTAGGTCCTTCTGAAAAATAACCAGCAGTTGGTATTTCAGATTTAGATACAATTGTGCTCTTAACTATTCCTCTTTATCCAGGTTGGTATAATATACCTATTACATACATTGGAGAAACTTTTTTACTAAAAGTTTGTACAAGTTTTTCTCTTCAATTAGTAAACCTTTCTATGTACTTCATTAGTTTTTCATTAGAAAATTTATGTTCTGTATTCTATTTTAACAAGTGAGTATTCTTTTCGTTTTATATAGGTATATCATATTTTTCATTGGCTCATAAAGCATGTTATCTTTTTAGAACATTATATTTATCTTTAAGTTCATTGAAAGTGTCCTCTTGCATTTTTCAATATTCAAGCATTTATTCTTGGGACATACCATCATTATTAAGTTCATTATAATAATTAATATCATCAAGAAAAAATCAAAACATTAGAAATATAAGGTACCTCAGAGCCATTAGTATTGAATCACATATTTTCTTGATCTAGTATTTGTTCAAGAGAAGAGTCAGAATCACTAGAAATATCCTCAGAGGCACTCAAGGATGCTTTTATTGTTGTATTTAACTTTCATTCATTTTCATCATACCTCTTTTCATATTTTAGTTTTGGACATTCTTCTTGGACATGTCCTTTTTATTTTCATTCATAATAGTTAATCTCATTATCATCCTTTTTCTTATCCTTTTTCTAGTTGAATTTATTATCATACATTCCTTTATAACGAGGATTTTTTGAAAAATATCTTGCTCTGATAAAACATCATAAATATTAAGGTTAGATAGGTTACCTCCTCATTGATGCCTCGAAGTGACTCACTATCACTTGAACATTTTGTTTGTATCTTTTACTTTTCTTTTTCTATTTGTTTTGATGCAGTATAATTGAAGGCTACTGACATTATTTTTTTCTCACCATCCAATTCTCAGATAACATTTAGTTATTATTAATACATAATCAATTTCCAAATAATCTTATTGAATAGAATTTTTTTATGTAACATGACTCTCTAATGGAAACATATGTGCATATTCGTATTTTTGGAATTCATCTGAGTAATCTCATGATCAGGTCACTGTCAGACACTGAATTTATTAGTGATCTCATGGTGTTTACAATTTCATTGAACCTGAGAGTCATATCAGAAATTAATTCATCAGAATACATTTTAAAAGTATCATATTTAATTTTATATGTATTAAATATCAACTCTTTAACATTAGTTTTTCCCTCACCTAATATAACTAGTGTATCCCAAATCTCAAAAGCAGTTTAACAAGGATAAATTCTATTAAATTACTAATGTCTTAAAGAACAGTAAAGAGAATTCATATATTTATAATTATTTTTATAGTTAATCATTGTCAAATCATACCAATCATGTCTAAGATTCTTAGGAAACCCATACATATCCTTAATAGTGGAATAAATCTCAAAACCCATACTCTTTATATACATTTTCATTTTGATCTTCCATGGAGTATAATTATTACCATTGAAAATGGGAGGTCTATTAGTACAATAACCTACTAATATATTATCAATTTAAAGAATTAAATTTAGATCTAATATAAATTTAATATCTATAAAGCACTACTAAAATCAAATTAGAAAAATTATTGAAAAACATTGATTCTAAATCCTACACCTTTGATACCAAATGTTATCCTGAGTGAGTATCTAAAGAGTGGGGTGGATTGAGTACCCAATAAAATAAATTCTATTAAAATGGATTTAAATAAAATTCCACAATAATTTAAAATTGGACTTGTTTACCAAAATAGTAGTTTGATATAAGTTGGAATCTTTTTGAAGATTTCAAAAATGATTGATTATGTCTCTGGTAAACAAAAAAAGAAATTAATTTATCTATTGAAATCAATTTACTTAATCAAAAATATTATAATAACACTAATTAAGATAAAAAATAAAAGTAGTAGATCATTTATTGTTTGAAACAGATTAATTTTTAATGAAATTAAATAATGTAAACCAAAGCACATAGTGGAATTTTAATACAAGAGGTTCACTATCAAGTTGAGGCTTAGTCTTCTCCACATATAAATCACCTAGTTCCGAAAGGATTATATAAAAAAACTTTTTATCCATAACATGGATTGTGTTTTACAACATTATACCACCTATCCAGACCACACTTGATCACATCAATAGTTTCTGTCAGAGTATATAAAAACAACAGATCACAACTCTACATCTACCACAACATGTGGGAAACAAGAGTAAAATGTATTGTGAGGATATATATGTATCTTACAGATTACATTAGGTTATAGTTTATGTTTTATAAGTTAGAGTGACACACACTGCTCATAATGTAAATTAAAGTAAGAAGAAAAAGAAAATAAAAGATGGAAAAGGATAGTAATTCTTGGTCTGTTAGGCTTTGAAACTTGTAACTCTTGAAAGTAATTTGAACTGCGTCCTTATTCTTGCTTCAGAAATATTTTATATAACATATTGTCATAGGCTATTTTTTATTGAATTTTTTAAGGCAATTCATATAATATGTTCTTCATATTACCCATTCAAATGCACAATGATGTAGCATCTAAACTATTCTTTTTCTTAAAATGAGGTTTATCTCAAATCACTTATACAGGTCAATCATTTTTTTCATCACATCACATTATTTCCCCTATAAAAGGGAGTCTACATAATATTTTAATTGTAGCAGCTGCAGAAAAAATCATTTGGTTCCTCTATACTTATTATACTGAAAGTCTGATGCATACTTCAACGAATCCTATTGAGAAATTAATGAAAAATAATTAAAATAATCAGAGATATGAAAATAATAAACTAATAATTAGATATATTTAATTTAAAAAGATAAGCAAAAGAACATCAGTGTTGATTATTTTTAATGGTGACGTTGGCGGTGAATAATTATGGTGGTGACTCAGAGTTTAGAGGTGAATCAAATTTTAGTAGTGACTCAGAACCTATCAGTGTCTCTTTAGAATGATGTCACATTGTGGTGAGGCTTATGCTGGTAGTGTGTCATCCCAAAAATCGTTCAATTCATCATTTTAGTGGTATGATGTCCTTGACTATATCCTAATGTGAGGGTGAGACTTTGTTGGCGGTGATACATTGTCTGGCGATGTCTCATACTTTGTAAAATTTTCATCTTAGTAGTGACTCATTATGAATTGTGAGAATTCTTGACGGTGAGTCTTTCATAACTAACATGAATTTTTCAAATCTTTATCATGTAATAAAATGCTAATAGAAAACATAAATCTCATTATTGTCATCATAAAAATAATATTGTTAACATTAAAACAAGTAGTTCAATAATATTCCACCCCTAAAAACTGATTCTAATAATGGTTCAAAACATTTTTTAGTAAGGGGATAAAATTTTATGGAGTTAATTTCTTTAAGGTGGTTGAATGTTAAACCTTAATATTTTAGAATATTTATTCTATTTCAAAAATTAGATTTTTTTCATATCTTATGAAGAATAAAACCATGAACATATTTTAACAATTACTATACATTAAATAATGAATCAGATTATATGGTATTTAAAAGATATATAAATACTAAAAAATAATATCTAATTTACTTTTGGAAATATTATTGATCCTAAATAATTGTTCTGAAATATTTAATTTATTAGTATTGTTTTTTTTTCATATATGTTTTATTTACTTTTTTTAGAGTATGAATATATTAAAAAATATTATTTAAATATTTAGGAAATCAATTAATTGATTATCATTTTATAATAAGTGAAAATAAATTCATTTGAAGATTAACATAGTTATTTTTCTAAAAAACTTCTTTTATGAGGGAAATGTGTTTTTATCAAATTAATTTAAATTAATCACAAATTATGAATAATTTTCTATTATTATTTAGATAATGTATTAAATAACATATATTAACATTCATTTAGTCTTTTACTATTTAATTAAAGAGAATAAAATATTTTTTATGCTTAAAATTACATTTTCTATAAAATTGGGTTTTATGCTTTTTTGTATGGATATTAGAATTATTTTTTCCCAAATAAAGGTACTTAATATTTAAAACAAGATTAAATTTTTCTATTAATAATAATTAATATTTTTTTAAAAAGAATGGCATAAATTGTTTTCATATGTAATATTAACCAACCTGAAAATTTAACACTTCTGTAAAGGTAAAAATGTGTTAAATAGGGTCAAAATTAAGGGATGAGGATAAAAAATCTCTCAAAGAAATTCCTTAAACTCAATTAATTTTTGTATATCTTATGTAATAATCAAGACTCATAAAATAAGTTAATTTTTTCCCCTTTTTTTTATTAATACTGATAAATTATATTACAAAAAATAATGAAAAAATGCCACTCTATTTTATTTAATATCTCTTGAATGATTTCATAAGACTAAAATGTTTTTATGAACAGTTATATATGGTTATTTGGAATATGATTAATTTTTTATTATATTAATCTATATTACCCTTTTTAGTGGTATAATTACTTAAATTCATAGGAATTTCTGATGTAGTGCTTGTTAATGTGGAACAAATATTAAAGTAAATAGATTTAAAAATATTAAAACGAATGTTTTTTGATAATTTAGAGTATTTCATAATTTTTATGAATAAAAATGAATGTTATGTATTGTTTTAATTATAAAATTTTAAAAAAATGGTAATTTTGATTGTTTTATCTTCAGATTACGGGTATAGTCCCACTAATGACATTAAAAGATATATTAGGTCAATAAATATTTAATTAAATGTTTTAAAAATCAGAAAAATATTAAATTATGTAAATGGGTTACTGAGGGGATTTGGCTAAGAGATGTGATTTAAAATTCCACTTAAACTTGTGTAAATATTATTGGATGAATATAATTATAAATTAAACACCATATATTCTATGATATAGAAGTTTGTAAATGTTTTACATGAGTTATATACTATTATATATTAATAATTCTTATTTTTACAATATTTATGCTAACCTAAGTTTTGAAAAGTGTCCTTCTTTCCTATCTTCTACCCTCAATATTGAAACACATTTCTTGAACAAACCTTGATAGAAAAACATCACAACTTCCCTAGACATATTCTAGAGGATCTTGAATTCTTAAAAGTCCATCCCAATGATTCTAAATAAGAGATACAAAATATGTTTCTCAAGGAAGTGGTAATCATCTTCACCGAATCTCTTATGATTTTTTATTCTTATACCTCCAAAAAATATTATTTAACCATATTAACGAAGTTAAACCAATAAAATAATATTAATTATTTTTAATTATGATATTATAATAATAATTATCTATTTTTCAACCATCCAATTGGAAAATGGAAACATGGAAGTCTTTACATATGGAGTATCGTCCCCATGAATGATATATTTTATTTTTCATCACAACCAAAAATTATTGGTTATATAGATGTATTTATTGATTATATATGATATTTATAGAATTTTCATTATTTTTTATGATAATCTATTTCAAACCTTTTAAACCTCTCATCTATTATAAGATGATAAAGACACTCATGTTATGTGTGGACTACCACGTCTATATATTAATGTGATTTATTTTCAATTTCCAATTTACAAGGATGGTTATAATGATATATTTAATTAATATATTTGAAATTTATCATTTAACTATTACTGTATAATGGTTAATTACTATTTACAATTCTTTCATCACATCTATCAAAATGTGAAAATGTGACTTGTGCATATGTCTGGACTTCCATCTTTATGGGGTGATGTAATTATTTTCAAATCACTAACTTATATGAATTTACATAAAATTGAAAATAATTAATAAATATTTTTAATATTACATGACTAATATTCTTTAGTTGATGAATCTTTGACCAAGTTTTAATGACCAAAACCACAGTTCCAAAATGTGTATAAAAATTTAACAATTAACACCCAAAATAATGATTTTAATGAGGAACTATTAAAAAATGATAAGATGTTATAAGAGAATCATATATTTTATGTTTATTATGATGTTTTTTCTATTATATATTTTTAATAAATCTAAATTTATTATATAAAAGGTTAATAACATATATGAAGCAAGTCCAAACATGAGGTTGGGGTTTCTCCTCTCAATTTTATTTTGGGAGACATATGCCTTATTCACCAATTGATTATTTTATGTGATGTATATACTTCCCAAGAATGTATTATAGTATTATTTTCATGAAAATTTTGGGATATAAAAATCCATATATGGTTCTCCATTTTATTATGTTTTTAAAAATAACATTAAGGGTTCTTTGTCTAAATATTGTTTCATTCTGAAATGTTTCTGATTATGAACCAATTTATGATTATATTGTCTATATACCCCCCCCCCCCCAGATGGGTTATATCATTAAATAATTTAAATTATGTTATTTAATGATTCATTTTAAGTTATTTCTATATACGGGTTTATGATTCATAATTTACTAAAGTGGTAAGGGTTTATGTTACAGTCTCGTTTCTTTTTAGGATTTTCTATACTAAATTTCAATGGAGGGATATTATATTGTTCTTATCCTTTAAAACTCATATATTTTATTATCTTATGGTTATTACAATAATTTTAAATTAATTATACCATTTTCCCCTATTATTTACTCAAAATGACCAAGAAAATGTTCTAAATAAAATCTTATAGTATTTCCTCTTTGGTCGATAAACTTTTTCATCTATGTCTATATGTTTAAAAGTATTTTATGGATGATTTTACATACATATAAAAATTATTGAAAATGTATTTTTCAATATTATTGAATTTATTAAACAAATTAAAATGATTCGTTTTAAAAAACACTAAAAATTTCATTTTTATCCTTGTACAAATGTGTGAAAAGAATGTTCAATTTTACCATATATGGAATGAACAAATTTTCTAAACATCATGGAAATTATTTTAATTGAATATTTTATTATAGTTTCACTTTTTTATTTTAAAATAAATGCATTTTCGAAATATTCTTAGAATTCTCAGTTAAAATTTTATAAAATATGGATATTTTATTCTATTTTCATAGTACTATTTAAATAATATTTTAAATTTATTTTTCCCCAATGTCAACATCCTTTAAGGATTGTTAGCTTCATTGGGTACTTATTATTATGATACAATACATATTCAATCTCTAGATATATTAGGATTAGGATGTTTTATGGTTGATTATATTAAAACTATTACATTCACATGGGTTATTTAAGTTATGATGAAATCATTATGAAACTCATTCCTTTTCAATGGTTTAATAATGTTATGAAGTGAATAACGGTTGTTTCAAAAAAAAAAGCCTCTGGTGAAATAAATTATATATGTAATTTATTCTTTTTATAGTTCATGGATATTTTTATGGTGATTGTTGAGCCTAATATAGATCATGATGATGGTTTCTCCCAATATAGATCATGGTATAGTAGTGGAAATGTATGTTATACCAATGTTTTGAAAAAAATCATTGGTATAGCCTACCATATCCCAACGTTTTATCCTAATAGTTGGGAAATGGTGCTTATATGAAGCCTATCTAGTTTTTTTAAAATAATTGGGATAACATATATCTATAATAATGGTTTCAAAAAATGGTTTACATAGATATTCCCCAAATATCATATTTTGGAAACCCCTCCCCTCTTCCAATCCAGTTCTAATCCTGAGGCTGATCCCCAGCAGCAGTGGTGTTCCACTATCTACCCAACCTTCCACATAATGATCACTCACGACTTCTTTATTTTATTTCATTATTCTTTTATATTAAATTCTTGGGTTCCCAATCAATCAGATATTATACCAACCATGAATCCTATTTTTATTTTTGGTCATGGAAGAATCTTATTTTAATGGTTATTTAATTTCTTTTGATCATGTGACTTGATTAAGGCATTCTTATATTTTTCTTATGTATTTTAGTGAGTTATAGAGCCATAATTTAATATTACCCTCAAGTAGTTTCACAAGATTTGATTTGTATTTTCTTTAAAAAAAGATCTTGTTCTCAGTAAAATAGTGAGGACACAACATTTCTGTCCATTATTTCATGTGCAAGGGTCTTACTCCTACTATCATACTGAGTATTTATATTAATATAGTCTAATATATATTATGGTAGTGAGATTTTATGAGTCGATCTTGGGAAACATTGTGTGAGGGGTACGTGATATACATTTTTTTGTTTGAATTTTGGGTCATCATTCACTTCCTATTTTCTAATTTTCTAAAGGATTTCATTTTTTCAATTATTTTAATCAATTTTTAATTATTTAATTGATAATTTTATTAATTATTGTAGTGATATTTATATTTATATTCTTCATCCTACCTTGATGACCCCTTTTGATATACTTGTTATGATAATGATTTCCAATAATATATTGTGATTTGATTTTGATGAGTATTGAGATAATGGATGTGATATACTATAATATAAGGATGTGATATGTTACATTTTGATGATTTTTTAGGTATGTTATCTTTTCCATAATGAGTTAATTTTAAAGATTAATTTTAAATTCTATACAATTATTATCTATATTTATTGAAGGAGTCTCTTAACATCAAGATGATATCTAATATTGTTTTTAACAATGTTGGTTCTTGATTTATATGATGTATATAATACTTACACTATGTGATTTATGATACATTCTTTTATAGGTATAGATCATATTATTTGATGACAGGTTGTCTTGTTTTCATGGGTATTTGAGTAAAATTATTTCGGGGAATCATTAATCTAATCATAATTTGTGATTGGAGATTAGATAATGGTATCACCTTGTCAATTACATAAATGTCACATTATATATGATTTAACATGAGAACATTTAAATATTGTATTTATTCACTTTTTGATCTCAAAATTATGAATGTGATCATGGTTGATTGAACTAAACAAAACTATACAAATGATAACCAAACTAAACAAATGGGAAACAAACCTACATGAATATAAATTCCTTATATCAACCCAATCCAAACAAAAGTAGGTTGAAATTTCCCAAATTAACCTAACTTAAATGGGCCAAAATGGATGAAAATTAACTCTTATCCAAACATAACCAAATTTAGTTGAAATGACCAGAACTAAACAAAAAATGGATTCGAACCAAACTAAACAAAAGTGACCTATACCATGAAGACCTAATTCAACACTAAATAAAAAAAACTAATATGAATTGATAAGACCCTATGAAAACTAAATCGTACCAGACTTACCTAACTAGGATTGAATATAAATGAAACAAACCAATCAAATCTTTACAAAATGAAACCTAAACAAACTAAAAAACCTGATCTATATCATAACCAAACAGACTCAACCAAACCAACTGAATTTAATAGAAATGACTTAGTTTGACCCATGTATATTTGAGCACACTAGAACTATACTAAACGACATAAAAATAAACTAAAATAAAAATAATTCATCTAATTTGAAACATACTAAAATAAATTTTATTGTAATGACAAAAATGAATTGAATTCAAGAATCATAAATAAAACCCTAATAGGCATGCATTGAATTAAACTATGTAAAAAACCAATCCCAACAAAACTAAATCAATAAGAACTATGGCAATAATAAACAAGTATAATTGACAAAAAAACCAGAATAAAATAGAAAATATTGAACCAAATAGAATAAATGTATTGAATTCTCCCCACCCAACCCCAAATAAACAAAAAAAACCCAAATTAAAGTAACCTAAACAAAACCAAACAAAATCAAGTGACTAGAACATAAAGAAATTCACTTTAGGAAATCCATAGCAATGGAATTTTAATTGAATTTATTTAAACCAAACCTAACTGACCTAAATGATATATTATAGATTTAAACGTAACTATCTTGAGAAACAAAACAAGAAAGGAAAACATTTGAACTAAACCAATCTAAAATGACCCAACCATGATAGAACCAAGATATACTAAATTGAACCAAACCATATCAAACAAAACCACACGAAACCAAATCGAGTTGATATAAACCAAAGTAAATAGAACCGATTTGATCAAAAATAACCCACTTTGAATCAGAATATCCAAAATTGAAACAAATGAAATTTAACCAAACCATAGACACTTGAACTAAAGATACAAAACCTCAATTGAGTGACTATACGACATAGAATATGGTTACCTAGAAGTATTAATCTTTTATACATGAATTTATTAAATAAGAATAACATTAGTTTAAAAGTGGATTAAATAAGAGAGAAAAAATCAATTATAAATACAATTTTGTGTAGTATTATGTACAGTTATTACTCATTGATATAATTGAATTCAACAACATGGTTTTATATTTTTATTATTTTATTATATATATATATATAGTATTTTATTCATTTATATTATTATTCTCATATAGACTAGTGTGTCATTTGTGGTTTTGTCATGACTCCTCTTAGTGGGGCCCATATCGTCACTCCCCAAGCATGCATCTAATAGGTCAGGGGATAGAGACAAGTGCCGAGAAGGCATATCACTGACATGCAAGGCCATAGCCATTATATATGTACACACACACACACATCTACAATCTTATACAATTATGAAATGTAAAAAACTGAACAACCATGCATGAATATAACAAAATATCATAACTAGATAATGATAAGAAGTAAAGGAAAGTAAATAGTGAAAAATAGACACCCACCAAAATGTATGAAAGACAAGTCCAACCTAAAAGTAAGTACTATGACTACTGTCAAAAAGTTTCAACAAGACACCTTGGTCTATCTGATCTCACTAAGTATCGTCTGTTCCTAGTCTACCTAGGACTCTGCCAAAAGGTCGATCATTTAGACAAGACACGACACATGGGGAAAAAGTCTGTGCAAGGGTGAGCATAACAGTACATATTAGGACACCCCAAAACAAAGATTCTTATAATAAGTAAATACAATCATATCTAAATAGGTATATGTCTGCCGCACATATAAAAATAATATTGAGATATTCTTAACAGAGACACACATGCTAGAGGTAAGTCCCAACGATAGTATACAAACACTATGATTCAAGATAAAGGATTCCACCCTTCACTCATCCCAGAGAAGAAATTCATGAATCTAATAGCATAGATGATGTTCATCCGAGAGGCAATGTTCATTGTGTCTCATCATAAGAAAAATCATGTTGGTAGTCCGAAGAGAATATGAAACATAGATGGGGATCACTACCATAAAAGTGGGGTGATACTAACAACTCGAACTGGATTAACCAGTTAAGTTGGGTATTGGTTCCCATGTATTGTTGGTCATGTCGATACCAAAAACTCCACCTAGGGTATTAAGATGAATAGAGGATCTCACTACGGGCCTCTCAGAGGAATTCTATTCACTCTATCTAGGAAGTCATGTTGAAGGGATTTTAGTCCTTGGAGTAGAAAATGATTCTATACTAACCTTCAAGAAAAGGATAAGGGGAATGAACCCAAACAAATCATGCCCAAGATATAGATGAAAATGAATCAAACACATGTATAAAAGATTATTTTATGTGTATTATTGGTAACATGTTGTGTCCCTTGACCCTGGGTCCTGCCCATGTACATGGAATTTTTCAACAATTTGTGCAGGTTTAGAATATTACATGGTGTGCAGAGGGGATACACACCAATTCCCTGTATCTCGGGTCTCACTAGTGTATTCCATCCATGTGTAGATCCACAATATCAACATGTGTCCTCATGCCCATGTACCAGTACACAGGATATCCCATGTACATGGTCCAGGTCGTATCATGTGAGGGAGTAAAATCCATGTAGGTAACCCGTGTACTCCACCCCATGTTTGTGTACCCTCCAAATCATATGCTGAGTCATCCAAAGGGTACTACATGCCATGTGGTCAAATAGTACATGGCATGTGCATTAGTTTATTCCATAAATCGTTCTTCTTCCTCTCATACACACTTTCATTCTATTGACTTATAATATGGCTCTAATATTTCTAAAAAACATGGACCTACACCAACAAAATCATCTCATGGACGTTCAACAATATGAAGAATTTGAATCCATTTGGAAAATGGATTCTATTTTTTTCGACCATCATCCACACATCCCACTTAAAATTGGGGGTTTCCAAACCTGTCTGATTCGTGTTATGATAGAACCATTTCAACTCTATTTAATCATATCAAGTCTGGATCTACAATCTTGAATTATTTCACTATTAAACCTATACACAATGATTGATTTGTCAGCGAAGCATCAAACTAAACCCAAAATAAGAACGCTCGCGATGAATTGAAAAATATAGGAGAAAACCAAAAAATATTAAAAATACAAATGAACTGTAGCCATGTTTGGTTAGCCTTGATTTATTTCTATTATAATGATTAATGAATAAACAAATAAATAAAAAACTCCTAAAGTAATATCCCTACAAAATAATCACATGACACTTAATTATCAAACCACATATCAATCTATTTGTTTCTTGATTTATGTTCATCATGGAAATAAATAACGAGAAAGAATAAAATTAAAAAACATTCTCTACCTCAATTTGGATTAGTAACTATGGAAGAAGGATTCTACTTCATTGTCGTTGGAAGGATTCATCAAATCTGAGGTGCGTCAATCATCAATACATGATCTCATCATCAATCACCTGAGAAAATTATCCAACATTCTCTCTAAGTGTTCTCCAACATTTTCAAGGTTATGTTAATAACCATGTGATTTCTACATAATATTTTATTTAAATCCATTTAGTAAATGTGTCAAAAAAATAGAATAAAATAATTTTATTCAATAATTTTATTCATTTCCTCGCCCATGATGAATTTCCACAAACACCCTGCACCGACTAATGTTATGGTGTGCCTATGGTAAAACCCACATTCTAAACTCAATTGTGCCCTTAGATTTATGATTTAGGCACCTAATTATATTATATTTCCCTTTTTTTTGGAATCCACGCTCACATGCTATTTAATATATTTAATAAATTTTAAACATTTATTTCAGGCACACCATGCCTCAAAATTGCTTGTTTTCATAGAGCATGGTCTCGAAAATAATTCATATAATATCCATAATTAGTACAAAAAATCCAATACATTACATTCTCCCCACCTTAAGTCTTTACATCCCCGAAATCTAAAATAAGGGCTACTCAAAAAGATGTGGGTACTGAGCATGAATATGAACCTCTCAATCCTAGGTTCTTTTATATAGATTCTTGTGCTACCACTATACATGAACTAATGGAATCGATCACCCAAAAAGGATATTCTCCTATTAATCTTTGATCTCTACTGGGTACTCATTAATGGTCCCTACATCCTCAATATCTATCTCACACTAATCGATAAAGTGTAATGGTTCATACATGTATTTCCTCAACAGCGACACATGGAAGACATCATGTAACTAGTCTAACTATGGAGGTAGGGATATGTGGTACACTACCACACCAACTCTATGTAGTATCTGTAATGATATTATGAACCATTAATATTTCTTATCATTCCATCTGAATCTTCATAATCCACGTCGATGTAATACTCATAGGAACACATGGTCTCATTCCTTGAACTCCAAAGATATTTTACTCCAATAATCTTAAGAATTATAATATCTTTGTGTTGTCTTCATCCGCTCCTGGATTATTTACACCTCTGTTGTAGCTTACACCAACTTCAGAGCCATGAGTTCTCACTCTACTGGGTCAGTCCAAAAAAGTGGTGACCTTCAGGGTTTCTCATAAAAACCCTTGAATAGTGTCATAATAATGGTGGAATAGTAGTTGTTATTGTATGAAAACTCTACCAGTGGTAGTTGATCCTTTCAACTCTTGCGAGAGTCCAATATGCAATCTTGCAACTTGTCCTCTAGAACTTGAATAGTCTTTTCAATATTGTCATCGATTTGGTGGTGTAACACTATGATAAAATGTAACTATGTCTCAAATACTTCTTGTAATCCCTTCTAAAAATGAGATGTGAATCTAGAAACACAATCAAAAAAAATTATAAATGGAACTCCGTGGTGTTTAACTATCTCTTGAATATTGTGGTGTCTCAATCTCTCTACTGAAAAATACTTTCATATAGCTAGGAAGTGGTCCGAATTGGTGAGTTGGTCTATAATCAACCAAATGGAATCAAGTCCCCTAGATGCACATGGTAATCCTGTCATGAAGTCTATAAATATATTATCCCACATCCATTCTATAACCTTGAGGATTTGATCCAAACATACTAGAACTTGGTGTTCATCCTTCACTTTATAACAAGTAGGGCATCAAGAGACAAAATTTGAAAATCAATTCTTCATCCCTAGAAACCATAACTAATGTACAAGGTACTGATATATCTTTTACACTTATGGATATAATTCCAAAGAAGATGTATGAAACACTTTAAGAACCTCCTCTTACAACCTCACTAGTACCATCATGTATCATTTTAAAATAATTATGTGCTCCCCACCTTTATAATATTTCTTAGGGGCATGTCTAGTGGATATCCGAGTACGTAGGGTATCATAGTTAGTATCCAAAATATTTGACTCCCAAGATTTTGTAATGATCAGATGGGTGAGAACCATCGGTTGGAGGTAAACTACTTGATTTCTATCTATAAAGGAAAACTGCAACGCAAAGAAATTATTTGACACCTTATTTAGAAACTATGAACAAGATATCATAGTGAGTTCTTCTACTAACTCATTCCCCTTCCCAAGAGTATAGATAAATTCAAAGTCATAATCCTAAAGTAACTCTGGCCATCACCTATGTCTCGATGTGAGATCCTTTTGAGAGAATATAAACTTGAAACTCTTGTAATCAAAGTAGATAATAAACCACTTAACCATCAGGTAGTGACCCCACATTTTCAAAGAGAAAACTATTGATACTATCTCAAGATCATGGGTAACATATTTTTGCTCATGTGGTATAAACCGGCATAAACCATAGGTAATCACTACTTTCCTCTTCATAAAAACACAACCAAGATTGATTCTTAATGCATCGCAGAACACTATGTACTCAACACCTTCCTCTTACAATATCATGATGGAAGTGATTTCAAACTCTAACTCAAGTTCAGAAAAGTCAGCTGGCACCTATCTATCCTCATAAATGGCTACCCAGTTTGAGTCAAAGTTGTCATGAGTGCTAATATCCACAACTCCATCACACTTTTAGGTGTCTCCTAAGCTAACACTACGTAAACCTTAGTTTGTTCTACTACCACTCCATCCACTGAGATAATGTGTCCTAGAAAGTGGACCACCTGAATCCAAAACATGCACATAGAGAGCTTTTTGAAAACATAGTGATCTCAAAGTATGTACAAAACTATCCTCAAGTGTATCATGTGTTCCTCCTAGAACACCGAGTACACAATGATATCATCAACGTAGACTAACATGAATGAGTCTAAGTAAGGATAAATGATCCATATCATGAGTCCCATGAACGCTGATGGGGTGTTCTTCACACCAAAGGTAATGACCAAGTACTCATAGTGAATATAGAAAAATATTAATCTTATATTTGATATATCCTCATCCTATAACCATATCTGGTGATAAAGTTACTTAAGGTCAACCTTTGATAACCATCGTTCCCCTCTCAACTAATCAAATAGGCCATCAATCCTCAATAGTGGATACTTATTATTCATAGTCGCCTGGTTCAAGAATTGGTAATCTACACACAACCTCAAGCTTCTATATTGCTTATTGGGAAAAAAAATTAGGGCTTCACGGGGTGAAACACTAGGTCGAACAATTCCCTTCTTCTACAAGCCCTCAAACTTCAACCTCGACTCATGAATCTCTATGAGGTATATATAAATTTCTGTAATAGATATCGGTGTCATCCCAGGGTGTGGGTCAATATAGAATTATATCTTTCATTGGGAAGGTAAACCTAGATATATTTAGGGAATATGACCTCATAACCATCCAACACTATAAGAAACTCAGAAATAACAACATCCACTACACCAAGGGTTAGGTATCTATCTTTTTATTAATCAGTTGCACGCTCATATTCAAGAGTTCATTCTACACTGCTTAGGTCTCCTTTTCCCCATTAAAGGAAAAACCAGTTCTATCATTGTGGATACACCACCCCATTCTCCTAAAACATTAAATATAGTTATGAACTGTAGATAACATGTCCATATATGTTTTTGACATTTTATCTTTAGTCCTCTTACTTAGATCGTGATTTACTCATTTTTAGAATGTAAAACAGTATATAAACATAACATTAATATAGAATTGAAAATAAAAGTGTAATATAAAGACATAATAAAAAATATATGGTTATATGGTAGATGTTTAATAAAATTATATTTATTATATATAAGTTTTTAACAAGTACGAAGGAATTCAGGATTTAAGGTATAGGATTTTCATCTCACTTTTTACATTTGTGGGACACGAGCTATATTCACCACCTCTTTCTTCTATAGGATAAATATACTAACCATGAAGGTATTTTATAATTATTCTCATAAAATATATTAGTATTCACATATCCATTTGAGGATCTCTCTTTTATGGGGTTTTGGATTCAAAAGTTACCAAATCGGTAAAGGAATTTTATCTCAATTTTCCTTCTTTGAGAAAACTGTTATGTTATACACCTATATTATTTTACAAGGTGTATGTACTACCCATTGAACTTTTATATCAAAAATCTCGTAATTTTCATAATTTTCTATGATTCATTAAATGTTATTTTTTCATAGGGATTATGATTCCAATTTACCAAAATGGTAAGTGTTTATTGCTACAATATCATCGTTTTTAGGATTGTTTTCTATTATACTCTCATTAAGGAAAAATTATGATCTGTATCATAATAATTCTCATTAATTTTTTTATAATATTGTTATAAATTATATATTAATTTAATTTTTTTCATTTTCCACTCTTTGGTACTTAATATAATTAAAAATATATTTCTAATAATATTTGACATTATTTCTCTCTTTGTTCAAGAATGTGTTTTCTCCCAAACCAATGCATTCTAAATTTTTTTTTTAAAAATGATCTACTATTATACAATGAGTTTTCAAATACAACTTTACCCACGTTTTAAATTTATTAAAAATGGTTTTAAAAGGATTTTTCTTGTCTTTTTCTGATCAGGTCGCCTTTCAAAAAATTTTACAGTGAAAAATGAATGTTCGAAATGTACAGATTTATCCTTCTTTATGACCATAGTTTATCAGAATATTCCTATGAAAGTTTAAAATATTATTTTATAAGAAAATATTTTCCTTAATATTCTGTAAATTCATTGTTTTAAAAAAAACATTTAATGAAATTTTTTTTCAAAAATGTTTTATTTTTTTGGAAAAAATTTAATGTGTAAAGGATATTCTTCTCAAATTTGTTTAAATGGTTTTTACATATTACATAATAATTTTAAAAAGTGTATTTCATGTAAAATTACTCTGAAAATGTGTTATGTCTTTAAATAGTAATTTTTATGGAGATGTTGTTTTCTTTAAGAAATTCTCTATGTGATCTCTCAAAATCCTTCTTCGTCTAAGAATATATCATTTGATATAGTTTATGTCATTTTGAGGATATGATATAAGAAAAAAAATTATTTTTCTTTCTTTAAATGGTCTATTTTAAAAATAATTTTTTAATAATTCAAATTTATTTTCCATGGGCTATACCATGTTAAATTAATTATGAACCCTGCTTCTTTTCATGGGTTATGAAATGACGAAATGGTTATGAAACCTATCACTATATCATAGGTTATGATATGATGAAAATTTTATGATTTCAGTTTAATATAGTATGTTATTATATCATGAATGTTTATGATCTTATGGAACACATAAGTATGATTTCATTATGCGATGGGTGGGACCTATATCTCCCTTCAATGCATTGGGAAATGACAGATTAATCATCAGTATATATGTTATATTTGAACTCGATTGCATGTTCAAAATGTTATACATGAACCTAATTAGATGTTAAAAATGTTATTTGTGAACCTAATTACATTTTCACAATGTTATGCATGAACTTGATCACAAGTTCACAATGTTATGGGTGAACCTGATTACATGTTCATAATGTTATGGATGAACCTGATCACATGTTCACAATTTAATGCAAGAAATTGATTATATGTTCACAATGTTATGTGTGAACGTGATCACATGTTCACAGTGTCATGCATGAAAATGATTAAATGTTCACGATGTCACATCTAGATCATTAATTCATATATATAATCATATGAATGGATCTTGTTGTGTGACTATAAGTTTATGCGACGACATGATTTAATGTCTTTAACTTAATGAGTGAACTAGATTATATTTATACATTTTCACAATGTTATAATATGTTTTAAATCCCAAAATTCTATGTCTTATTCCAATGCTATTCTCTCATGACTCGTATTATTTGATTCCATTATGATCCATGTCTTATAATCTTCCAATAATTATTCCATTACTTATCTATATGATATTTGATATTAAAGGTATAATCTTTAAATGTTATGATCATATTCTCATACCATTATGTTCATATTATGATTATTTATCTCCATTATTTAAAATTATAGAGAATATGAGCTCAACATTTCTTATGTTTCCTTTCCCCAATTCCAGAATAAAGGCTTTAAGTAGGGTACTAAATGAGAATATGTTTCTGGGAAACAATAAAGTTTTTTCACCAATTTAGAAGATTTGGTTCCATGTTTCAAAAGACACAAAACTTTTATAGTACTTGGTAATTTATTCTTTAATGTGTTGAATATTCATCTAAAAAAGATTTAATATCCATGTAGGTTAATCCTGGATCACTATAGTTCGTATCAATGGAATGGTTTAGTCGACCTTTGGAAACTATGATGAGAAAAATTTAGTGATATCCCTAAGGATATTTATAAGGATATATCTAGATATATCTCTAAGGATAAGTCTAAGTATTATTAAACCTATATTAAAATGTTCTAGAATTTTGGTAAAGGATAGAGTATGTGGTTTCCTAAAAACACATCCCAATCTGGGTAATATAGTTGGATGTGGCTCTAGCACAGATATGCCTAGGGGTTGTTGGAGTTTTTTCACTAGAACCAAATTCTGTGAACATTATGAAAACCTTTATTAATATTTTTTAATATTGATAAGATAAATATTATATAATTTTTGTTCTTTCGCATTAAATGGTATGTGATAATTTCTTAGGAGTAGTTATCACACTGAAAGGTCATAGCAGTTCCTCTCTATGATGAGAACCCATAAGTTCCATGATATTAATCTTAAATATATATTCTATACCTAGATGATATAATTTTAGGGACAAAAATGATATAATTAATCAAGGGTAGAGACTCATTGGACATTGAGGCACCTTCTCATGGTGTACTCCCTTGGTAATATCCACTTTAGGATATTATGAGAATGACACCCATTAGAAGAAAATCCACATTTATATATGCCATTGGATATTTCTATATGCAGATGTGTGTATTGATCCTCACACATTAATATTATTTTAAATGAGTATTATATGTTTTTTACATTAATGTATTGAATAAAATCGTGATGACATATGTTCACGACAGGTAGTATACGTTGGGTGCATCATTAGTATTATTTCATTAATGAATATTGAGAGAAAGGATTTATCCCATTAGTTCTTTAACAAAAGTTGATATCTCAGTACCTTTGATGGAAATGATATATCCAATATAAATCCATGGTTATGGTGTTCTATAGGAATTTTTTATTTCTATAAAATAAAATAATGGGACCTAGAGAACATAGGTTGATTGTACCAGTATGCATCGATCTTTATTAAAGATATCATGATAATGGGATTGTATTACACACTGATAATCTTTATGAGGTATTATGTCATTGCGACATTAACATCTTTCTCAATGGGTGCTTTAGTGTGTTGTTAGATGTTGACCATGGAATTTAGGCTCCTTCACCTAATGCCACTATGGAAGATGCATTGAGGATCAAACTCTATCTATATCCAAAATCATTATTAAATAATATGTTATTATGTATTAGTTGAATGAACATTATTGTTTCTCATGGTTAAATAATTATCATTGTTTTCTTGATCACATATATTATGTCACTAGTTATTCTATAGAATATTGTGTTAATGGTATATTTAATAAATATTTATTTTCTATTTAGTGAATATAATATTTATTTATTTATTGGATAATAATTTAGTGATATTTATTTATTAATTAAATAGTCATTATTAAAGACCTGATAAATATTTTAGAGTAATGGATCATTGATTTTATAAGTTCGGTGATAAATATTATAAATTGAATATTATTTTCTTAAATAATATTTAATTAAAATTCACATTTTTAGTGCATGTCAATAAATAATATTAATATTAATATTATTTTTGAAAAGGAGTTTTGTAGGGATTAAAGAAATAATAATTTGAAATTTTACAATTATTTATTTGTAACCATAGCTGTATAAAAACCCAACTATATTATTTTTTCAATAGAGTTAATTTCTTTTTTTTATGAACAACGACATTTAGAGAGAATAATCACAGGCCCTAGAGAACACCCTCTCTAATAATACTACTAATAACAGAGTGTGATCTTCCTCCACCATCCACTCTTAAGTCAAGTGTGATATAGTAGAATATTTTAAATGTGATTATTTTGGTGGTCAAAAGAAAATTACACAGTCACTAGGGTTTGTGGTGCTAGCACCTACCGATTCCAATGGCGATGTTCAAGGATTTGTGGAATGTGTGTCCATCACTGGTACATGGAATAATCCCTTGATTCCTATCATTGAATGATTTTATGATGTAGATCTATTTTAAAATACATCAATAATGTAATAATTTCATGAAAGTTAATTATTTAATTACCTAAATTAATTATAAATATATGTGATAATCTTTTTCTTTGTTCTGGAATTTAATCCCATGTTTGTTTTATTTGATTCAATTCCATTAATCACAACATTAATCGTCATGTAAATCATGGATTAATCATTGATCATGATAAAAATAAAAATTGTTCATGACCCATCGCATGCTTCCACTATTCCCTAAACCTACAAGGGTAACAACCCTGAAAACCCCATGTTAAGAAAGACATGAAAGAGAATGTGTGCACGAAAAATGGGCCTTACTGCACACCTATTTTGACACTCCAATGGGATATGATTAGGAAATTCATGGAATCTTTATGAACCATCATGATTTATTTAAATAGATTATAAATATTAATATCCTAGGATGAACCTAAGGATTCATAAATTAAAAACAAGGTATTATGATATAGACATCGTCTACATAATTTTTTATGATTATGTGGTGTTCCTCTGTCATAAGAATTTCTAATATAATGATATCTTGTTGGAGTAAGTGGATAGAACCTGAATTAACTGTATTAATGAGGAATAAAATAGAAAATTAAATTATGTTCCTTGTAATAAATCAAATTTTGTTGAAGACAGAATTAAAAACCTCATTTTTATGACCACAAAACCATATGATTCCATGAATCATGCTGAGCATCCAAATGATCAAATGAGGGAACAAAGTTATATGGGGTCCTTTATAAGGAAATGTCTATCATAATTAAGTGGAACAGCCCATCCACTAGTTTTTGAGAAATGGTTCAGTACCACTGAAAATATATTTTATGTTATCCATTTTTCATAACATGAAAACCTTATTAAGGGATGTCTATCGCTTGAAAGGTGAAGTGAATTAATGATCGACCTTTTTCAAGAATATTAGGAAACATGATAAAATATTCTCTATAGACTAGGAAGAGTTAAAGAACATATTTTTTAGTAAATAACTTCCACTTATTCTTTAAAAAAGGATATTTGAACTTCCCATCAATATCTTGGTATAGAAGAGAAAAGGAAGATGGATTGCAAAGTAAAATCTATGAACCATTGAGAAAAGAATATGATACTTCTCTTTTTCTAAAAGTGTGGTAAAAAAATAGAGTAAATTTCTTTAATGGTATTGGGATGTTCTATAAATCTGTAAAGGTAGGTCATAAGGTATGTGAATGTGGAAATATGATTAATGGGATGGTTAATGAAATTGGAGAGAATAGAACACTAACTAATGCACCGCCCACAATTCCATATTTCAATTTTAAGTAGTTTTGGAATTATGCCAACAAGTTCCCCAATCTAAGGACTAATGTGGATAATCATCTAAAAAAACCTCTGAAGACAAAGGATAAAGGGAAAGATTACATTGTCATGATGGATGACAAGAACCATGATAATTATGGAATAATATTTGTACCCTCCTTTGTTTGGAATTTCATGTTTGAATTTTTATTAATGGATCCTATTAAGATCTTATTGTTTATCCTATAGTGAAATTTTAGATGACTATCTCCATGGATTATATACTAATGAAACCACATATTCTATCGGTATTACGATGAACTTGATTTTCTAACGAATATGTTTTTTATATAAGAAAATTTATTTTTTTTATGGAATAAATTGTGAATTATATTTTGATGCTTTATATGGTTAACCATTTATGGAATGGTTTAAGTTAAAATTCATAATAGGTTTTAGACATTAATGTAATACTTCATTGTATGATCATTTATTCATATTAAAAAACATGTGATAACCTTTTTATTCTATTAATAACTACAAATTGACGGAGTGACTTTTCATTATATATATAGATTTTATGGCCCATTAGTGATACAAGAATAAACAATTCACCTTAATTTTGTGGAGTATGTGATGATGTGGAAGTTGATCAAGGCGCAACCAAAGGGTGATATTGTTATTATCAAATAGAAAATATTCAAGTATGTATGGTTCTTTTTTTATAGTAAATTAATTCCTCAAATTTAGGAAAGGATATTGAAACAATATTTGAATATAATACCTTAATTTTTTAGAACCAATAATCTTTTAAATCATCATATATTTCTAGATATGTGGCCTATAACTTTCCATTAATCACATAATATCTTGTGATCAATGTTATCTATCAATAAATTTAAGTATTTACATGTTATTTGTGTTTTTTATGTCCATTTTTTAACTTTTCACTTATGTTCTCCTACGTTTAAACCTAATTGTGAATTACTTTAGGTAACCGTTATGTTTCCAAATTAATTTTTTAAGGAATTTTTAGTATTAATTTATATGATGTGGGTATTATGAAAGGAACTATCTAGTATTAAACCTTTGATGACCCAAACAAATTATGTAGGATAAATTTATTTTAAGTCATATAGATTTTAACATCATAAATTTTCAAGATTTTGTTTTGAATAAATTAAAATTCTTCGATGGATTTCGTTGAACACAGCACCAAGTTGATATTTATTTATATGAAACATTGTGTTTATCTTACACTACTAGAAACAAAGTATTTAGAATATGGAACACCCAACACTAATTTTTATTATGTTAGAAACAACACTGAGTTCCCTTGATATCTTGTATTAAACGTAAGTCTGGGTTTTACCAAAGTACTGTATACTATTATTATTATTATTATTATTTAATATGATAGTTTTCACCTAGCTGTTGGAAAAAAATTTAGGAATAAGATCAAAGAAATTATTAATGTTATGTAAAAATGTGTTTATATAATATATTATTTTATGAAAAATTAATTATAATTGAAAATAAAACCTTTTTAATAAATAACAAGAAAATATTCTCCGAAAAACTATTTTTTATACACATAAGTGTGTTTTATATCAAAAAATTAACAAAATCACTTTTGGTGAATAATTATAATGGAATGTAAATATTATATATTAATTCTAATTTTTAACATTAATATTATATTTCTTCTAGATAAGATATAATAATAAACCGAGTTTTATTCTTAAAACTGCGTTTTTATAAAATATAATTGTATCGCCTTTTAATTGTGTAATTTTCATAAATCTAATTTTAAAATATTTTATAAATTATATTTTTAAAAATAAACATAAATTTTTAAATTTTTTAAAAAAATTAACTTAGTATGAAATTTTGGGATATTTACGAAATATTTCATTCTTGGATGAATAGTAGAAAATACTAAATTATAATTGAAAACATATTTTTATTTTTATTTATTTATATAGATAAATTATATTTTATTTTTATTTTAAATTATAACTAGGAAAATTATATATATATATATATATATATCCAATTTTTTCATTTGAATGAATTTTAAATTGAAATTTGATATAAAAACTGTTCATACTTTTGAACATTTTCTCTTTAAAACCATGTTGTCTCATCCTGTCTCCTGGATTAAATTTTAAATTAATTTCTGCTACATATATGATTTAAATTTAAAAAATGGATTCCATATTTTTAATTATAATAATTTCTAATATGGTTAAAATAATTTTTTACCAAAAGGATTAGTGAAGGAAGTTGAAATTAATGATAATGATTAAGAGAAAAACGAGATTACCAAGGGACTAATCTTTAATTTTATGGGAAAACATGACATAAAACCCAATCCAACACCCATTTTATGGAAATATTTTTACCATAATACTTCATTTTTCTAATTTAGTGCATTATTAAATCGTTGTTTTATGTACAAACATGGGAAAACCTAACATTATTTTCAAAATTACCAAGTGTGTCATCTCTCCCATTTATAAATGGCCATCAACCATTTTTCTTCTTTTCACACATTAAAAATAAATTGTTTAGACCAATAAATGACCAATTCACTTATAAAATAACCTCTAATTATATAATAATATTTCTTTTTTGCATAAATATAACAATGTAAGTCCTTTGGTGGAAACCAAAAAAGATACCCAAAGATGAGGTAATGTTCATCAATAAACATTTTTGTTTATTTTCTTCCTCAAATCCATTAAATTATTTTAATATCAAGATTATATAATTAAATTGGAATCTTAAATATACTAATATTTTTTTATGATAAGGTTATGACCTAAAACATCACAAACTTCTATAAAATGGGATATTAGATTATTATTCATGTGTAAGACAGATTACCTCCTCGTGAACCAATATCGTTCATTCTTCCAATACCACCTTTCAAAGATGGGAATCATAATTTATTTATAGTTTATATATGATATTTACGATATTTATGATGTTATTATGATTCTGTAATTATTATATAACACTTAAATTTATTATTTCCATTATGTGGGAATATAATAACATCATTCATGTGTATGGACGACTACGGCCTCTAGAAGTGATGTGATTCGTTCAGATTTTACATATATTGATTAATGATGAGTTTAATAAAAATATGTGATATATGTAACACATAAATAATAATATAAATAATATATATATGTGTGTGTGTGTATATATATATATCATTTACTCATTTTTTCTTTAATAGGATAAGAAAATGGAAACAACATTCATGCGTATATACGGTCTACAATCTCTATGAAAAATGTATTTAATTTCTAAATTATTTATTTTATAGATTATTATAAATACATGTATATTGAATATATATGATATTTTTATTTTTTTAATTATATAAATGATTAAATCATGAACATTATAAGAGGAACAAAAATAACAAGTCAAAACACATATGAAAAAAAGTGCAATTATTACCTGAACTTTAGTTTAACATGGAATTATTAATAAACATGTAATATAAAGTCATAATAAAAACATATATAGTATGACATATATGAATATTAGCATTTATTAAATGTTTAATAAAATTATACTTATTATACAGGAGGTTTGAACGTGTATGAAGGAAATACAGACTTAAGGTAAGGTATTTTCGTCTCACTTTTTATTTTTGTGAGACCCAAGCTATATTCAACACCTTATTATTCTATGTGGTGTATATAAAAACAATGAATATATTTTATGATTATTCTAATAAAATTTATTGGTATTCACGTATCCATTTTATGACATCTATTTCATAGGGTTTACAGTTCAGAAGTTTCCAAATTAGTAAAGCCATTTTGTCTCGATTTTACTTCTTTGAGACACATATTATTTTTTACACCAATATTATTTTAAAAAGTTTATTTAATAATCCTTTAAATTTTACATCACAAACCCCTTATTTTGATGATATTTTATGCTTTATGTACTGTTATTATTTTATGTGGATTATGATTCCAAGTTAACAAAATTTTACAAGTTTATAACTATAATCTCATCCTTTACCAAGATTTTTTATGATTATGCTTCAATTGATGAAGTATTATGATATATTTCTTAATAAATCTCATGAATTGTCTTATCCTATAGTTATTCATGATATCTTCATGTAATGTTACAAGTTTTCAACTCTTTCATAATTAAGATAATTAATAAAATATTTCTATAAAAATATGACTTTATTTATCTCTTTGGTCAGAAATCCAGTTTCTTCCAAATCCATGTTTTATAAAAATGTTTTCAAAAATGTTCTACTATTCACTTATGATTTTAAAATTCATCTTTACCAAAGTATTCTCTTTTTAAAAAATGTTTTTAAATGGAATATTCTTATTATTTTCTGATTAAGGTGATTTTCTAAACATTTTACAATCAAAAAAATGTTTGGCATATATTGATTTATCCACCATCATGATCTTGATTTCTTTTAAGCTTCCTTTTAAAGTTTAGAAAATCATTTTAAATGAAAGTTGTTTTCCAGATATTTCGGAAATACATTTTTTTATTTTTTTCAAAGAAAAAGGTTTAAAATTTGTTTCATATTTTAAAAATAAATTTCAAAGAATAAAGTATATTTTATTTAGGTGATATTTTAATTATTTTCAAATATTTCTTAATACGTTTTCAATGTGGTTTTCAATTAAAAGAATTTGGATAATTTTTTATGTCTTGGAAAATTATTTTCAAAGGCATGTTATTTTTATTAAGAAATGATCCAAGGGATATTTCTGAATCCTTATATATCTATGATAGAATCCTTTTATATAATTTATGATTTACTGGGGATATGATCCAAATAAACCATTATTATTCTTTTTTAGAATGTTTTTTGTTTAATATGAAAAGTTATTTATGAAACCTAATTCTCTTCCACAGGATATACCATGCCAAAATTATTATGAAAACCCACTTCTTTTAATGAGTATTTCTATGGTGAAAAGATTAAGAAACCTATATATTTTCTATGGGTTATGATATTATGAAATATTTATGATACATATTTAATTTCAAGGATTATTATATGATGAATGTTTATGATCTTTTGGCACACATTTATACGATTTCATTATATGATGGGTGGGACCAATATCTCCCTCAAATGCATTGTAAATAATGGATAAATCATGAGTATATGTGTTATGTGTGAACATTATTATAGGTTCATAATGTTATGTATGAACATGAGTATATGTTTATAATGATATTCATGAACCTTATTACATGTTCGCAGTGTTATGCGTGAACCAGATTACATGTTCGAAATATTATATGTGAAACTGATTACTTGTTCACGAAGTTTCTCATGAACTTGCATACATATTCACAATGTTATAAGAAAACATGATTAAATTTTAAAAATGTTATGCTTGGACCTAAATTTCATGTCCCTATGGACATGTTTGGACCTGGTTTTATGTACATAATTTTTTTAAGGGAATGATTACATGTCCTTAACTCAATGAGTGAACCTGTTTCTATTTATACATCTTCCAAATGTTATAAGATGATGTTTATGCCACAAGTCTATGTATTATGACAATGTTATTATCTCATGACTCTTATTATTTGATTCCCTTGTGATTCATGTCTTATGATCTTCCCATATTTATTCCATGAATCATGTGTATGATATTTGATATGCATGGTATGGTCGCAAATTTTATGCTCATGTTATCATACCATTATGTTCATGTTATACTTATGTATATCTTTAATTTACCCTTACTGAGCATCTAATCTCATCCATTCTTATGTTTTCCTTCCCCAAGTTATGAAGTAAATTCTTTAATTAGGTGTAAATTTTTTAAAGGCCTTCGTCTAAAACATTGATGTTTTTTCACTAAGTTAGAAGATTGTGTTCAAGTTTCCAAAGCCACTAAACTATTACCTTCCTCAGCAATGTATCATTTTAATGTTCTGATTATTTATATAAAAAATGTAATATCTATGTATTTTAATATTAGTTTGATATGTTATTTCAATATTTTTCATCCCCTAGATCTTTCTTCTTCCTCCCCTCTTCTTGATGGATCCCTTTCAATCAATGAGTGTTTAAGATTACACGTGGTGTGATTGAGAGACTTCAGTAAGTATAAGATCTCATTTTTTCATCTTACAACTTTATTTCATTTTCAATTTAAATCTCACTAAATTTATCTAATAAAACATTTTTTAGTGTATCTATTTAGTTTTAAATTCACTTATAATTCTTGAAAAATCGATAGCTTATTCTCATTGAGTAGACTTCTCTTGGCATGAATAGATTGTTCCCTAGAATTAACTCATATCCTTACTTCATTTTTCATGTGGTGTTTTATGAAATAATTCTATATTTACCATGAATTTACCGAATTTAGATAAAATTATCTAATTATGCCTCATTTTAATTAAACTACCTAGCAAAAAATCTATATTCCCAATCAAAGTGTGATTCTGAGTGGAATGAATTCGGTGTAAATTACACATCAAAGTGAAATAACCAAATTTTATAGATTAATATGACTAAAATGATGAGATTAATTATTTATATTGAATTTATTAACCTATTTAGCCAACTATGTTTTAAATCAATTATTTTTAAGTGGAAATTTAAAACCCTTGATTATCTTGAATAGACACATACAAACTGATATATTTTCAAAGAAAATGAAGTTAATTGTTTTTTGGAATATGGATAAATGATATTTTGAATTAATTTTATTAATCATGGGTATGAATTTGAATTTTAAATTTCACATAGTTAATGAGAATTGGTTCCTTATGTATTATAAGTCCTATAGGGGTTAATAGTGGAATGTCAAGTTTTATAAAATGACGTGTTTTCTAAAATGATAAATTATTTTTTGTAACTAGAAATATATATTAAAACAAGAGACATTAATTATGCGTCATAATGGATTTGGTAAATATGAACTAATGAATAGTGAATTTTGTTTGAGGTTTATTCATTCTAATGTGAAATGTTGAATCAAATTATATAATAAAAATGGTCAAGTAGTTCAGATAGATAATGGATGGGGGGGAATATTAGGTTGAATATCCATATTTGATATAAAATATGAAAATCGGTAATATTGGGATATTCCATTGGATTCCATATAATAATTTATGTGTGAGAATTTTAATATGGCCACCTGGATTTCATGTAAATAATAATGACTTAGGCTTCCAAGAGGAGCACCTAGACCCTGTGTAATGACATATGTTTTAGTTGTGGGGATGATAGACTAAATACCATTGGAATGACATAATGATCTTCTTAAATTTTGAATGGTATATGTGTTAGATTTTCTAGGATGAGCTTCATATATTCAACATGATATTAGATGTCTGGGGAATTCCTTCTTTGGGAATGAAAAATGAGTTCTCGGATTCTATGTAACACATTATAATAACTAAGAAATATAGTGTGAGCCCTGGATTCTAAGAGGTTCAATACTGTTGGAATAGTTCACATGATGTGTTTAGAGAAACCTCGACACTAGATAAAGCATTCTCATTCAATCGGGATCAGACACCTAAGAAATGACAATAGTATAATTGCAATCGGATGTCACTGAGAATCCAATGAATTGTTTTTTTTCTTATCCTTTTAAACTGATAAATTGTTTACCTAGAACACTTCTATATAAACTTTAATTTCATATTGGTTATTTGGGGATTTTATTGGTAGTGGCCAACTGAAATATACTCACCACTTTCTCAATCCAACATGGTACTTGGGTACCCTAGAAAACACTATAATTATCATGGTGACAGGTTTTGGGAAAATCCTGATGATGATAATAATTTTCCGGGAATACTTGTATAAGTATAGATGATTAGACCACAAGTTATCATAACTAAGTTTTGATGGGTTCTATTTGAGATTTATTTTATTCATTTATTATTATTATACATGATCTACCATTTAGGATCTTTGTGTTTTATAGAATAGAAAATAATGTTATGGAATTTTGATATTGTATTTTTTAATTTTACCATGCACTTTCATAACTATGATGTATATATAGCTTGATTTATTTGTTTTAAATTTCTTATTCTATTTTATATATTATGACATGTGGGAATAGTCTCCCCCCAATAACCTCAAAGGACCTCATAGATATTCAACTGCCTCTAGGTTGTGGGGGTGCTCTTGAAGCCACATGGAACACCAAATCATGGAACCAATTTAGATAAATCTAGGTATGGTTGTCAGAAAGTTGTATCAGAGGTAGTTTTATTTCATTCATGCTATTTGGTAACAATATAGAATAGGATGATATTTCTCGGTGTTTAGTAATGTGCTCTTCCCTTGGAGTGATCAATTCACGGATGGGGGAAAAACCTTGTTGTTGGGGATAAGATTTTTTTGTTCATGGGTTTATCTTATGGTATTTGTATTATATTTTCACTTTCAGTGACACACTTTATTTTTAATGTTATGATTTCTTAGATTCACTCTCTTTACCTAGAATGAGATTCTGCATGGGTTTATGAATACTGATAGTCTTGTATGATTTTTATATCATCTATATGCTCCCAAATTTTGATATATATATATATATATGATTAGTTAGATATATATATACATATATATATATATATATGTGTCATCCAATAAATTAAATTCTCCAATTTATATCTACCTATTCTTAATGAATATTTACTAAGATAAAGGAGATTGGTTATTTAATGTTTCAGTAGTTTCATATATACGTTTTCCCCATATAAATCTATAGCAGAATCTTACATGGTCATTTCCCTAGGTTATTATATGATAAATAGGAAGATATAAATGATATTTTAAATTATGATCCTGGAAAAATAATGTAATATTAACAATCCAATAATGTTTTCTATTTCATATCATGTGAATGAGGCCCTATTTAATCAATTTTTGGGGATGTGGAAATCTATATAAATCTTTGGTGAATTAAAATGTAAATCATAGAAATACAAGAAATTAAAAAATTTAGGAAGAATTAAAAGTTTAGATCTTTTTAAGATTAAACAAATGAGGATCATGTTAAAATTTCAACTCTATGTCATAACTATTATTAAAATACCCTTAAAATCGGAAGTATTATATGGTCACGATAAATTAAACACTTGTTCACAAGTGTGACTTAATCCGGTGTATGGTAGGTTATGGATTTTTTGAGCACCCGAGTTATGAGATTCCTATTATAAATGATTTGTTCAACCCAATGGGGGTAGAGTAACCATGTTTATATATTTTTGACATAGGTAAGGGTGATTGGTTATAGAGAGAGAATAGTTTTTCAAACCACTATTAATGATCAATGTAATTCCTAGTATACTTTACACCTATTGTGACTTCGGTTGAGTTGTGAAATGTGAAAATTAAGTTAGACCAAAGAGTGGGTTGGGTATATTAGGGTCACACCATTGTGGGAGACCTTGAGGCTGGTGTTGGGCAAGATATATGTCATCTTTTTGTGATATGGGGTGAATTTTAACAGGATAGTGGTGATCCTTTTGATCCATTCTTAGGGGCTCGGTGGTAGTACCTAGTGGCCATTAATAGAGACACAATATTGCCAGCATGGTACCATGTAACCTTCAAGGATAAAACATTAGAAGGTTTATTTATTCCTTACGAATACCCTCAATGATATAAACTATAGTTATATGATTCTATATATATGATCCATGTTTGTTTGGTGCAACCTAGTGTAGCTGTATTTATGGTTGATAACCCTAAGTACTAGTTCCTTATGTATAAGGAATTTCAATGGGTGGATAATTTTGATTCCTGGCCCTTTTAGGTATAGATTAACTTTTGGTACATAGTGGTATCATGGGTAAGTTATTTGGGTTCATGAAATAACACCCCAAATATTGAATGGGTTTTCACATTTCCATGACATGTTCGAGGTTTTAGAATTACTATATGATCAAATCTATAATCCATCTGGATACATAATGTCACATTATATAAGCATGGCCTATTGCATTATTTATTTTGTGGGACTAGGATTGGTGATGCTCAACTCACAGGATTGTGAGAAAGGTTTTATGAGAACATTAAAATTGATAATATACCCCTAGGTTCAATACATTTGGTAGGAATGAGATTGAGCACCCATTTTTTTAAAATGTCATTGAGTGATACGATGGTTATTAAAAAAATTGGGATTTCGTTTAGACTTCATATAAGAGAGTTGGAGAGCCCCGATGGAATTTTATTTTCAATTAACTCATTGGGTGGGGTGGCCATATGTTGGTAGATTCTTGTAGGCTAGATTACCTAAATCTTTTGGTGGGTCCTATTAGGTTATAATTGTAATGAGAAATATCAGTTTATAGACTAATAAGTAGTGACATGGTCCATCAATGGCTTCCCTAGGATACTGGATTCAGCGGTTAATATGTGACTGTGACTCATAAAAAGTGACATGTGTTCTTTAATATAGGTGTCTGTTTAAGTTATTCTATAGGGGAAACATAATGTTTAGTCATATAGTAGGGGATAAACATTGTCTGTGTGAGGGATTAAACCTCGTTATAATAATAGTTTTAGTGAATTTAACTTATTTTATTCCTAGTATCTTGTAGTGTGCTGGTGTCGTTTTTTCATATTTCTGACAAGAGAAGAGTGATGACCATGTACAAACACTATGATTAGTGAAGAATGGGATGTGGGCCACTTATATTAGGGTTTTGAACAAGTGGAGTAGTGAAAATAAAATTCCCTTTATGGGAACCATCATAAAAACCTTGTGACTGTGACCCTTATACTAGGAGGGTTGTTAATATGAGTGACTGGTATGTGGATGGTAATTAAAGGAAATGATTTTAGTACATGGGTTCCTAAAATGAAAACTAGATTCTCTTTATAATGCCAATTTTTTTCTATGTGAAGATTGTTCTAGTTTGATTGGTCATTTTGAGCTTCATATGATATAAATCGATCGAAGATTGGTTTGGTTTGGTAGAACAATAGTTCTATGTCATAACATTGTGAATAGTTTAAGTGGTTCTTGACTCAAATATAGGTCCACACTTAATGTTGGGGTTAGACCTCGGTGTGTGTTAGGATGATCAATGGATGACTCTAATGATCAAGGAATCATTATCAATTAATTTTAAAGGCACGTCAGTAGTGGAATGGGTGATTTCTTTTGATAGTTTATCCATAGGTCGTCCTATTATATTCCTTTTTCATAATTATATGGAGTGTTTTAAAAACACATCAGTTAAATCAGTTTAATGTGAAGTGGGGGTTTCTAGAGTTGGTTGGGGATTTTTGAAGAAGATTTGGTGCATTCATGTTGTTCTTTAATGAATATGGCATGTTTTTTTTGTTTAGATTTGGTAATTAATAGAATAAATAGATTTATAATGGTGTTCTCATTTATGGTTAGGTGTGGTGCATTGGAAAATAAATTGGGTCTATTGTTAAAATGAGAGAATGGTGTTTTAGTATAAAATTATATCTGTTTGGGGCATTGTGCATCATAATTTACTTTTGTGAGATAAGTCTTATGGTAGGGAATTCCGTACTCCATATAGTTAATTTGGGGAAACCATGATCATTCTTTTGGGTGAATGGGATCTATAAGCTCAATCTTGATGTTACAAAATTAAATGATGGAAATGGTTTCTGTTTTAATAAATAAAGAACATGGTTATTGGGGGCCATGCTTTAGAAGTGTATTGGGAGTACTTGAATGGAACATATTCATTTGGAATCATGTTGATTAATGAAATTGGTCAGGTTTCATTGTAGGAAAACTCCCATGACATCTTAAGGATTATAATTTCTATTGTGGGGAGTTTTTAGTGCTTATATATACAGACATGCCTTGAGTTTTAGTTAAAGTTGGATACTAAAGTTATTCAAGGGTTTGGATTTTTAACGTTGCTTTGTTATAAAATTTTTAACATCAGAACAGTTTAGAATAATGTTTTTTGAATACATATCGAGGTTGGAAGGAGGCTGAATGTAGTATTTTTTGGAATATAGATCATGTTCGGGAGGTATTTGAATGTAGTAGGAGGAACCAGATAAGAATATAGGGTTGTAGCTTTGTTATGAAACACCTCCATCAAGACAGTGGCCTTAGAAGTAGTGAAAAAAGGTTACTAGGATTAACACCAAGCTTCTGGAATCAATGAAGTTATTTTAAATGGGGTAAAGGTGTATGTTCACCCCTTTTCACCCATTAAACTTAACCCAATTTAGAACACCATATTTACAAAGAATCCACTCCCAAGATCTCCCTTCACCTATTCCTATTATTAATGAAACTCCTTAAATCCATGGGGACTAATATTTCATTTGGTTTGATTAATATATTTAGGTATTTTTAAGATTCTATTATTTTCACTTCATTATTTCATTCACTATCTTGTTCTAAATATTATAATTATACAATACGGCCAATTTTTAGAGTACTTTTTTGGTTTATCATTTTACTTCGATTTAGTTGGAATCAATGGTTAATTCTTGATTAGTAGGATTCTGTTTTCATGAGGTAGGTACTCCCATGGAACAGACCATAACCTTTCATTGTTTTTAAAGTGGATCATTTCGAAATCATACAAGATTCATCGTGTAATTTCATAATTTATATTTAAATGTATAATTATTAATTATTTTAATATAATACCCTAGTCTAAAATATATAGTCCTAATAAAAGGGTGGTTCTGAGTGGAATGAATTGATCATAAATTTTACCTTAATGCGACTAAAATAAAGTTTAAAGATTCCTAACAATGATATGGAGGGGATGAATTGAGTGTCTTGGTATGATAACTGTGGTTGGGTAACTAGGTTTTAAATAAATGATTTTGAAATATTAGTTGAAAATTATTGATGATCTCAAAATGTAACAAAAAAACCATATGATAGTTTCTATGAAATGAGTGAATTATATTATGATATTTTTCAATTCGTTGCTGAATTAAATTTCTTACTCATGTGTTGGAAGGTGAATTTAATATATAAATTTTTTAATGTGAGTCGGTAACCCGTTTCATTTAATACCTAAAATTCTTTTATAGTGAGAATTCATGTTTAATGAAATCATTTGTTTTTTCAAAATTATGAATTATATTTTGTTATTGGTGTTGGGTATTAAAATGTGATTTGATGATTATATTTCAAAATTACTTTAGTATAATGGAACTAATAATCAACGATGTATCTTTGAAACAGTTTCATTATAATTTTAATTTATTATTCAAATTATATAATTTAAATGGTGTTGTAGTTTCTAGGGATTGTGAAAATGGTAATGTGAGGATGATCAACCAGATTACATTAGGAATATACTACTATGTAATTCTACGATGAGTTCCAAAATTCCATATGATTATTGATGTGTTTGAATTTTAGGATGAGCCCCAAGATTTTTTATAAATAATAATGAGTTGGGTTGGATATGAGGAAAACCCAGAACACATGTAATGAATAATTATTTGGAATGTCAGTATAAAAACATTGATTAAAATAAAATTCCAATATTGTTACCTTTGATTTCATATGGCACATGACATAGGATTTATAGGATGATCTCTGTAGATTTCACGTGATACCAAAAGAATGGGTAATGTTGGTATGGCAGATCAGATCCTATTGGAATAATGAGATAAGTGATTTGATTCCCTATGATACATCAAGATACTGGGTAATATTGTATAAACCATGGAATTGATGTGTTTATCTATGGATGGAAGAGTCCATGTTCTATGATCATAGACACACCATCACTAGATTAAGTAGGTAGGGTTGATCAGGATAACTTATCTAAGAATTAATAATTGTATAATATCTCTGGGGTTTCATCGAGAACCTAGGGTATCATTGGTTTTTACTTTATTCATTTGTTGTTAGAAATAATTATTGTTTTTATATTGAGCACTTTCACAAGAACATTTATTTTTGATGGGTTATTTGGGGACACCATTGGTGGTGGACTTATGAGTTCATCTAAAAACTTTTTGAGGCATCCATTATACTTGGGCACCTAAGAAGACACATTAATTTTTTATAGATCTAGTTTTAGGGGAAGGATTAATGTTGATGATGGTTTTTTTGGCATATTAGTGTGGGTATGGATGATGGGACCAGGCAGGACTCAAATCAAGGTTGGTATGTGTTTGAGTTGTTTTTTATTTTCATTTTTTATTCATGTACATGATCTATGATGGGGGGGCCTTATTTTTGTATGGAATACTTAATACTATTATGTCATTTTCATAAAATATCTACTTACTAGATATTTCTGTATATTATCTTGGATGTGTATCTTTTTTTATTTCTATTTTTTTTACTAATTACACTCATATAAATACTCAAACATGAGGTAATAATCACCACATATTATCCCTATAGACCCTTTCCACTAGTCAGAAGCCTCTAAAATAATGGAATTTTTACATGAGTCTCTATAGTGTTCTAGTTTGAGGAATAGTTTTCTGGGCATCTGGGTCAAGGAATTAATGATCTATGAAATCATATTCCAAGAATCAGGAGGAGATAAATATATTAATATATTATAAATCTACTTAAAATTGGTGAAATAGTCATCCTATTATTATAATAAACATTTCATATATCTCCCTTTAGATAGTAGAGGTAACAACTGATCCTATGTTCATCTTCACTCATTCTGTTGGGAGTGAACTAATGTACAGTGGTTATAAATTAAATTATTAATGAAAAAAGTCTTATAAATGTTATCGATTGATAATTAAAAGTGTCATTAGTGATAGTTATTTATCTTATAAATCCTTTAATTATTTGTTAGTGTTATTCACAAGGGATAAATAACTAATTGAGTGACTAGTAAAATCATTATCCGTGGAGGCCCATATTCAATTTTCATTATATTATTATAGTATTTATTTTATTCTCTATCTTTTTCCCTCCTTGGTAAGTTATCCTCATTTTTTTCTTAAATTTTCCAAGTTCATATTTGATTGAGGTGTCTTTATATTTGATGATTGAGAGTAAATGGGTTTGTACAAAACAATACATATGTGTGTGAACATATAAAATTTTTCAATTGATTTTTTTATTTAACTATAGTGAAAATCAATGAATACATTAAATAATTAATAATTTTATATAAATCATTATTCAAATTTTTTATTTTATATATTTATTGTAACCTCAAGGTTAGGAAAAGTAACCACTATCCCCAACAATAATACTAAAAATGATTGAAATTTAACTATGTATTTATATCTATAGAACCTCTTTATAAGTTCATATGTTATTAGAGAACATTATATGAAATCTCCCCATATCATATCTATATGGACCACATGTGAAATTCATAAATCAAGCATGCTTTTTTGAGAATTTCTATGAGAATTGAATAGGTGAATGTGTTTATAAATGTAACTAAGTAACTCAGAGAAAAATAATATTAATGTAAGTATATTAAATGGGAACAAGAGTATTGATGATAAGTTTTGATGAATCTATAATGAAAAATGGGTATTTTGGGATTAGATCATTATTCCATATTACTTTTTCTTTGTTTCATCATTTCTTTTCTATCATAAGCACTAAATATTTCCAATGCACTCTTTTAAGAAACTATTTAGATTCAAATCAAAATCTTAGGTTCCCTTATGGTTACTCATAAAGACTACAATTAGTTTCTTCCTTTTTCAATTATGTCACATTAATGCTCCATAGGAAAAAGTCTCTAATATAGGTGAATGACATTAGATTTCGAATCTATTTTAATAACAAAACCCTGTACCTTAAATTATGAGGCGATCAAGAAATAAAATCAATAATGTAACATCATATACTCATGAAACATGGTTCTTGTAGAAATATTACATTTTTAGTGTTGAATACAGGAGTTTCTATTGGATCCAACAACACAGAAAACATGGAAGAGTTGATACATATATGTTTTTCACATTATACAAGAAAATATAAAATATAAAATAAAAACTCCACAAGAAAATTTTTATAAATTATAAGATAACATTAAAAATTAAATATTGTTTTTCTATAGATCTCTTATAAAAATAAAAAAAAAGTAATGTAGATTTTAGGTTCTTGGTAAAGATTAAAATATAATAGAAACTACCCGAACATAAGGAAGGAATTAATATAATGGTATCAATAAATGATCAAAACAATTTAATAATCAAATGAAAATTTGGGAATACTATATCAATGGTAATATAAAAAACATGGATAATAATTAATGATATCATACTGATATAATACATAATTCCAGACTTCACAAACAATCCATCATGTTCTTGTTTAAAGACATCATTCATAAAAAAGTAAGTTATATTCTAATATCTAACATTATTATCCTATAAATCCTACCGATACAGCAAGGGCCTATCTATACTAGTCCATACCTACCACCAATTAATTCCAATTAATTCATTATATGAGTTAACAAGACATTTGATAACACTTAGTAGGTAACTAATCAATTAATCATACATAAATAAAGCAATAGAAACCCATATTATGGAAATATGGAAAAAATATATTTTCCCACTTAGTGGAATAATGTTTATATCAATGAAAATGTCCTAAAATTATATTTTTAATTATGGTGTATTATCAATGTAAAAGGACAAAATGATATAATATAAATAAAGATAAGATTATAGAGAGGGTTCCTTCAATGTGATCGGTTATCAATATAATATATAAATTGAGATAATGTGATTATAACAGGAGATACAAATTAAATGGTAAGAAAATCCTTTATTAAGGTTAATAAAAAGATTTTGAATTATCCAAAACACATCCCTTGAGAGTTTTTATCTTGGTGTGTAGTCTTAGGCCCACACATTATGCATTGAATAATGATTGAGTTGATACTCAAAAAAATTATTATGATTACCCATAGGTGCATAAATTATATAGCTCCATCCACATTCATAGTATCAGGAGAGGGGTTTAATATCTAGGAAAACCAAACACACACATTACCTTCCAAAATAAAGGATTTTTGTTCATTTTCTATGATTTTGGTAATATTTCAATCAATACCTATTTGAAATAAAATACTAGTAATTTGACATTCAATACTAAGAATAAATTACATTATTATGGTATAATAAATCAATAATTCATTATATACACCATATAATTCAAATTTGTTTGGTAATACAGAACATGCATCAGTGAAAAAGAATCTTTTGATGAAAAGTCACTTGTCTTTAATATTGCTCATCTAAATGTACTTCAATATTATATATATAAAATTAACTATATTAATCAAATATTTCATAACATTAATCAAAACTATATCCATTTCTCATATTCATTCATAACCATTTATAAAAATATAGTAGTTAGTTATATTTTATTTTCATCATTGTATTTTATTAGCTTTGATTGTTTATCTAGTACTATTTTTATAATGGAAATGTTGATTATTTTTATAGATTCAATGTTTTTAATTCTAAGATAATTATATGTATTGGAATAGATGTATCATGATAATATATAATATTCTATTTCCACCCTATATGTTTTATTTCCATTACGTGTAAAGGTTATATTTATGATGATCTTGTTTCGAATGATTTGATGAGCAATGGGAGGTTTGTTAATAATAAGTTAAATATTAATATACCCTTTTAAAATAATAAAACTAAATTTTTTACCATTAATTACTAATAACTTCATTATTTTATTTTCTATATTCATCCACTATAAAAATTTATTTTATTATTTAACTAGTTGTATAAACCGACCCAAACAATAATACACTATAATATATGGGTGAGTATTGTTATGAAAGTGAATCTTTTGTCATAATAAAATTATATAAGAATCATGATGATATTATTTAGATGTTTTAATGGTGTTTAATCATTCTATAAGATAGTTTCATACTTAAAAAATATTATATCTAAAAATGATATATGAAATTTTTGTTCATAAGGAAGACTCAATGTTCTCATGGGTAATGCTTTCATTTACACATTATACAATGAAGGTAGTAATTTTTTATATTTTTAGCATATTTATAATGTTTTATTTATTATATTTATTCATTATATATCTTTTTTAAACCGTAACTTTATGTAATTTATGTAAAACGGATCATATCACTTATGGAGGAGGTTGTTCGCACGTCACACAAGCGACGTTTTCATTTTTTGATTAGGGGTGGTAAAAATTGACATTTTATCCATATTATAACATTTAATCATACTATTAATAATTATCTAATCATTATTTAATTTTCACAATAGTTTTGAGGCGGCAGATTAAAAAAAAAGAGACCTCGGTTGAGAATATTAACTTTCGCTTTAGATTCTCTCCTTTTGGTAGCACCTTAAGACTACTAAGAAAACTCATTTGCAATGACCAAAGATTCTAATAAGTGTGGGTAGATAATGTTTAAGATACTATGGTGGATTTTTTGAAGCTATACTTCTTTTGAAATGATTGAGAAATATGGTGGAAGTGATCTTTTTTTTTGAGTGAAGAAAATGAAATTTTTGTAAATATGCATTACATTTTCAATGATGGAATCACACTATTCACAGTTCAATGGATCCAAAAAAGGAAATAATGAATTTTTGGTGTGTGATAAGGTCAATAATTCATTAACCATTCATTTTGAAAAAAAATTATATGTGTCTCACATCTTTATTGACTATCCATTTTAAATTTTACACTCTCTGTTTTTACCTTGGTTACTACTTTTTAAAAAGTTATTTTATATTTTATTAAAAAAGTAGTGAAACAATTATTACCAGATAGTGGATTTATATTTATAATTTTAAATTAAATATAATCTAATTAAATTTCCAAATAATATAAAATTATATTCTAAATTTAAACATTTAATATATAGAAAAATTGTTCAGGTAAAAAAATATCATTTTTAGTATCGATTAAAAAATGAACACGTACTAAAATATTTATATATAGGTTTAAAAATTATATTATGTCATATTTTGATAATTTAGTTATTTATTTTATCCATTAAAAAATCAAAATGTTAGAAAATATTCTTTGAAAATAATAGTTATACTATTATCCCAAAAATTAAATTTAATCTGAGTAATATTAATGTTTACCCTAAAAATGAAATTATCATTGTTACATAATATAAATAATCTGATATAAAAATATCAGATTAATTTTTCTACATTTAATTTCTATATGTTCTGAAAACTCATTTTTAATCAAAGTGAGTAATTTTTTTAGGGAATTAAAGTTTCCAAAACATTAAACATGGGTTTTATAAATTCAACATTGTATTTTTAAAATGAATCATTATAATCTATAAAAAAATTGACCTTGAAATTTTTTTTATATTTTTTAAAATTATATTTAATTCTTCATATAATTATAAATTATATGATTATAGATAAAAATATATTTTCACTATTCAACTACAAATCAATTATCACTTAAAAATCTAAAAAAGTTACCTTATGATAACTTTAAAATAATTATTTAAAATATGATAACTATTTATGAAATATAAATCCAATAATTTTTTTAATTTATCTTTTTACTGTAATCAAGAATAAATTATCTTTATATTTTACATTATATTTTTTTTTGATGTAGTGTTTACCATTTATAGTGAGTTATGAAGCATTACATTCTCCCCACCTAAATAATTTCCTACTCAAAATTAGGATACATCTCATGTAGTAAAAATTTTTGTTTATTCCTTACTCATATCTTATTAAAACTTTGATTTTTCCTCCTATAGATTTTGATTTCTATAATGAACATTAACCAACTGAGTTTTCCAATTCTACAACACATTATCTCTAATGTCATAGATTTTGATGGGATCAACATTATAAGACAATTTTGGTTTCAACTATATTCCCACATATGTGAGTACATTTATTGAATCAACCATGTATTTCCTCATTAATTAAATATTTAAAACTTCATCTTCATTAGAATGGTTGTGTGTCATAGGTAATTAGTAGGCTACATTTACAATTAATTATGAAATTTCAAAAGTCCCAATATATATAAGTCTTAAATTTAGTATTTTACAAAATATTACATCTCTTTTATAGAGGAAATCCTTTAGAATTACTTGATCCCAAACATGAAATTAGAATTCATTCCATATATTATCAATATAGATTGTTTGTCTACATTTAAGTGCTTTAATATGATTTTTAATATCCTTTACATTAATTGTTGCATCCTCTAATATTTCAGAGAGTGTAAGATTTCATTAACTGAATTCTTATAATAAAATTATATTATTCCATCTCTTCCCATACAATTATTTATATAATTCCATATAGATTCTCTAATGGAAGATATTTTTGTATTAAAATTCCTTCCCAGATAAATATAGATCTATTGCCCCATGAAATTTAAGATGGAATGATATTAGTAAGTATTATGATGTTTGAATTGTCTATTCATAATACTAATAAATTTTGGGATGATAGGTTGTGATTAAATATACCTATATTTTGATATATTTTTTAAGATGATTCTAGAATTTTTATATGAACCAATGGTCAGAATCAGATACAATTGGTAGAGGTTCTCTTTTAAGTATCATTATTTTATTTATATATTATTATGAATGTATTTTAAGGGGGTAGGACTTTATTTATTTATAATAAATTTGTTGACTTGGTATGTCGATCAAAGATACCCCATATAAAATCAATCATCCATGAAATATTTTGGAATTATGATGATAAATTCCATTTTAATATTATGTCACTTACGTATAAGTATATTAAGAGGCTTCATGACACCCTTAAGATGTTTTCTATAATAATTTTCATTCTATAATAATAATCATATATACCCTTAGAAAAAAAATTCCATCATCATATCATCACACTAGAAATTTTATTTTAAATCCACAAACATATTTCAATTTAAATGGTGTGTTAAAAAAATTTAGGTATCTATTTCATATAGTAGTTCCCTCTTTAGATCTAGTATTTATGGAGCATATAACCTCTTTCAATCAATAATTCATAATTATATAAGACATTTATCAATTTCCCATCGTTAAATTAATTAATATTCTTTTACTAACCCTTATCATCCTTATGGAACTTTAGTATCTTTTCAATTAAAGATATTTTAGTAATTTCATGGAAGTAGAATGATGTATCCCCTTGTCTAAAAATTTCTACATCAATTTTTACTAGATCCATAAATATAGGATTATTTTAAATACTAATCAGGGTCAAAACTCTATTTTCAATCCTAGAAAATGAATCTTCCACCATGTTTTCTTTTCCAGTTCTGTTGTGTATTGATCAAGAAAAGTCATTGACTAGTTCTAACCATATTCTTTTCATCTTATTGAGCTCTTTATAAGGGAAAATGTACTTTAACCTTTTTTGAATCATGTATATGTCACAAATATTACCATAGATATAATTCCTCAATATCTTCAAGGAAAATTTTACTACTACCAAATCAATGTCATGAGTAGGATAGTAATATTCAAGGACAATAAATTACTTTAATACATAAGTAACAATTATATAATTTTTTATAAGGATACAACTCAATCCATTATTTGATGAATCAATCTATATTAAAAATCCTTACTTTTAAGATGATAAATTCAATACTGGTTCATTAATAAATCTCCTACTTATATATTCAAATCTTTAGTCACATCCTACTGACCATGTGAATTTAACCCCTTTAAATTTAAACTTATTTAACTTGTTATTTAATTAGTTATTTTTCATAAGAAATCACAGATATTAACCTAAAAAACCAAGGAAACTATATATTTTGGTTATATATTTCTATGCAGACCATTCATCGGATAATTTTTTCTTTTAAGAATCATGGGATATTCTATACATAGAGAAAATATGTCCATTGAAAGAATAATTATGGAGACAAAACTCAAAAATACTAAATTAACCTTTTATATTATTTTATTTTAGGTTCATAAGAATTATTCCTTAATAGTTCACATGATCTCTATTGATAAAACTTTATATCAAGATAACATCCATAGATAACACTAAAAAGTTATTAATATAATCCTTCATTAATCTATTCTTCATATGCATAAAAGAGGAATGTTCATTAGTCAATCTGGATGGTAATATTGTAAAATTGTAATGTCCATACCTTATTTGAAACTCCATCATCTGAATATCCTCCATATTCACCATTAACTGATTATTACATTAATGAAGATAAAAATTTAAAAAAAATATTTTATTAAAGATGATAAAATAAATTTTCAATACATGGATAAGGATATTTATTATTAATTTTGATATAAGTGATATCCCTTTAATTTATGTACAATATTAAATTTATATCCATAATATCTAAAAACAAAAAAGGGTATCCTAATTGTGAAACACTAGGGTGTATAAATCACTTATCACACTACTCCTATAGTTTTTTCATTAACTCAACCAACAACAATCCTGCTTTATATAAGGATTTCTTATATATGGGTCTTACATAAAAAAATGAGTTCTTTAGAAAACTCCAAATTATGTTCTAATGGATGACCAGATAATTCCTCAATAAATAAATTAAGGTTTTATTACACAATGGGTACATCTTATATCTCTTAAATATCCCTCAAAATAATTGGTAGTTTTTTCTCCTCCTATTCTCCCATTATTTCATTATGGGGGCTATTGGATATGGGTCTACAAAAGACTCGGGTGATAATTCCTCTCCCATAAAAACAATGGATTCATTGCACCCTTTGGAAAAATAAATATCCTTCTCTCAATAATAAATTATTATATAATACATTGAGAGAAAATCCATACTAAAGATTTTGTAAAAATAAACCATATCTATTATAATAAATTTTCCACCATGGAATGCCTATTCATGTTAATAGAGTCTAGTCAGTAAACCTTCATTGTAATATGACTCCTATTAGGAATCTTGACTAACAATTCATTTCACATAGTATTAGGGGATGATTCAATGATCTCAACAAATATGTCTGATATAAAGGATTTCAAAGATTTAGAATCAAATAAACAATTACCAAAAAATGATTTTATGATCAATGTACCTATTATCAGTTCATATGGAAATTTATCCTCAATTATAGTTTTCTAATAATCCCAACCATTCTCTCTGTGCATTATCTAAATTAAATTCCCTTGATGGTTGGGAAATTGATTCTCGTAGTTCCCCATATCTATATAGTTAATGAACTGAACATCAATAACTCATGACCATCATTTTCATTCATGATATTTATGTCAATTTTATCCACACATGAATAAAACCCCCATCCCCTTTAATAATGTCTATGAGTTCTTCTTTCCAATATTATTACATTTCATAAATTCCATCATTTCTTTCCTTTTTCTATACTTTTTATTCTACGATACTCAACTTACAATTTTTTCTCCTATCTTCTTTTGAATTCTTAAATCTTGGAGAACTGTTTTTCTATATTAACTGTTCTTTAGACTATATACATATATGATAAAAATGTTTTAGAGACTAACTCCCCCGGAAGGATTATCTTTTTTGGTGACTTGACCAGTTCAATCATTAATATTGCATCAAATTTGAGTAATAATCATTACATTTCATAGTAATATATTATCGACAACCGTAATGATTAAGTTTGTTTATATAATAGACACATAATCATCATATGTCATGAAATATAAAAAAAATATCCCACAAAGATATTCTCACATAGTATACTTCTTAGACTTACCATAATTAAATCTTTTATTCAATAACATGGTTAGTGGAAAGATACGTAATGGTGAGATATGATGCTCTATAAGGGTAGACGTAGGATATATCAATAAATGATCATATATGATCATATTTGATCATAGGATAATCATATTTTATTGAGAGGATGATTATATCTTATAATAATAATAACCAATCAACATTATCACATTAATACTAAATCAGGGCCTAAAGATTTTTCATAAATAATTTCAAAATTAATAGCTATGTAGAATCATCAATAATAAATATTGAGCCTTGATATTACATTATAATAATTAGAATTAAGTTTTTCACCTACACATAATCATAGAAAATAACTTCCCTAGTTAAATTTCACTCCCAATAAAATCACTGTGGATAAGGTCACATAGAAAATTCCTACCATTTCATTTATAACATTCTCATTGGAGTAAAATTAATCTAGTTAAATCAATAATCGATTAATAGTTTACTTACTTTATCATCTCCTTGGTGTTTCTTGACTATGTGATCTTTAACAAATGCATCAGAGGGAAATATAATTCTAATCCCACCAATATCATAATGAAAACCTAACGCATATGTTCCATAAGTTATTAAAAAATTCATCATATAATCATATCATAAACATTGAAAATGAATATTTTTGAATAATAATTTCATCATTCTATCATAGAATAAAATTTGGAAAAGAAATAGCTTTTATAATGGTTTCATCATAACTTTTGTAAACCCTAAAAAATAAATTGTTTAAATTTAATTATCTTTTAATCATCATCATCATAAGTCAACCAAAGAATGAAATATTATATAATTATATTATAATATCCAAATTGAAGCATAAAAAACCTTAAATTATGTTAACAAATATGAAAAATTCATTTAAATGATCATTCACTCTATTCGTTGAAAACATTAGAAAATATCCATTTCTATTGATAAAACTTTTACTACAGATTAAAAAAATAATAAAAACATACATTTAATAAAAAATAATCAATAAAATATGTAACGTAATATTTAAAAAAATGAACTTTCAATATGGTAGGAAAATCCATCCATTCAATATCTATAATAGGAAAACATTCCTTTCGAACCTTTTTAAAAAGTAAAAAACCACTTCTTCAGAAAATTTTTCTTTTAAAATATTCCATTCAGAAACATTATAAATAAATTAAAACATTGTGAGATTTCAAATATTTAAGAATTTAAACTATATTAAATATCATTTATATCTTTTTTTATGATTATTTGCATAGAATAAAATTTCCATCAACCATAGATGAAATAAGGTCTTCTTTTTTCTTTAAATGTATTTTCTCAATCATTTAAAATGACAAAGAGGGTAAAATGGTACTAGTACATAGTAATTACCATAGGATAAAAAAATATATGGGTTTAAATATTAATAACAATATAATTTCCCTCAGTTTATTTTTAGTATAGATAATCCTTAAAAGAAATAACATTTTAACATAAACCCTTTACCTCCATTTGTGTCTTTCTTCTTACACATTAAAATATCTTCTATAATAAATATAGATTTGTTATAAATATATTTAAAACTCATATTATGACATAAATTACTATTTATAATTCCATGGTAATTTAAAATTATCTTTTTAATAAAAATTTCTTCTTAAAAATGAACATTTTGGTGAAAACTAGTTCATTTTCCATGTAAATTTCAGATCTATGGTTCCATTACTTTCTTATTGGTAATGATTTCACTCTATATATAATATTAATCATGATATAATTAACATATTTATTTATTATATTCACTTTAATAATTATTCATATAATTAGTGGTGAATAATAAATCTCATCATTGCCTCGAGGTGGTATTCCACACGTACGTGTATGTGACATTATTATTTCCCAATGAAAGTAATGGTAAGGATATATATATAATAATATAAATGAAAAAGAAAAATTATTTCCATAATATCATATATATAAATTAAATCCATCAAAATAAACATTTACAATTGGCGGTGATTGGAAATGATTCATATCGCTACAAGGATGCAGTAGTAAACACGTAAACATGAGAGACACTTTCATTTCTCATTTGACAAAAATGTTGTGGAAAATTTTTAATCCATAATCATAATAAAAATTCTATATATTTATGATACTGAATTAATTATTTTATATAATATACCATTTACTGTGAGAATTTAAAAAATAAATAAAATTGAACGCACTCGGTTAAGATTTATACATATCTCTTGAGAAACCTCCTTTGGCTTACAACATAAGACTTGAATGGATGTAAATTTAATCAAACGAAGACCTATAAGTTATGTGAAGGTATTCTAGGAAGGTATTATGATATTTCTTAAATGATATATAATTCTAAAAAATTTCCAAGAAAATAGAATAGGTTGTATCCTAATGTAATTGTGAAAGAGGATACACTTGAGATTTTTCATAAGATTAAAATATTAAAATTTATTACTCAATTAAATTGAATCAAAAATAAAAATGCTGCTAAGATAAGAATTATAAGTAAAATTAATATTAAACTAATAAAATTAAATTCAGATTTTTTTGATATTGTATAACATATCTCTTAGGTTAACCCCCGGTAAACCCTTTTTAAGCGTAACTATGGTAATACGATTTTACGATTTTTAATTTTAATTATGACTAAGAATTAATTTGGAAAAAAATAAATTATATTGATTATTAAATATCAAATAATTGAATCCTTTTTATAGTCTTCAATTTCTAGAATGGGTAGAAATTTATATTAAAATAAAACATAATGAAAACCATTATTATAAAAATTTACTTTCAAGAATAAAATTTGGTTTATTTTTATTCCATGAATAGTAAAAACTATTAGATACAATTTTATAAAAAATAATGAATACAATATCTATAAAATTCATTAAATCCATTCATCAAAATATATTGATATAGTTTATGCTGATAAAAATTTATTATGTGAAGAAAATATTTTCTAGAAAAGATTTTATATTTATCTTCAAGTAATTATATTTTCATTCCTAAAAAATTTTATACAGTGAATTCATTTTATAAATGTGTCATCATTAATTTAATATAATATAGTTATTCATATTCATAACCCCCAATCTAATATCTAGGTAAATAATAATGAATAATTAATAATTTTTTTTATTTTATAATGTTGTTTATTTATAATTAGTGTTACATAAAAATCAAGCTATAAAATAAATTTAATGTATTGAAATATATATATATATCATAAAATCTCATGGTGTTTTATTATATCTATATTATAATATTTTCTCCCTCAAAATTCCATCACATCGATATAAACAACTGAGGGTGCTTCTACTTCATTTCATATTCTTGTTAACATGAAACTTCTTTAAAAAAAATTCACCACATAACATTTACCAAGAGAGTGGTCTTGTTTTAAAACACATTTTCTCTTTGATGTAGAATATTTACCAATTATTCCACATAAGAGATATCATGACCCATTATTATGACCTCTATGTTTAGTTCATCTAAAATATCATGTATATACTTCTTCCTAAGAGATAAATAGAACACATCATAAACATGAGAGTGAATTATATCATTTGATAATCGATAAGAAAATATCGTGATATGATTAATAATTTGTAAGAGTTTGATATATTTGGGGATATTCTTTACATTCTTTAAAATTTTCATGACCTTCTTATAAGGAGTTATTCATAGGATTACCTTCTCACCAATATTGAATTCTATATCACACCTATGATTATTGACATAACTCTTATATTGACAATGAGCTACCTTAGTGTGATACAAAATAGATATATCCTTTTATACCATTTTTTAGCTAAATAATGTATAAATAGTTTTATTTCTACAACATTATCTCATCACATTGTATTTATTTTCATATTGACATAGAAGAGTTTCTAAGGATCTATATGAATTCTTGAGTGAATTCTTTTGTTGTAAAAAAATTCATCAATGGATGTTGTTGATACTAACAACCTTTGAAATACATAGAAAATCATATCAACATATATTCTAGAGTTTTAATGTTCCTCATAGATGGAATATATGTATAGGGATTATATGTTATATTGAAATGAATCACTATATCTAGATGTATTTGAATACTTCTCAAGAACATCTAGGTAAACCATAGATCTTGGAAATATATAATAAAATATGTTACAAAGTGTTACCTTACCACTAATTTAATGTATATCATAGAATTTTGATCAAGTTATAAATATTCTCTAATGGAAATAAAATTTGTATGGTTTCATAAGGTGATCTACTATTACCCAAATAGCATTGTTTCCTTTGTATGTTTTGGGGAGTTCAATAAAAAAATCCATGGTAATGTCTTCCCATATCCATTATGGTATGGGTAATTGTTATAAAATCCATTTATAATTATATCTCTATGCCTTAGATCTATTAAAATCCTAGAATTATTATATATAATATGTAATATCCTTTCTCATTTTCCCATAGAAAAACTCTTTTAGATATCTAGACATCTTCATACTTACAGAATGAATGGAGAATGATGAACTATGAGATTTATCAAACTTCTCCCTCTTCAAGTATGGTAGTTAAGGGACACATAAAAAGTTCCTAAAACTTTTCTTCCCATCACAATCATGGTAAAACTCATAAATATTTTTCACCATTTTATAGAAGTTCCACATCTTTCCACTATGAAACATTTATCCTAATGTGGAGGGATGGCTGAACATTTGTCTATGAATGTTTTGATTTGTCTCCTTTTATCATTATTCCAATAGCCTTGTTTTTTAAATCATAAAGTATTGGATCTATTTCAATCCACTTAATAGAAAAACTAGTGTGGTATATCTAACATGGAGCACCAACCACATTGATTGCCTTCCCAGGGTGGTAATGTATTTAGATGTTAAAATAGGTAATCATTTATAACCATTTCCTTTGTAACATATTCAATAATTTATACGTGAAGATATACTTAATGATTTTATGATCAATATATATATAACACCTTTCACATTGATGATAATTCCTCTATAATTTAAGATGAAAAATTAATGCTACTAACTCCAAATCATGAGTCATGTGTTTTTTCTCTTTAATTTACAATTATAAACTAGAATAAGTTATTTCCATAAACTTTTTCATGAGGGAACTTCCTAGACCATTGTTTGATTCATCACTAACGATCAAAAACCCTTCTCTTCTATAGGGTAGTATAAGTATAGGTGTCATAACCAACCCTATTTTCATATCCTTTAAATTTAACATTCATCTAACTATATAATAAATCATGGATCCCTTATGAGTCAACTTGATTATTAGATTAGATAGTTATGATAAATAAATCACAATCTGTCATTAGTATCCTAAATACCCTAGAAAAATATGGAGCTCAATTACTATGGTTTGTATGGACTATGGTTTGACAACATACATCATAGAATAATCCACAGATATACCCTGATAGAAGATTAAATGAGCCTAGAATAAAACATTTAATTGTCAAAATTCACACTTTGTATATTTATAATAATGAATTTATTTGATAGGGTATTTAGCACAGTCATAAAATTTTCTTTATGATATTTATTTACCTTTTAATATATAAAAATATCAATTACAAAGAATACCAAAAACAAGTTGATGTAATCTGTAACTATTTTGTTCATTTGTTCCATGAATATAGAGATATAATTGGTAAGTCCAATTGGTATCACAATAAATTCTTAAGGATCATACCTCATGTAGAAGGTTTTCTGGGATATATCCTCCTTTTTATACTCAATTGATGATATCAAGAATAAATTACAATCATGGAAGAGTATTTAGCTCCAAAAATTTGATTAAAAGATTCTTCAATAAGTTTTAGAGGATACTTATTCTTAATAGTGATCTAATTATGTTATTGATAACCATTGCAAAGATGTATTGAGAAGTATTTCTTCTTAAACAAAAGAAAAGTTTCACCCCATTTCCTTGCACTAGGTAATCTGAATCCCTTATCAATATTTTCTTACACTTTATTCTTCATTTTCTCTAACTCAATGGGGTCCATTCTATATAGAGTCTTTTAAATTGGTGTATCACTAAATATGAGTTATATTGAAAACTCATGTTCATGATTTAAGGCAATAATATGTAAGGCCTCAAGAAATTTCATTTTCATAATCTTTATCAATATGCATATCATTATAAATATACCACATTAATATGTAGTAATACTCATACAACGGATGTAAATTCCAATTGTTATTCATATTAATAGTTACACAGAAATATAATCATAGTTTGATTCATATTTTCAAACATGACTTAACTTCCTAAAAAATTGATATGGGTTTATATACAGATATCCAATCCATTTTAAAAATCACATCAAATTCAACAAGAGATAAAATCACAATCTTTTTATGAGTCATATTCCCCCAAACATCTATTAGATTTGATCTATAAATATGGGATTTTATTATAATACCATTATGTGTTTTTACTTATAACTCAATATCTAAATGTTGAGGGTGGTAAATGAAACCCTTTTCTAAATCTTTATATATACATGATTAGCTAAATCAAGAATCAAATTAAAAATTTAAAGTTCATGAGTGGATAAAAAGTGTACCTTCCACCACATTGTTCTCATGACTTGCTTTAGTAGTTTTGATCGCTTGACCTTTACCCTTGTCTCTAGGGTTTACATTTTTTTGACACTAATTATTTCCATTAACACACAGATTGTAGAACTGATTGGAGTAATTTCCAAACTCCATGTAGTTATAGCATTTGATTTTTTTGGAACATTCATTTAGTATTTTTCATTGTTCTATTCGTTGATTATACACTTCAAATCACATTGACATTATTTTTATCAATGGAAAACTTTTTTGAACACAAAAAATTTATCAAGAACCATAATTATATTAAATTTATGATTACATCTACACTTTTAACATAAGGAAAGAATAATTTTTCTTCTTCCATGGATTTTATTTTTATAATTTTTTAAAAATTCATAATTACTATTTTTTCCAACAAACAATGAGAATATTGAGAATAAAAAATTTCTAATCCTAGATTGATATATTTTTCAATGATTTAATTATAGATATTAAATTCTATTATATCCACTACCTTTTGGATAATTGGTCATATGATACTAAAGAATAAGTTATATTTACATTCATGATTAATGATAAAACCATAAGTATACACTGCATGTCTCATGATATTTTACTCCTACGTACTGATGTATTTATTATCCTTCAAATTTAGTTCTAATAATTCTATATCCATTTAAGGGTAACTATTTTGAGGAGAATACTTATTGAAAAATAAGTTCTTAAACTCTTCCCATGTCATGTAATCAATTTACACCTCCTTCCTCAAATTCTTGTTATAATAAAATGATCATATGTGAAAATAAGATACGTATAAGAGTACGATAACATGATCATACATTATGATAATCATTCCCAATCAGTCAATGGTCATTAATTATAAATCATGGAAGAAATCTTTTTCTTAAAAAATAAATAAGTTATATGTGTGTGGAATGATTAATAATCAATCCTGACACATGAGATCATATCATTAGCATATGACATAGGTTTTTTGAATACACATAAGCCGATATATAACACTCCACGATTTCATAGTATGTTATCTCTTAAAAGTATTTCAATAACTTTTGCTTCACACAACACCGAGTTCGAGTGCACCACGACTTACCAAACTAGCCATTCAAAAAAAAAGGTAATGAATAGTATTAACCACATTTTTAGTTTTATATATCATATATAATTTTAACATTAATATTTTGTGTTTCTTAGACATAATATAAGAAAAATTCAAATTTTAAGATAAAAGTGGTATTTTTTAAAAAAAAATGTAGTTTTATGCCTTTTAATAGAGAACCCTTTTTAAATCCAATATTTGACACTTTTATTTATTCAACTTAGTAAAAAAAAATTAATATTTAGAATAGAGACATAAAAAATTTAGTTTGGATAAATTTTTGGTACTTTTCTGGTAACTTTCATATTTTGATGAGTGGTGAAAAAATACTAAATTTTAATTAAAAAAAACATTTTTATTCGAAAATATTTATGGTGTTAAATTATAAATTTGAATGTTTTTAAGTATAATTAGATTAAATTTTTGTCATTTAGTATAATTTAGGTCATTGGATGTAATTTGAAATTTGAATTGGATATAAACAAGTGCCAATATTTTGATAGTTATTATTTCTTAAAAACACACTTTTTGTTTTGACAATGAGAATTAATTTTAAATTAATTTCTGCCACTTATGTGTTTTGAATTTGGAAAATTGGATTCCATATTTGGAATTAGAAGGTCCAAATTTTATAAATAGGTAAATTTTATTTTTAAACATTATGAATAATTACTTCGGTAAATATTTTATTTACCATGGTTAAAGGGTAAATCTGATAAATATTGGTAAAGAAATAATTTTAAAAAAATATTAAATTACTCTAAAACATGTCCTAAACCTATTGGATGATTCATTTCCAACCATGGGAATCCTTGGGTCAATTTTAGGACCTCATGGAGCCACTTGGGAGTGATAATGACATTTTATATTAATTAATCTAAAGTAATGAAAAAATAACAAAGCATGTATCTTTTAGTAAAACATTTTTTATGGGGTTAAATAATTGATCTCTTGGACAATAATTATTAATTTCAAATATAAAAATATTTCCTACATGATGATATTTTATTTATAATTTTTAGAAAAAATATATATATATTTATTTATGACACAATAATGATGCAGTATTTTCCTTATTAATAAAAGAATTGAATAAATGATATTTTAAATATTAAAATAAATATAATTTTAATTTTTGGATGCTATATAAGAATTATTTAGTTTAATATGACATGTTATTATTGATTCAATTTATCTTTTTCGAAGTAATCAAGTTCTGATGACTTTCACAAAAACCAAATACAAAATAGTGTCAAATTGACATAAATTAGTTTTTAAAATATATACTATATTATTTGTTGGTATAATATTCAAAAAAATATAAGGATCGGAAAAAGGGATTAAATAATATTAGTTATCTAATTAATTAACCACTTGAAGTTATCTTTTAAGTTTATATTAATTTTATTAACCATATAGCGTAAGAATACAAAAAGACACTGTAAAAGGTAAACTATTTAAATAAGAATTAAATCAAAAAGATAAGGTTAAAATGGTAACCTAAACTTGTCTAAAACCTATTGGATGGGCGTATTTCGACCCATAACTACCTAAGTCTAGAAATAAATTAATTTGGATCCATTATAAACTGAATATGATTGTATAATAAATTAATATTTTAATCTTTTCCTAAAGTGGCCCTAACCCCCTTATAAAAGGGCGCTTCCCCTTCTCTTAATTTCACACCTCCAAAGCCATTTGGCCCAGCCAACCCCTACCCAAATACCTCCTAAACTATCCTCCCTTCAACCTGGAGTTCTTACTCTTATAATAAACCCAACCTAAGTAGCCATTTTGATCAACTCAAAAGGAACCACCCAAAGAAGTGGTAATAATTTCACCACCATCTTTCAAGTTCTTTTCTTCTTCAACTTCCTATTTCTTTGTTGTTTGTTTACTAAAATAATAAATCCAGTACCTTCTATATACTGTGATTTTATTATAAATATGGTACAACCATATTCGTTATTTTATCCATCCTATAATGCAAAGTCACCATATGTGTGTACGTACGAATTATCGTCTCCACGTCATGGTGTAGTTTGTAATTCAAACACTTCATTATTTGGATGGGTATAATAATGATTATAACTGATGTAAATAATAAATATAACATTTTAATGATTCTTTCTATATGATATATCATCAAATTACATATGATTTCACCATGAATATAATGATATTTTCACTCGTGCGTACGTACGGATTACCATCTCCACGACATGATGAGATTCATTTCCACGTCCACCATTCAACAATGATTATAAAAATATATATTATTAAAAAGTATGTAATATATGACATAAAAATGATACTAGAGATATATATTTATGTATTCATGTATGTATGTATGTATGTATATGTATATGTATATGTATATGTATATACTTACATATATCTTATTCACTTACTTCCGCTCAATACGATATGAAAACGGAAACAACATTTATGCATACGTACAACCTACCATCTCCATAAATAGTGCCTCCCATTTAATATATATATATATAAATATCTATTATAAATATTTATATTACAAATATATATGATATATAAATCAAATATTATATTCATTAAGTATTTAAATCATTATATAAATGATACGATCAATAATAAAAAGTTAAAACACATACGATAAAGAAAGTGATTATTACCTGAAATGTTAATTTAACAAAGAAATCATTATTAAATGGTAGTATAAAGTCATAAATGAATCATTTATGATATAATAAAAATGAATATGGTTTTGGTATAATTTAATAACATACTATGGTCAGTATACAGAAGGTTAAACGTACCCTCGAGCAAAGAAAAGTTCAACATAAGTGTTAATTCTACAATCTCTATATTATCTGAGGTTGTTTTTACATGTGTATAAACTGGGACCTCTTTATCATAGACATCTAAGTTTCATAAAAATATTTTCAAAAGGAATATTTTAAAGTTTCATGGAAGGTTCTCCTAACCATATCATTATTTTAAATGGTTTAAATATTTATTCTTCAAAATCAATCTCATTAATGTCCATGTTTTCAAAATGGATTTTAACGATTTATTTATATGGACATGAATGTTTTTAAAATGTTAATTCTTTTACATTATTACAAAGTGGTATGGGAAACTTTGAATAAAAAAATTCTTTCAATGTCTTCATTTCTAAATTGTGTGACTTATAATTGTTTTTATGAAAAAGGGATATTTCTCTCAAAGAGTTTTACAAATAATTTTAATATATTTCAACATCCTTTGAGGAATTTTAAACATGTTTGACGTGGATTTATTATGATAAAAATCATTCATATTGTATTTAAGGTTTTGTGATATTGTTTACTATGGATGTGTTATTTTTATACAATTCATGGTTTATGGATAAAGTATTGACATTTCATATGCTAGTCTTAATAAGAATGTTTATGTTATGTTTAAACCTTTTCATATGAGGAATGTATTGGACTTACTAAGTGACTGCAGGATCCCCCTATAGCTCCTAGATGCATCGGTAGGTCTCATGAGACAAACTAGTGTCTTGGCACAAGGCCATGACAGAATCTTATTTTTACTCTTGGCACAAGGTCTTGACTGTGTGGTTATGAAGTATGGCATTATGAATTCCAACATTATGAAATTGGATATTTATATTAAATGTGATTATTAAACTTGTATAATATCCATGTGAATAAGTAAATGGAGTTATTTTATTTATCTTTTTCATAATATGCTGAAGTTTAATTTTAAAAGTATTTTGTTTTAGTCTTATGAATTTCCTTAAATGTTTATGTTTATTTATGAATGCTTCCGCTATAATGATATCCTTACTGAGCATCTATGCTCACCCCTTTTATGTTTTATTTTTCCCAGTATTCTGAGAAGTGTATTATGATTGATAATCAGGGTTAAGCTATGAGATTAATGGAATTATCAAAGGATCATTTATTTTGTGTTTTATTTTATAATATGTAAGGTAACTTTAATGGATTTAATCTAATTTCCCTGACTTTTAAACTAATTGGTATTTCGGTACTTGATTCCTTGTAATAATGCCAATGTTTTAAAATAATTCACTGACTCTGGGCTTCTGGGGTTGGCGGGTTACAGTTGGTGTTAGAGGATTTTTAGCAACAACATTGGAAATTGATTTAGATACACTCTGATTAGAGAACATTACCCAAAGATAAAATTTTAGGATTAGTATAGATGAACATCATAGGATTTTGGTAATGTAGACATTTTTTATATTTTCTAAGCAATGCATCCCTGTCTAGATATGATCCGGTAGATGCAGATCTGGCACAGATGTACAAAGGAGTGAAAACTCCAACAAGGAGTTTTGGGCTTGACCTGAGGTATCCTAGTACACGACAATGGGTCTTGCTAAACTCTGGGTTATGACACCCCTGGGGGATATGCTTAGGAGAATTCACATTTTCATTACAAGCCATTATGAAGGATTTAGGAGTAATAATTCATCAACGAAAACATTTAATTATTATAGATTATATGCATAATCTTTTCGATTCATGTTTGGTATTTTACAAGTTTGGAATAATTCATTGTGATTCAAAAACTAACCTATTGTATGCCATTGTTTAGAAATGTCTCATAGTAGAAGGAATGAAAATTCCAGTAATACGCATGATCGAATGATTAAGAAGGATCATATCTTTCATGGTATTAAGCCAACATTTAAAAAGGAAATAGTCTCCCACATATTCTCATCATATGAAGAAATAGTATCACGTGTTAATAAGATAAGAAAAAAATATTCTCTGAGTCCTATGGATTTGAATGTAAGAAATAGAATAAATGGATGGAAGAGAGAAAGATAGATAAATAGAAGTGGGGAAAGAAGGATTTTCCCATATGTGATAACGATGGAAAGAATCACCTTGGAAAATTCTTGAAGAGAATTGGAGTTTGTTATTAGTGTGGAGAAAAAGGACACCAAGTAAATGATTGAAAGGGTATGAAAAAGGTTTCAAATGTAGAATTTTTCATCTGCAATGAGTTGGGACACTACGTGAATTAATGTCCAAATCATCAGAGTATACCCTAAATACTGCTATTGGATAATAATCAAGGTATGATACTACCAAAAATGAAGAGGAATGATTAGAGTTATTATGTTATTATTAAATTATTGTATCATCTAAGTATTTTATTAATGATGTACATGTTATAAGAATTATAGAGTATATAAGGATTGTACTACAGTACTATTTCATTAAGGACTTAAGACTATGTAGAACCAAGAAAAGTAACACAATAGTAGGTTAACGTTTTTTGGAAAATATATGGTTGAGAGAAAGATAAACCATAATATGGTTCTGATACAGAGGTAGTGATTTTGGAATAATATATGATTAATATGGATAAATTATATTAGATCATGTTGACTACCTTGAAACTGATTAATGATTTGTATATTCCATCATTATTGGAGTTTAAAACTTTTTTGGATATAAAGAGTAAATCCAATATTCAATAAGATATAAGGTAGCATGAATGTAATAAATATGGTTTATGGTAATTCATGTTGTTACCATGTTTTAAAAGAATACATGATGGAGGTATTCACATGTTATTATGTGGAAAAAAGAATCTTCACTATGTTTACCTTCCATATAAATTTTGGATTGTGAATTTGGAAAAAAGTATTTTGGGTACGTATAAAGGTTGGAATAGATTAATTTTTACATTGGATACTATTATTAAGGTTAAATCATTTCTTAGGATTATTTTTGGATTTTTATAAAAAGACAACCCGGAGGTCGGGCGACAACCTGTCGCGTCTGGCAAGGCCGTGAGACTTGAACTCGCAATCGAAGGGTGACAAGGGAGGATCACCTACCACTGTCATACGTGATGTCCTAGATTTTATAATGTATTTTTTTTAAATATTCTGAAAAATGAATTATAAATTCATTATTTTTGGAACCCCATACAATTAGGATAATTAGAAATTTTTTGAATTATATTATCTTTTGGAGTGAAAGATGATTTTGTGGTAGGGATTAGTTGAAAGATGAAACTGTACTAGTCAAGTATATTTTTTTCCTCTTATTGTATGAATAAATGTATTGTTAAACTTCATGGAAGGGATCTTAAAACCAAAAATTTGTTATCCTAATACCTTATGTTTTGTTGAACAAATGATATTTTAAATCATCATATATTGATGGCTTTGATGCCCTCAATTTTACACTTTTTTGTGATTTATGACCTCAATCAATCCCTATAAATATTTGTTTTCCTCCAATTATGTGTCTCTAATTTCCACTGATGTTCTCTTAATTGATATCATAATTTGGTGGTGACTTTTTAATTTCCTTTTCACTCTTATTAAGACTAAATTTTGTTAACCCAATTTTCGATGTGGGTTTTTCACAAAGGTATTATTCTATTTTAACCTTTTATTTTCAAAAAACAATTTTAAATTGAGAGGACGCAATTTATTGAAGGTGGGTAGAATGTAACACCCCGATATTTCATAGTATTTTATCTCTTTAAAGTATTTCAATAACTCTCACTACACACATCACCAAGTTCGAGCGCACCACGACTTACCATACTAGCCATTCAAAAAAGATGTTATGAATAGTATTAACCAAATTTTAAATTTTATATATCCTATATAATATTAACATTAATATTTTGTGTTTCTCAGACATAATATAAGAAAAATTCAATTTTTAACATAAAAGATGTATTTTTTTTAAATGCACTTTTATGCCTTTTAATGGAGACCCCTTTTTAAATCCAATATTTGACACTTTTATATATTTAATTTAGTGAAATTAATTTTATATTTAGAAGATGGACATAAAAATTTTAGATTGGAAAATTTTTTGGTACTTTTCTGATAACATTCATATTTTGATGAATAGTAAAAAAATACTAAATTTTTATTAAAAACAACTTTTTTAATTGAAATAATTTATAGTTTTAAACTATATATTTGAATGATTTTTAAGTATCATTAGATTATATTTTTATCATTAATATAATTTAGGTTGTTTTATATAATTTTATATTTAAATCAGACATAAACAAGTGTCAATCTTTTAATAGTTATTATTTCTTAAAAACACATTATTTGTTTTGACAGCGGGAATTAATTTTAAATTAATTTAGTCCACTACTGTGTTTTGAATATGGAAAAATGGATTCCATATTTGTAATCAGTAGGTCCAAATTGTGTAAATAGGTAACGTTTTTTTAAACATTATGAATAATTATTTCAGTAAATATTTTATTTACCATAGTTAAAGGATAAATCTGGTAAATATGGTTAAATAAATAATAATAAATTACCCTAACATGTGTTTTAACCCTATTAGAGGATACATTTCCGACCATGGGAATCCATGGGATGATTTTAGGACCCCATGGAGCCACATTATAGTGATAATGACATTTTATATTAATTAATCTAATGTAAAGACAAAAATTACAAAACCATGTATATTTTAATAAAACATTTTTATATGGGGTTCTATAATTGATATATTAGACTATAAATATTAATTTGAAATATAAAAATATTTTCTATATGATGATATTTTATTTATAATTTTTAGGCATAATATAAATATATTTATTTATGACACAATAATGGTGCAATATTTTCTTTATTAATAAATGAATAAAATAAATGATATTGTAAATATTAAAATAAATATAATTTGAAATTATTGATTCCATACAAAAATTTTATAGGTTAATATGACATGTTATTATTGATTCAATGTATTTGTTTTTAATTAATCAAGTTTTTATGACTTTCATAAAAACCAAATACTAAATAGTGTCAAAATTGACATAAATTAGTTTTTAAAACAAATAATATATTATTGGTTGATATAATATTAAAAAAAATCATTTATTATTAAAAAGAGCTTAAATAAAATTATATATGTCATTAATGAACCTCTTGAGGTCCTCTTGGAAGTTTATAGTATGTTTATAAAACATATAGTGTAAGAATACCAGAAGACACGGTTAAAGTTAAACTATTTAACTAACAGTTCAATCTAAAAGATAAGGATAAAATGGTAAACTAAACTTGTCTAAAACCTATTTTTTGAGATGTTTTAGACCCATAATCACATAAGGCTCTAAATAAATTCATTTGGAGCCATTATTAACCAAATATGACTGTATAATAAATTAATATTTTAATCTTTTCCTAAAGTGACCATCACTCCCCTTATAAAAGGGAACTTCGCCTTCTCATAATTTCACACCTCCAAATCCATTAGTATTAGCAAAACCCAGCCCAAATACCTTCTCAAATATCCTCCCTTAAACCTATAGGCCTTATTTTTATCATAAATTTATACTAAGGAGCACTTTTTATCAGAACAAAAGGAAACACCCGAAGAAGAAGAAACAATTTCACCACCCTCTCTCAAGTTCTTTTCTTCTACTACTTTTTATTTATTTGTTTTTTACATAATAAAATAATATCTCTAGTACCCTATATATACTGTGATGTAATTATAAATATGGTACAACCATATTCATTATTCTATCCATCCTATAATGACAAATCCACCATACATGCTTACGTACGCCTTACCGTCTCCACATCGTGGTGTAGTTTGTTATTCAAACACCTCATTATTTGGATGGGTATAATAATGAGTATAAATGATGTATATAATAAATATAACATGTTATTTATTTTGTATATATGATATACCATCCAATTACATATGATTTCACTATCAATATAATGATATTTTCACTCATGTGTACGTACGGATTACCGTCTCCACGACGCGATTAGATTCATTTCCACGCTCTCCATTAAACGATGACTATAAAAATATATATTATTAATAAGTATGTAATATATGACATAATAATTATACTTGAGATATATATATATATATATGTTTATAATTACATATATATTATTCACTTACTACCATTCAATGCGATATGAAAACGGCAACAACATTTATGTGTACGTACGACCTACTGTCTCCATAAATAGTGCCAAAATTTCATATATATATATATATATTATAAATATTTATATTTTAAGTATATATGATAAATAAATCAAATATAATATTCTAGAAGTATTTAATTCATGATATAAATGATATTATTAAGAATAACAATTTAAAACCTGTATGATAAAGAAAGCGATTATTACCTGAAATGTTAATTTAACATGGAAATCAAATGGGTAGTATAAAGTCATATATGAATAATTTATGATATAATAAATATAAATATGGTTCGGGTATAATTTAATAACATACTATGGTCATTATACAGGATGTTAAACGTACCCTTGACCAAAGTAAAGTGCAATATAAGGGTTTATTATACAATATCTTCATTATTAGCGGTTGTTTTTAGGTGAGTATCTACTGGGACCTCTTTATCATCCACATCCATGATTCATAAAAATATTTTAAAAAGGAATATTTTAAGGTTTTATGGAATGGATTATTTAACTAGATCATCATTTTAAGTGGATTAAATATTTATTCTTCTAAATCATTATCATCAATGTCCATGTTTTCAAAATGGTTTTTAAGGATTTATTTATATGGACAAGAATTTTTTTTAAATGTTAATTCCTTTTAAAAGATTCAAAGTGGTATGGGATACTTTAATTATAAAATTTCTTTAAATTTCTTCCTTTCTAAATTGTGTGACTTTTAAATTTTTTATGAAAAAGGGATATTTCTCTCAAAGAGTTTTACAAATCATTTTCATCTATGTCAACATCATTTGATGAATTTTAAACTTGTTTGAAGTTGATTTATTATGATACAAATCTTCCATATTTTATTGAAGGTTTTGTGATATGTTTGATTGTAGATGTGTTAATTTTATACCATTCATGGTTTATGGATAACGTATTAACATTTCATATGCTAGTTTTTATACAAATTTTTATGTTTTGTTTAAACCTTTTCATATGAGGAATGCATTGGACTTAGTAAGTAACGAGTGGAGCCCCCTATAGCTCCTCGATGCATCGGTTCATCTAATAAGGCAAACTAGTGACTTGTCACAAGTCCTTGGTGAAATATAATGTAACAACCAAGTCTCGTTGGGTCCTGGCCCACCAGGTACCACCATTTGCACAGCAGACACGTGGTCCTCACCCTAGGAGCCAAACCGGTCATCTTACTTAGGATTATCCCCACATGACAACACATGTCCTTTCCAGTATGCTTTGCACTCACTCACACACACCCTGGGAAACTTCCTAGAAGGTCACCCATCCTGATCACTACTCTAGGCCAAGCATGCTTAACTGTGGAGTTCTAATCACGTAGGCTCCCGAAAAGTAAGGTGCACCTTGTTGTGTTGGATGAAGATGACAGATAGCACTGATCATGGTTGAGGCTTGTAGAGATGGACGGTACCCGGAGGTGGACTTCATGATGAGATGGTACCCAGAGGTGGACATGACGATGAGACGTACCCATAGGTGACAGACGGATGTGGAGAGATGAGGTGGCCATCTATACCTGCCCTTCAAGTAGGAACTCTGGAGGATGATCCAGGAGCAACTTGACACTTTCCTACTGTATTGTCTTTTCCTTGTACTTTACTGTTGGTCTTGTATTCTGACCCTTTTTCTTTCGAGCACTTTCTTTGGTACTTAGTGTTTTCTTCCACTTGTACTCTGTGGTGTTTGTTTACTTTATAAAGGAAATGCCTTCCCTTTTTTTGTCGGGATTTACGCCTTTGGTGCTAGTTTCCAGCCCCTCGCCTATGGAAGGAAGTCTTGGGGTAGTCACGGCATGGGCCCCAAGTACGGGTCATGACAAATTGGTATCAGAGGGAGGTTCTACCGCAGAACTCAGGACTTTGATAATTATTTTCTGTGACGTAATAGTGTTAATAGTGCTGAGTGTGGTCTTCAGTTCAGGGAGTCCAGTGTTTGTGTGGCGGCCGACGTATCCATTCACCAGGACCGTAACTACTTATTTCCAACTTAGTGAACGAAAACACTAATTGTGTGTGTGTTTCCAAAAGTTTTAAAGTCAGCTCAAACTAGGTCCGCTCACCATGTTTAAATCGTTTGACCGTGTCGCATCTGTTCATGATGTCTCTATGCAGATATTCAGTTGGAGTTTCGATAGAGTACTCGATGACGACCCACCAAGCGTTGAGACTCCAGTTAAGGTCCCCCTTTCTATGTTGGCACATTCAATTGGTGTACCAGTAGCACCACCACTCATTAGGTAGCCGATGCCCCTAGCCGTACTAGCGGAAACTGCACGCTGACAGAGCGTGTTGCACGAGTTCCAGTAGTAGAGGCCTCCGAGGTTACGAGGTGAGGCAGATTCCTAGAAAGCATTGGACTGGCTGGATGAGGCTACGATACGTGGACCAATGCGTGAGATAGTACCTTCGAGTAGTCTCCCAACTATATCACTACCTGTTGGTCTGCAGTTACAACTGGCAGTACCAGTAGATGACACTTGTAGGCTAGGTGCCTTACACGTGTTTCAACATCAGATACCCCTCAGGATCCGAGGTGAAGCTGACTCATAGGCGGCTGGGGACTGGTTTGAAGTGGTGGCTGAGAGTTTTCTAGAGATTTATAGTTTTGGCAGGATGACATGTCGGTAGATGAGTAGTAATCGGGGCATACCGACCATTATTGGTACTTGATGACTACTATACGATCAGTGCTTTCGAGCTCGGACCTCAGAGCAATGTGTGTTTAAGGGGCATCTGAGCCATCAATTTTCCTGTGTGCAATCCTACTTATGCCAGTGTTCTAGAGAGAACATTTGGGGTTGAATGTTCATTAGATGAATGGATACAGCCAGTGAATGTTAGTAGTGGAAAAACAGGAAACTGGCACCAGTCTCAAGGACTTGGGCATGTAAAATGTTTCAAGAAGAGGAAGTGTTAAGGACAGATGAATCTGCAAAGTATAAGATGGGGAAGCAGTGCTGGGAGAGTAGTATAAGGTGGTGTACTTTTTGACATGTTAAAACCACCCTCCTTTGTAAGTCCCCGCTAGGCTCAGGGAGCTAGAGGGAAAAGGAAGAGATTAGCTGCATTCGGTCAAGGAGTGTGACCCAAGGGCTCTAGGAATAATTTTAGGTATGGTCTGTGTCTAATTCTAGATACTGTAACAACAGACATTGATTCAAATCATCCCTTCCTTCCACAAATCTTGTCACAGGCCTAGAGTTTCTGGTTAAGCCGTCGACTTGACCATCACGTCTGGAGATAGCTTTGGGAGGATACTTGATAATCACACTTACGCCAATGGTGTGATCTGACCCTTGAGGTGAGAGTTTCTGTTGGAACCTCTTGGTGGAAGTGTCGATGCCTTACGATGTTAGTTTGGGTATGGACTCGGCAACTACAGTTCATATAAAGATTGACTGTATTAGGAAAAAAAAGGTTGTGGTTTATCTACAAAGTTAGGATAGGGTTTTCCCTTGGTCAGAGAAAAGGGAAACCCAGGAAGCATAGGATAAACTCATGCATAGGAGGGTGCGGTCGATCACTCTTGAGTCGGCCAACCTTACCCTCATGGAAGTAGGAGTTTTGAGTTTTCAGTTCCAAACAGGGAACGGAGGCCTCTAGAGTTTGAGGATGGCGACCATGTCTTTATACGGTTCTCACCTCGACGAGGTCTACGGAGATGTGGCCAAAGAGGCAAGTTATCTCTGAGGTTCACCAGACCCTTCTAGGTCCTCAGCAGGGTAGGTGAGATGGTTTACCGCCTGACCTATCCACCTTAGATGCACCGGGTCCGTGACATCATCCACATATCTCAGCTGAGGAGATGTGTTCACGACCTATCCGTCATCGTCGACCACAGAGAGCTGGACATCGATGATGGGGTGGCCTTCACGGGGTTTCGGTAGAGGTTGAGGATCGATAGGAGTGGGTCCTATGAGGACGTTCGATTCCTCTTGTGCGCTTTCATGGGCATCACGAGAACCTCCAGGAGTGAACATGGGAGTGGGAGGCTCAAGTTCGTGCTCGATATCTCCTTTAGTTTCCCCAGTTTGTGTTGTAGCTTTATGAGGATGTAAAGCCCTGATTTGGGAGTAATGTAAATACCCAAAAATTTCAAGAATTGTTTTCCTTATTTTCTTTGGAATTTTACAAGTCTGTGGCTTCTGACAGCACTTGATTCTGAGGCTCGGTGTGCCTGGAATCAATTTCTGATGTTATCTCGGGTACGTTCAGTAAACGAACAGACGAGTTTATCTATATTTTGAACCAGTGCTCAGAATTTAAATCTGAGAGCCCCATTGAACTCACAGCCCAGTTTTTCGCTTAATAAGACTTTCACCTTGACGACAGATGATCGGGTATGAAAGATAGTTTTGGGGTTTTACGTGGGTTAATAAAATAAAATAAGTGATTTTTTTTGTAAAACACGTTTCATGCGGATAAAGTTGTTAGAAGCTCCACTTGGGAGTCAGTGGTGGGACCACCACACCCTACCCCCATGAGAGGTTATGGTGGTGGGGCCCATCGAGATCCAACCTCCCATGTGAGTTTGGTTGTGGTGGAAACCACATGAGGCCTCCCATTAATGGGAGGGGAATCATAACTCCTTGACTTCCCCTCATTTATGAGGGAGAGCCTCTAAGGTTTAAATCCCCCTCTTAATTGAGGAGGATGAAACCTCCCATTTTAATGAGGGGACCACCCAAGCATTAACCCCTTTTTTGACTTCCTTCCCATTTTAATGTGCCACCGTAGCTGATTAATTAGGTGGATCCCTCTGTCATAAATCCTCCATTTATGACTTGCATTCCAACAATGAACCCTCCCACTCCTATATAAAAGAGGCTAGGGGAAGGAGTTATGGATGGCTTCTTTAAGTGGCGGAATGCTAGCGGCGAAGCACGACGCACAACACTTGAAGCATTTTCCTCTTCCTCCAACAAAGAACGAAGAACGAAGAACGCCGACTCCACCCTCGACTCCTTCCTTCCAATAGATCTTCAACATATGACGCTCGAGCTGAGATCGAAGGCCTTTATGGGAGCAACGAACTCCAACGATCGTCATTTCCATCATCTCCTCCCTTGTGTTGACGTCAACGAGCTGACGTCCACCCTTTTACATTATCGTCAAAAAATGGAGAACCTTGAGGTAGGGGTTTAATTTTGAGTATTCTTATATTTCCATGATTATTCCCTTCTAAAACAAAGAATGCAGATCAACTCATTATCAAGTTGATCCACAAATGTTTTCTTTGCGGGTTGGGTGTTGTTATTTTCGAGGAGATTGTGGGATGGTCTACTTCTTTTTTATTGAAATAAAATTGTTATTCATTCTTCATAAAAGCTTTTTTAACCTTGGAAAATTGATAATGCCTAACGTGGAGGGCATGGGCCGAACAAACATGGCTCGACGACCTTCTGCAGATTTTTTGTTGATGCGCTGATTGATGGGCGATGATGAAACGGGACCGTAACGGAATTTGGAAGTCGTCTTAGTGAAGAACGGGTCCCGGGAGAGCCGCAGGCCGAGACGGTGGGCAAATCGGACGACCGGAGTGTGTCCGGTGGTCCCTAGAAGGCACTGCCGGTGCGTTGCGCTGGCGACCAAAGGCGGCGGCCAAAGCCGTCCAGCCGCCAGAGAAATTCTATCGCAGCAATAGCCACGGCGGCATTGCGATGGATCCCGTGGCTACGCGGGATCCTAGGATGGTGGGGTGGTGCCCGCTGGCGCTGTTGGTATCAATTAACGGCAGAGGTCGCACCCCCCGCTCTGCGCGACTCGCTCAGCCAAGCTGGCAAAGCCGCGACTGGCCACGCGGGTCGGGCCGCGCCGGTTGGGCCGGACCGTGCCGGTCGTGCCGGTTCATGCCAGCTGGGTAGGGCTGTGCCAGCCGGGCCAACCCGGGCCCCACCGGGACGGACCTAGACCCGGGTCGGCTCGGCTCGGTTCGGGCCGACCCAGGGGGTGTTGGGCCGGGTCAAACTGGGCCCAGACCCCCTATTTTCAGACCTTCTTTAGTTAAACGCCCGTAACATGAGTTGTGGACATCCAATCAATGCACCTTCAATTGCGTCGGATTTCTCGGATCGATACGGTCGTTTCGGTATATTACACTAAAGGTTTCGGTGATGTTTGGGTATGGCCGAGTTGGTTCGAACCCAAAACCAACCGGGCCCTCGGAGCAGAAACGCTTATAACTTGAACTACGGATGTCCGATTGACATGTCGTTGACTAAGTTGGATTCCTATTGATGATACGGTTCTTTTGGAATACTCTAATAGTGGTTTGGATGTAGTTGGAGTATGGTCGGGTTGGTTTATCTTATAAACCAATCAGGCCCCAAGAATGAAAAAGCCGATTACTTTTAGACCGAATGTCTGTTTGACGAACCATTAGCGGAGTTGGTAATCTCATTGAGAAATGGTTCCTTTGAGTATACCCCATTGGAGTTCGAGGCACAGTTGAGATATGGTCGGGTTGGTTCGTACACGAAACCAACCGGGCCCCCGGGATGATAATGCTAATAACTCACAGACCGGGCGTCCGATAGACGCGCCGTCTATTGCATTGAGATCCCATTGATGAGGCGGTCCTTTGAGATACTTCTTCATGGGACATTGTGATACTTGGAGTATTGAACAGTAGATCATGGAGCGGATCCCCCTGGAGACGACCGTACGGAGTACGCAGACCTTGTAGCTGGCTGAGACCTGATGACTGCTTGTCCGATTCGAGTCAGAGTGACTTGACTAGCCATGTGGGGAGAACTACTGTGTTTGGGTGGCAGGCCCACGGTGAGGAGCACTACTATGTCTGGGTGGCATACCTGTGGTACTCGACAGAAGGAGTACCTCTGTAGGCTATTAGGGGGAGCAATACTGTTCTTGGGTGGCAGACCCACGACAGGGAGCACTACTGGGTTTGGGTGGCAGACACACGGTACTTGATAGGAGGAGTACCTCAGCAGTCTAAGGTTAGTGAGTAGCGCCTCATAGTCATGATAGGATCACTGTACTCGTCAGAGGAGGAGCTCTTCAGCAGTTGTGGTTTCGATATCATTAATGAAAATCCCGGTTTGATCTGATTCAATGACCTTTGTGTTTACCTCAATATTGAGATGGGTTACTTGATAACTTAGTTATATGTATGGGAATATACCTAAGTAAAGGTTATATGTTGAGATCTTTCTTGTGGTTTATCCTTGTAGGATTTTGTGAGACCTTGAGGATCTTGGGGTCCCTACTGAGTATTCTTATACTCACCCCTGCACAGGCTATGCCCGCACCTCATTGTGTTGGATACAAACGACGGACATCACTGATCTTGGTTGAGGCTTGTAGAGCTAGACGGTACCCGGAGGTGGACTTCACGATGAGACGGTACTCGGAGGTGGAATTATCGACGAGATGGTACCCGGAGGTGACAGACAGACGTGGAGAGCTGATGTGGACATCTGTACCTACCCATCAAGTAGGAACTCCGGAGGATGATCCAGGAGCAGCTTGACACCTTCCTACTGTTTTGTCTTTTCCTTGTACTTTACTGTTGGGCTTGTATTATGGCCCTTTTTCTTTTCAGCACTTTCTTTTGTACTTAGTGTTTGCTTCTTCTTGTACTCTGTGGTGTTTTTTTACTTTATAAAGGAAATTCCTTCCATTTTTTTATCAGGATTTATGCCTTTGGTGCTAGTCACCAGCCCCTGGCCTATGGAAGGCAGGCTTGGGGTAGTCACAACATTGGCCCTGAGGACGGGTCGTGACATATAATTTGTATTCTTGGAACAAGGCCTTGACTATGTGGTTATAAAGTATGGCATTATGCATTTCGATATTATGAAATTGGATATTGATATTACATGTTATTATTCGACTAGTAGAATATCCATGTTAATAAGTAAATGACATTATTTGATTTATCTTTGCCATATTTTTCAGAATTTTATGTTTAAAAGGATTTTTCTTTAGTCTTATACGTTGCCTTAAGTGTTTTTGTTTATTTATACAAGTTTCCACTACACTGTTATACATACTGAGCATTTGAGCTCACCCCTTTCTATGTTTTATTTTTTCCAGGATTCCAAGAAGTGTATTATGATTGATAAGCAGGGTTAATCTATGGGATTAATGGTTTTCTCAAAGTATCATTTATGTCGTGTTTTATTTTCTAATGTGTAATGTAACGTTCATGTATGTAATCTATTTTCCAGGACTGCTAAACTGATTGGTCTTTTGGGACTCGATTCCTTGTAATCATGCCAATGTATTAAAATAATGCACTGACTCTAGGCTTATGGGGTTGGGGCGTTACACTATAATTTACTTCCATAGTCAAGGTTCACTCCCAATACAATAATTGTAGTAAAAGTCCCTAAAAGGAAATGATTACACAATCTTTTATTATAGTATCATGTGGGTAACGTTCATCTAGTTAACAATATCATCAATTAGGAGTTAATTACTTTCATCATCTCTTAAGAGTTTCCAAACTACTTCATCATTACCCAACGCATTGGAATGCCATAAAATATTTGTCACATCTATACCATAATGAAAAACATATAAATGTATGACACATTATCATAAAACACTCATCATATCAACATATCCTGAACAATTAAATTAAGTTTTGTAATCATTCCATCATTCCCTCAAATCTTGTATCTTATAAAATAAATGAGTTTTATAATGGTTTCATCATAACATAATTATTCCATGGTGAATAAATGAGTTTCATAGAATCATCCTTAAATCATCATCACTATAATACATCCAGATAAATAAAGTAGTTGGCATTATAAAATCATATACTCCTTGGATTTTAAAAATACTTAAATTATGTTAACATATATTGAAAATAACTTTAAATATCATTCAATCATTCTAATGAAATGATAAGAAATTATATTTTTCTTTTGGTAACATTTTGATTAAAAATTACTTTCATATTGAGAAAATAATTTTCCTTGAAAATAACCAAGAAACATTTAAGGGAAGATTCAAATTATAGATTGTTCATGATGATGGTAAAATATTTTACTAAAATATTTGTTAATATAAATCAATCCTTTCGCACATTTATAAAAATTAATAAATAGATTTTCAAGAAAAAATATCATTAAAATATACCTCATTAAAACATTGAAAAAAAATTTAATGGTAGTAAAAATATTCCGTTTTAAACATTTCTTTTATATGTAATAACATTCATCAAAAAATTTAAAGATCATATGCATGGAAGAAAATGTTTTTTTACCAAATAGGAAATAAGGAAATATTTTCCTTAATAATATTTTCTCAATCTGTTTTGGTACAAAGAGAGGAAAATAATACTAAAATTAAAATAATATGGGAATAAACATAGTTGATGAAAATTAATGCGGTATTAAGGATGCACTTCATTAAATTTCCCCCAATAAAACTTTATGGTTGTTAATCATGGAATGAAATGAGATTGTAACATAAACCAAATACCTGAAGTCTCACTTCACTTAAAACACATTCTAAAATCATTTATAATATATATATTTATTTATTATAAATATATTCTATATCTATATTCATATATAAAAAATATATGTCATTCGATTTTAATTTCTAATTATCTTTTTATTAAAAAATTTAACATTAATATGAACATTCTGGTGAAAACTAGTTTGTTTTCCATGCATGTTTTTTTTCAATAGTTATAAAACATTAAACTAATTAATGATTTAATAATATTTAGAATATTGATGAAGAAATATATAATATATTTATTTATCTTATAATATTTATTAATTATTTATATAAATAAATGATAAAAAACTAACGGAATCACTGTGTGGATGTGGTAGTCTAAAAGTACAGATGAGCATCATTATTATATTTCAATAAAGGCGAAGGTAAGAAGATAGAAAATATATTATAATTATAGAAGAATAATTATTTCATTAATATCATATATAAATATTAAATCTATCATACTAAATATTCATGTGAGGAGGTAATGGAAAATGAATCATATCACCATGTGGAGACGGTAGTCCACATGTACACATGAGTGATACTTTAATTTAATATTTGTTAGAAGGTAGATGAAAAACTATTGATCCATCATCACTGTAAAAATTAAGAATATAAAAAACAATGAAGTATTTATTTTATAATGGATATCATCGATTTATATGTGGTATAATAATAAATAAAATTTAAATTACTCAATTGAGAGTTACATCTCTCCATTGAGAAACCTCTTTTGGCATACATATTATTTCATTAAAGGATAGTATTATGATCAAACCATGAAATATATTATGCGGGGAGGCATTTTAGGAAGGTATTAAGGTTTTCATTGGCTAATATAGAGGGCCAATTATGTGTGCTGAAGTGATAATATTTTTTATTATTTTATAAGGGACAGAGAGGAAACATTGGGAATTTTTCCAAATATTAAACTATAAAATTTCTTACTCAAGTAATGTGGCTTTCAAATTAAAACTAATAGAATGTAATAGGCCTCATGTCTAAATTAAATTAAAAAATAATTTAAAGTCAAATGTTTTATTATTTTTAAGCCCTACCACTTAGGCTAACCCCCAATAAACCCTTTTTATCATTAACTGTAGTAAATTTCTCTGGTTTTTTTACTATTAATTAAGAAAAACATTAATTTGATCATATTAAATTATATTAATGATAATTTTTAAATATATTTAATCCATTTTAAAAGATTAAAATTTTCTAAGTGGTATAAAATCATTTTAAAATGAACATAAAAAGTGTAATGAAATGAATTTATAGAAAAATACATTTTTAATCATAAAAATTGATTTATTATTATTCCATGAAATGTAAAAAATATTAGATGAATATCAAAAAAATGTTGAATATATAATATATAAATTTTACAAAAATTAGTAATCAATAGAGATGAATTTAATTTATTAAGTTAAAAAATATATTTTCTGTATAAAACTATTTTTCTTAAAAACAAATCTATTTCCCATCAAATGCTTTTATTTTAATTTATGAAAAAATAATAATTAGTGAATTTATTTTAAAAATTTGTAAGAAATAATTATTAATAATTTATATATTCTTAGTAATAAATTCAAATTCAATGGATAGGAAATAACTTTAACATCAAATAATAATATTTTGATAGTATATCATTTCTTTCTTAAACTCAGTGTAGTATTAAATGAATGTTATAAAATAAATTCAATTTAGATATAGTTATATATTATATAAAATCATGGGGTATTATAAAATTATCCCATTAATTAAATGAAAAAATTCTAATTTCTATTATAAATACATCATTAATAGCTTGTTTGACTAACCTCATAATATTATCCTCATACAAAAAAACTTTGTATTCTTAATTTTTTTTAGGAATATTGAATTTCCTTTCTAATTAAGTCTTTTACTCATGAATAAATTTTTATTCATATAATATCTCACTAAAAATTCTCAATTAAATATGACCTATCTCTACTTCCACTATAGTGTTCAAAATTGGGGCCCATAAGTTATCTGTATCTCCTATCAAATTATATACCATCGGGATGGCTTTTTCCCTTTTGATTATCCCTATACTGAGAAATAAACTATCTAGGTAATTGACATATTTTTTATAAACCAATTGATTGGTAGTTATGTTTAATAATGGATGTTTTATAGCATAAACAAGTCCAAAAAAATTACACCACATTGTGGATCAGCATGTTGCTTTATTTGTGAAAGGTAATTTGTCATAATTTGGGTCAACTAGCCCAATATAGATATATTCTAATAATATTTGTGTTATTTAATTTGGATCCTCTTAATTTAGTCACCATGTTTTCTTCTAATCTTACTCTAATACCGAGATAACATTAATAGACTTGATAAACCAAGAGGTGGTAGTAATATTCTATTATTGGTACAAAATACAAGATTTCCCACATGATCCACCAACCTAGTATTCTTGGAAGACTAGACACAAAAATTTAATTAAATTTATAATTTAAAGCCTAAAATATAGCACAAAAACACCATGAAAACATTATTATCCATTCAAGAATATCCTTGAGATTTACATATAATTCTATTCTTGGATGCTTTTGGTTATTTAAATCAAAATAAGGGTGATATTAAATTCTTATTAAGGATTAGAGTACAATAAATGGTAACTCCGCATAATAATATAATAAATAGACTTGATTAAATAAATTAATAATATAATTCCACAATTAAATGAATCTATAGGCATATTATTTCAATAAAATAAAATGAAAACTTATATATTAATTACTTATCTCATTCAAATGGAATCCATAATGTGGAACATCCAAAACATATTGTCAAGTCCTTGTGCTATGAAAACATTCATAAATGTATAAGTAATATGCTAATACCCTTGATAGATTGTGCCATGAGACATATCAGTGCATTGAGGTTATATCAACATCAGACCCCATATATAAATATTAAATTCTAATGCACTCATCATATCAGTTAACATGACATTTTATAACATTCCCTAAGGAATATATTACTTAATCATGGATAAATAAATTCAAGGATGTTTTTTATAATGACAAATGGAAAATAGATATTTCCCCATTTCATAGAATAATGTCATTATCAAGGATAATATAATGAAATCAAGGTAGAAACTACAGAGAATTATCAATATAATTGTATGTACACTTATCAACAAAGTAAGGTTAAGTTAGTATGGAGGTTTCAATTAATGTGCATGACTATCAATAAGATATAGTAATTGAGTTCATTGGTTTTTAATGGGAGGATACTCATGTAAAGTTATGAAAATACTTCCTTAAGGATTTTAAATATTGTGGTAATTATCCAAACTGTATCCCCAGGGAGTTTCTATCTAGTACTAAAGTCTTTGGCCCACTCATAGTTCAACATGTGAAAATTGATTTGATACTCAACCAGACCTTTTAAGAGTGATTAACCCTTGGTGTATTTGTTGCATATATTTTTATTGTTTCTACTATCTATATAGGGTTGTAATCACTAGGAGATCGACACACATGATTTACTTTCTAAAATTTAGTGTTTTAGCATTATAATGACCATATGAAACATTTGAATCAAGCCCCCACTGAAATATTAGGATTTCAATTAGACTTCAAAAACAATAAATAAAATATAATTCCTGAAATATTAAATAATATAAGAAGTATATACACCATATAAATGATGTTTGCTATATAACACTTAAAATGTCTCCAAGAAAGGAATTTGAGGTGAAAAGTCCCTTGCCATTAATCCCATTTAGATTAATGTGATCTAACTTCCTATATAAAAGAAATAAAAATATTAACATACTATTTCAAAACCTTATTAAAACATATATTCTTTTGTCCACATTATTTATAACCATTAATTACAATTATATTTATAAGTTATATTTTATTACGATCATAGGATATCAATAGGTTTGATTGTTTGTTTAAATCTAATTTTGTAATAGAGGTATTTATTCTTGTTTATAAATTAAATTTGAAACATTGAAATATCATTATACATACTATAGTATATTTTTCCTCAAAAATCTATAATGTTTAATGCTCAACATATAACAATTTTAGTCATGACATGTATAAGTGAGATTTATAATGAACTTGTTTCATTAATTTTGATGAATAAGGTTGGTATATTAATAATATGTAAAGTATTAATATATCCATTATAAAACCATAAACCAAAAATTATTTACCCATAAATTTCAAATAGAACAACTTTTTTAGTTTCCATAGTTATCCCTCATATAAATTTATTTCATTATTTATGTAGATGGTTAAACCGACCCAAAAAAGAATTAATTTTAATCTACAGGTGACTATAGTTAAGAAAGTGATTCATTTTGTATAATTAAATTATTACATAATCATTATAATATTATTTATAATTTTTAAGTCAGTGAGTCATTTATGAAGATAATTTTATATATAAAAAATATTATTACAAAAGATAAAATACATCATTGTGACTCCCTTATGTTAGTGGCATGACTTATTTTGAGTTTTATAGATTTATTTATTAATTAATAGTGTATATAGGGGTTAGTTGGTGAAAATCCTAGTTTTTAGGAAATAATCCCTACTTCATGGTAAAACAACAATTTTTCTATTCATGTGGATAATTATGTGATGGTGATGTTCTGGGGACAATGGTCTTTTGCATGGTTTGAGAAAAGTTTTTCTAACCAAGGAAAATTATTCACAAATCATATGGCTCGTCTTTGGGAAGGCATTGTCACCCACATAGTTGCTGCATGGTTTTTATGGCCATAAATCCAAACAACAAAGTGAGTCTTGTTCATTAATAAATTAGGTTTATACTATTTTTCTTTTTCAATATTGAAGGGTTTGACCATCATTTCCTCCCCCCTCATGCACAACCCTCTCCATAATCCATGGAGCTTATCCCTTATAATTTTTGGTGTATATATTACTTCCTTTGGTTATTTCCTTCATGGTAAGCTTAATGAAATCTAATTTTATCATCCCCTATCTTTCCATGTTCCTCAATATCTATAGAGTATGGAAACCATATCTTGTATTTTAGCTAAATCTAGGGTTTAATGTTTATTTTTGAGATCTTTTATTTCTGCTTTAGGTGTGGGAGGACCTATTATCATTGATTTGTGTGTTTATAATAGAACTATGAAATATTTGGTTCAGTTTTGATTAGGTGTCTCTAATTAAGGGTTCTTTTCCATATCATTCAATTGAATCATGTTTTCCCTTATATTTTTTATTAATATTATGTTAATTTGAGTTATTAGTGATAGTAAATCTATTATTGTTTTGATTTCTAAAAATGGTGTTCCATTAAATCTTTCCAAGAGAATTACCAAAGAAAGATTATTTGTATGTTCTCCATATGTTTGAAGAAATGTATTCAGGCAGTTCTATGATATCAAATGGTTTTTTGAAAGAGTTTGTAAAGGGTAATATCTTTTTGTTAAATGATTTAATTGTTATGGATATGAAAATATTTATAAAACTATATTTTAAATTGTTAATATCATTATAACCTATTTATGTTTTCTGTTTATCGTTGATTATATCATGATAAACGATGGGTGTGGGTGTGTTTACGACTTAGAAAAAAATGAGAGTTTTCAAAGTGGCTAAAGGATCCTTTGGAAATTACACTTAAGAAGATTAAAGATGTGACAAGGTGGTTCAAGGGAGCCCAAGGAATTATTGTTTACCCTATTGAAGGCTGAGAGAGCTTCCAAATTTGATATTATTTATTATCAAGGAAAAAAATTATTAAACCAGGTTACACAAGACCTCGATTTTTAGAGGATATAGTGTGTACTATATATTCCTTGGTAGTTTTAATATTCTTAGTTCATATTGATGAATCCTTCGTTGATTGAGATATTTTATATTTATTACCGTGTTCAGTTATTTGGTTATATAATGGTGTTTATTTTTATTCTCAAGTTCCTTCTGTGTGTTTGAGTGTTGTGAATTTTATTCTTGGTAGTTTCATTTTTTTATTTTATACATATTTTCCATTATTTTGAAAAATAAGGTTTATATTTTTGAAAACCCAAAGGGATTTATAAAGGGTTTTTAAGGTCATTTTTTTTAAAAATTAATCATGGTCTGTTTATAAATGAGTTTTCAAACTAAACTTCTTGGTTCGTATGGATAATGGTTTTATATAGATTCATGGTGCTATCATATTGTGCTTTTTTTCTCACACCATGTATATACCTTTGGGAGTATAAAATCCTTCTTTTGAATGACACATATAAGGGGAATGGATGATAATAGGTCAGTGGAATTTTTTGATTATCCCTGACCATAGAGGTTTTGGGATAGTAGTGGCATTTTCTCAAAAAGATTAGATCGTATGGTGTTTTTTTCGATTTTAAATATTTGGGATGATATTTATAGGCACTTATGTTATTTCCCCATGTTTTGAGATTTGACTATGAATTTCATGTGAAATATTATTGTTTAAAACATGTGATGTGATGACGTTAATTATATGTGTTTCAATCATTTTTTAAGGAATCTATTGTATATTTATAACTATTATATATATTTATCAAGTTTATTAGTTGGTGTGGGCATAAAATTCATAGATGTATCATACTAGTTTTTTTGGTGTGAAATAATTTTTGAATGGTTATTTATGATTCAATGATTTATGTTGCTAGGACAAGGTGACCAAGAATGCACATCAGGCCTTCTGGAGATCTGGATCGAGTGGTGGTTCTAGTGGGCCCATGAATGTTTCTTAAAAAATAGTATTATAGGATATCATTATTTTGGGTTTAGTAGTAGACATGAGATATGAAGGTTGAGGCTCGAAAGGTACATGAAGGGGAGTACTTGGTCTCCTCTTACTCATACCAAACAATAAGTTTCCATGGCTATTTGATAACTTTACATTTAACCTTAACCTAATTTTGGGAGTTTTTAATGATATTTGATGTTTTTTTGCATTGGTTATGGGTTTTAAAAGAACCCAAGACTAATTTTGAGAAATTATGAGTTTTTGTTTTAAAATGGGGATAACCAATAGGGGTGCACAGTTTAGCCACACTCTTAGTAGTAATTGTATGAATCCTGTGTGACTAGTTTTATAATCCTCAAGTTCCATTTGATATGGTTTGAATCCGATATGTCTAACAATGTGGACAAACCATTCCCAATGGAAAATGATTACATTTCTGGTGTTTTCTACCTTACATTATTTTAATTCATTGCTTATACTGATTTTTTATTAAGACTTATTATAAGAGTTTTTTATGGTTTAATTGATGTTTAATGATATTTAAATCATATTTTTATTGAGTTGGTATCTTGTATTTTATAAGCAATACCCCACATAATTTCTTATTATATATTAAGGGAGGGTAGTATAGAGAATGTTTGAAAGGAAACTCTTCCCATTGAACCTTATGTAGTATATTCAGTGATCCATATCATCTAATCTCTAGTACAAGAGGGTGATAGATAATAGGTATAAATAGTGGATCATGATCAATGTCTAATATAACGAATTCAATAGTCCTCTATAGTGACAGAGGTACCCAGGAGCATAGGTAATTAATCAATAATATTGAGTGTGTCTTTCATTATTTTAATACCCAAGAGACCTCAAAAGTAGGAGTCTATACATGCACACTTGATAGACCATAGAAGAAATTGTGGGGATCTCTGTTATATTTAGGGAGGCATTATGATCTCACCTAGTCTACCTTTTAAATGGATTTTAATCAGTATTTTTATCTCCAGACACTCAAGGTGGTGAAATCCCATGAGTTCCTGATTTTATAGAATGTATAACATTATTTTATGGAGTATTCTACTTAGTTTTCTTTGCAAGTTCATTTTTCTAATGATATCACAATGAATGTCTACCTCAAGATAGTACATTTTGAAATGGGATTAATGGTTGAGATCAGATCGACTCTTATTTTCATTTACCTATTAAATTGTGATGATGTGATGGAGAAATCATCAATTGATGAGGATGATTTAAATATGGATATTGGTCTGAATTTATTTTTTTAGCAGTAGAGGTATCCGGAGATATTTTTCTCATAATAATAGGAAGAAGGATGAACCTCCTCAGTATAGTGGTAAGGGGGTTCAATAACAATTAGGTCTACTGCCAATGGTTTCTTTAGGGCATATGTTTGGGACTTGATTTCATTGTGGGATGTTAGTTCCTAGTAAAAAAACATCCCATAGGATCTGGGGATGATCCACCGGTGTCCTTTTATGAGTGAAATTTTGTGGTTTTTCAGGTATTCCCTTCAATATATTGGAGTTGGTTCTTTATTCATTTTTTGGTCATATATTCATTTAGATGGTAATAATTTTATTAGATATCAACCTTAGTATAAAGGGAATCTTATTCAACTAAGAAGTCTCATGGTGGGTATGAAATGGGATGTCTTTATTCAGTAGATGCAGCTTCTAAGGTCTTGTATTTTGGGATGAAAACTATCAAAGGTGTGACACCCTGATATTTATTGAAATATATTTTTTCTAATTAATTAAATCTTTTCAATATTTTATAGTTCACACAATACTGAATATTGCATTTGTTATATGAGAAACACTATGTTTGAATTACATTATACACAAAACCAAGGAGAGATTGTGCTAAATTAAACACTTCGATTATCTTATGGTATATGAATCAGTTTAATTGGCTTTTGTTACACAATGTAATGTTCTTTTGATAGCTTTAATTACACACAGTAGCGAGTTTCAATGAATAATAGTATATTATTAAAATTTTATTATTTCATATAATAAGATATAATATAAAAACCAAATTAAAATTTATTAATATTATTAACTAACTGAGGAAAATATTTGTTTTAAGAGATGAATTCAATTGTTACTGATTAACTAGAAATTAAAATATATACCAATTGAATATAAAGGAAATGTTTTTATATTTATGTTCTCAGAGCCATTTTGTCTTAATAAATTAAATAAATTATAATTATTGAATGATATTAAATAGATATACATGTTATATATTTAATAAAATATTTTTTTATATTTATCCAATAGATTTTATAGACATAAGAAACAAATGAAAATAATTTCATGAATAAAAAACAATATTTTTCAAAAAAGTACTTTTTTTGCCCTTTATTGAAGAACCAATTTTAAATCCAATTTTTGAAACTTTTATATATTCTATATGAAAAAAAACATATTATATAAAATATGAATATAAAATTTTAATTTTGTTTATTTTTTGGTATTTTTATTTTAAGTTTAATGTTATGATAAATAGAAAAAATATAAAAAATTTTAATTGAAAATAACTTTTTTCATAAAAGTAATTTATAGTGTAAAATTAAATTTTCAATTAGTTTAAAAGTATAATTATTTAATTTTTTATCATTTGGTATAATATAGGTCATTGGAATTAATTTTACATTAAATTTACATATAAAAATTTAAAATCTTTTGCATGTTTTAATTTTTTGCGTGTTTTAACTTTAATAAATTGTTTTCTCAACCCTTCAATGGCATTAATTTTAAAATAATTACAATAAATTCAATGTTTTAAATTTGGAAAAAATGGGTTCCATTTACTTAATTAGCGGGTAAAAATTATGTAAATAGGTTTCTTTTAATTTTGTACATTATGGATAGCAACTTTAATAATTTTTATCAACACTGAAAATGGTAAATCAGGTAATTAAGGTTAAGAAATAATAATATAAAAAATAGAAAATTACACAAACAATTACCCTAATTTAAATATGTGAGGTAATTTAGACAATAATAATCCTTGGTATAAGGCCCCAGCCTTAAACCTTACTTAATGTTGAATTAAATGAATAATTCACATTGAGGATCTTTTCACGGTTTAGAGTTTTAGAGAATTAGGATATAACTATTACATCTCAAAAGATTACAAAGTATAAACTTCTACTAAGATTCCATAAAATAAAAACTCTTAAAAGGTAACATGTCTAGTTCCATGTTTTATATAGCATGACATTCCCTTGATCCCATCCTTGACCCTATTCCACATTAAGTCCTGTGAAAAACATTTCAAAAAAACTTGGGGTGAGCATAAAAAGCTCAGTAAGGGATACACAAAGAATGAAAACTGTTAGTTTATCAAAAAAACAAGTAAACCATGTATACTTTATCAAAGTAATAATTTTCACCTTTATGGAGTAGTAAAAACTCTTCACTAAATAAAATATAATTACTTACCCTTTTGTAACCAAAATATTACCATAAAACCCGTAAAAAGATCACATAACATATAAAGGTAACTTGGGACATAAACATACTTAAATGGAATAACCATACGGTCAACTTCCACACATATCACTTAATGGAATAGCCATACGGCCGACTTCCATAACCAATGCATTGGAGGTTATAACGTAACCACCCGTCCTGGTATTCACGGCACCACCCGTCATATGGTTTATCACATAACCACCCGTCTAATGTCCAAGTACCATTATAAAATCATAAGACATAAAACAATTATAATGGAAAGAATACATTTCCACACTTTGATCACAATATATCACTCAAATATATTAATATAACAAATCCATTATAAAAACCATTTTCAATACCAAAATACATAAAATAGTATATGGTATTTATTTCATTTTAAAAACATCACGACTCTTTGAGAATCCAAATACCAAATAATACTCACGGTGGCGGAAAAGGTCGTTGTCACCGCGTACATTATAAGAAACATTCCTTTTTGTTGTTTAGTAAATCGCTTCGTAGAAAAAATTCCTTTTGTATAAAGTAAAAGTCAAAGGGGTTTATACACCGTATAAAAGAAGTTGTGTATAAAACAAAATATGCTTCAATGAAAGGAGATTGAGACGAAGTCCCTTACCTCGGGTCCGACTTGACTCGATTGTTCTTTAACGTCCTGAATAATAACCATGAGTTAATTTATACTTACTTAAGAACCTTTCTCAAGTTCATTATTACTTTTATATCACTTATTGACATGTTATAAATATTATGTAATCATTTAAGTTAATAATGTTTGTTTTGTCAATATTTGGTTCTTAAGTCGAAAGTGGACTTCTTAGAATTACATTTTGTTCGTGTGGTCAAAATTTCATTCTATCCAGAATGATATTAATGATTTGGATATCATATATATCATATATATCCAGCATATACATGTAATTATAATATTACATGTTCATTTATAGGTAAGAAATGAAATGCACCGTTCATGGAGACGGTAAGCCATACGTACGCATGAACGCTACTTTCATTTCTATGTCATATTAATGGAATTAAAATTAAATGAGAGGTATGTATATTTTAATTCCAGAACTATATTCATAATTTATATGTATCATACATCATATATAATAACTTTAAATCCATCCTTTATACATCCCACATATGGCATTAACGAATCAAATCACTTTGAGGGGGCGGTAGTCCGCACATCCTAAAATGAAGATATCGTGTATACCCATAATGGAAGCCATAAAGGTGTGCCATAAATGAAAAATAAATAATATTAAGTAAAACATAAACATATTATATATCATATATAAATATAGTGACATCTTAATGGACACAGTTTAAGGTGTTAGAAAAATATTGAACAATCATCGTTTTGTGAGGCAGAAATTCACCATCCACAGAAACAATATGTTCTTTAACCATTAGATGTAGGTGTGAGTAAGTGTAGCTATAATTACTCATATAAAAACATCCTAGTATATTTAAGATACTTTATTTGTTACAAAATAAATGAATAAAAAGATTTTAGGGGGTTGGAGAAGTAAAACAAAACAAAAGAACACAAGTGAAGACATTACCTTAAAATCGGGTAACTCTCTTAGATTTGAGCTCAACGTCTTCCATGGGAAGACCTCTACCCAAATTGAGGATTATATTAGTAATAGAGGGATGTGGAGAGACAAAATGGGCAGGGGTTGGTCGAGCCAAAGGCTTTGGAAGTGTGGGTAAGGAGGTAGAGGTGGGGGCCTTTTATAAGAGGAGAGGAGGGGCACTCTTGGAAAGTAAAGAAATGTTACTTTATTTTAAAATGAGTTTCGGATTTAAAAGGACCCACATTGATATAATTCGAGTATAAGGTGGTAAGGGTTCTAAATATACACATCCAATAAGTTTTTGACAAGTTTAGGTCTTATATATTACATTATCTTTTAATTTTATTTAAATCGTTAAATAATGAGGTCATCACTGCATCATCATGGTGTCATAAATAATTTAATATATTTAATGTCTAAAAATTATAAAAAAAATATCATGATGTATGAAATATTTTTATATTTCTAATGAATATTTACAGTCAAAAATATGACTTGTAAAACCCCATTTAAAAATTGTTTTAGTAAATCAACTCATGTTTGTGACATTTTTACTTTAACATTGAATAAAAAGATATTAATGTCATTTTCCTACCAAAGTGGCTCCATGGTGTCCCCAAGTTGACCCATGGATTTTCGTGGTCGTACATGACACATCAAATAAGGGTAGTACATGTTTCTAGGTAATTTCATATTATTAAAACATTACTTTTACCTTAAACTACACTAATTACCTCTAATCGCGATTAAAAACTTAAAAGTTATTATTCACCAAAAAATTATTTTAATCCCATTGAACCAAATTTTACTTCTTAATGACAACCATGTATGTTGTATTTTTGAAATTCAAAACACAGAGGTGGTAAAATTTCATTTAAATGAAAAATCAGTTTTTATAAGTACCACTTAGTGGTTTCACTATTCATCAAAAATTGAAGTTTTTCAGAAAAATACCAAAACTTCACCCTAAGATATATTAGATATTACGAATTCAAAAATGAAGTCCATTTTACAAAATTCAAAAAATGTAAATTGTATTAATTAATTTAATAATTAATTCCCGCTGTCGAGCAAATAGCGTGTTTTTATGAAACAATAAGTATCAAAAGATTGACACTAGTTTAAGTCCGATTTCAAAGTGAAATTAATTCAAAGACCACTATTGGATTAAATGGTAAAAATATATTATAATTTCACATTAAAACCAATTCAAAAAATAATCTAATCATATAAATATATTATATTAAAAAGAGGTTTTGAATTAGAATAAAACATTTTTCACTATTCATTAAAAAATGAACTTTATCGGAAAAATACCAAAAAATTACACAAAGTAAATTTTGATGTCCCGATTCGAAATAAGAGTTTTATTTGGTCTAATAGAATGTATAAAAGTGACCAAAACTGTATTCAATGACGGTTCTCCATCAAAAGGAGATAAGTGGACCTTTAGTGAAAATTAGGGTATAAATGCCTAAAATTGAATTCTTTTCGTATTTTAAGCCTTTATCTTTTATTGGATAAATTTAAAAACATTTAAAAACATATATAATCATATTTTAGATATTTCTATCCATTCCTTCCAATACAATTGATATGTGTTAACTACCATTTAAAATAATATTATTTTATTACTCGTGTGCAACGTAAGATTTCAATGAAACTCTTTGTTGCGTATCGGGTATGCTATCGAACATAGCAACACCTTTAAAGTAAAATTAATATTTAATTCGTAAATATTAATAAATATGAAAATGTTTTATTCTTTATTTACCTGGGATGATACATCCTTCCCCCCTTTTGGGAATTACGTCCTCGCAATTTTACTCACTTATCAAAATAAGTGGGGGTATTTATCCCTCATAGCATTTTCATATTCCCACGTTGCCTCTTCAACCATATGGTTTTTCCACAAAACCTTTACCTGGTGAATTACCTTATTTCGCAACACTTTCTCTCTTCGGTCAAGAATCTGGACCAGTTGTTCTTCATAAGAGAGATTCTCTTCCAACTGAACTACCTCTGGGCACAAAACATGAGATGGATCTGGCATATGCTTTCTCAACATTGAAACATGAAAAACATTGTGTACCTAAGATAAACTCGGAGGTAAAGCCACCCGGTATGCAACTGATCCAATTCTCTCCAGAATTTCATATGGTCCAATGAACCTTGGACTCAGATTTCCTTTCTTACCAAATAGAATCACACTTTTCCATGGAGAAACCTTGAGAAAAACATGATCACCTACCTCGAAAGAGAGATCCTTCCTCCGGTTATCCGCATAACTTTTCTGCCTGCTCTGAGCTGTTCTCATGTGTTTCTGAATCAACTGAAATTCTTCTGCCATCTCATCTATCAATTCTGGTCCAATCAGCTTCCTTTCACCAACTTCATCCCAAAAAGCTGGAGTTCGGCACCGCTTCCCATATAATACCTCAAATGGTGCCATCTGTATACTAGAATGAAAACTGTTATTATAAGAAAACTCCACCAAAGAAAGATGTTGGTCCCAACTTCCCTGATAATCCATAGAGAAAGCCCGTAGCATATCCTCCAAGGTCTGAATTGTTCATTCTGACTGCCCATCTGATTGTGGATGAAAAGCTGTACTAAAATTTAATTCAGTACCCAACGACTTCTGAAAGCCTTTCCAAAAGTTAGAAGTAAACCTGGGATCACAATCAGATACAATGGAGAGGGTAAATCCATGCAACCTGACTATCTCTTTAAGATACAATCTAGAAAGTTGATCTAGAGAGAATGTATCTCGAATAGGAAGGAAATGAGCAGATTTAGTCAATCAATCAACAATAACCTAGATTTCATTATTACCTCGAAATGTCCTCGGTAATCCCACAACAAAGTCCATGGATATATTTTCCCATTTCCACTATGGAACTGGTAATGGCTGAAGCATCCCTTTAGGTAACTGCCGCTCTGCTATAACCTGCTGACAAGTCAAACACTTCACAGTAAAATCAGCAATATCTCTTTTCATTCCATCCCACCAGTAATACTCCCGCAGATCTCTGTACATCTTAGTACTGCCAGGATGAACTGAGAATGAGGAACAATGAGCCTCTCATAACAACTCATTCTTCAACTGTGAATCACAAGGCACACGCAATCTCTTCCCAAACCTCAAAACACAATCATTATCAATTTTGAGTTCAGGAAACTTACCCTTATGAACCAGCTCTACCTTTTTCTGCAACTCACTGTCTTGCTTTTGTGATTTCTTGATTCTGTCTGATAGATAAGATTTCACTGATACCTGAAACAAAACAGAAGAACATCCTGCACCAAAAACTTTTATGCCAAAGTTCATCAAATCCTTAACCAAATGATCATGTTCTAAACACAGCATTGTTAATGAAGCATTACTCTTTCGACTCAAAGCATCAGCCACTTTATTTGTTTTTCCTTGATGGTAATGAATTGTACAATCATAATCCTTGATTAATTATAGCCATCTCCTCTGTATCATATTCAACTCTTTCTGAGTGAATATATACTTTAAACTTTTGTGATCAGTATATATTTCACAATTTACTCCATACAAATGATGCCTCCAAAATTTTAAAGCAAAAACAACAATAACTAATTCCAAATCATGTGTAGGGTAATTTACCTCATGAGTTTTCAACTGACGTGAAGCATAAGAAATTACCTGATCATTCTGCATAAGGACACAACAAAGTCCTTTCAAAGAAGCATCACTGTAGATTACAAACTCACCATTCTTGGAAGGAAGTTCCAAAATTGGGGCATTCACCAATCTTATTTTCAACTCCTAAAAATAATCATCACATTCTTTTTCCAGATAAACATCACACCCTTCTGAGTTAGCTTAGTCATTGGACTAGATAACCGTGAAAAATTTTCAACAAACCTTCAGTAGTAACCTGTCAAACCAAGAAAACTATGGATCTCAGTTACATTTTTCAGTCTTGGCCATTCTTCAACAACTTTTTTTTAACAGGATCAATAGTTATGCCATTTTTTTAAACAATGTGACCAAGGAATGAAATTTTTTGTAACCAAAACTCACACTTACGGAATTTTCCATATAGTTTCTTTTCTTTTAAGGTTTTCAAGATAACCCTTAAATGACTTTCATGCTCCTATTTACTTTTAAAAAACACCAAAATATCATCAATAAACACAATAACGATTTATCACCTGATTCAACTGAGCCATCGGCGCAGTAAACTGCTCAATTATGATTCCGACCATCTCTGGTTGCTGATTTGAAAGGTCATTATTCTCTGTATGCATTCCTTGAAAAGCTGCTCTGTTTCCTCTATGGAAAACCATTCTTATCAGAGAAATATTTTAGGCGAAGCAACATGGTAATCTTCAAATGATATATCTGTAGAGACCCGAAGACTGACGTACATGATTACATTACTTCTTCGGAATACTTAGTACATAACAAAAACACACACACAAGGATCGTAATAGTTTAGTGTCTTTGGAAACTTGGAATATAATCTTCTAATCGTGGTGAAAGATCTTCAACATCTCCCATAAAGATCTTCCTTTTGTTTACCTAAAACCTTTCTTTATATCCTGGGGAAAAGAAAACATAAAAGGGTGAGCTCAAATGCTCAGTAAGGGTAAAAAAAAGAAATATCAATCACATAATTTTCATAAGAACATAACATTTGGAAAATGTTAACCTGCAAAAAAGAGCCTAATTTCATAACATGGGATAAATCATAGTAGTGAAATGAAATCCCAATAATCATAACATAAAATATGAAACTTTGTGGCATACACACATAATCATAGAGAATCATATCTTATTAGTCAAGACTCATTTCCAAGACTATCTTAGTGGACAAAGTCCCTTTCTGAACCGAGTCACCCTCGTTTCAGTCCTGTTTCACTAAACCGGTATAACCTACCGTTCCAGCCATGTCTATCTCATGAGATATAAAATCTTTACCCAATGCATTGGAGGGAGATATAGGTCCCACCCATCTCATAATGATACCATTCTTATGTGTGCCACAAAATCATAAATCATACATCATTGCATAAACCATGTAATAAAAATGGGAATCTTAAACATCATGACATCATAAAACAATTCATATAAGATAAAGGAATTCAAAAAAATAATTCCACCACAACATAATCAAATCAATGTAATAATAGGGATAAAAATAGAACCCTTTATTATCTTAGATGGAAAATAATTTTGATAAAACACTTGAACTCCATTCTTGAGGAAAATATCCTTTCTGCTTCAAAAACACTTTTCCTTTCTTAACATGTCGTAAAATTATAAACTAAAAGAAGTTGATTAAAAATAAACTTGAAAACTTGTAAAGGAAGCTTCTTGGAAATAATGTTTTAAAAATCCATTCAGGCCATATAACTTAAAAAAAACATTCTTCTCGAACTTTTGTCGGAAAAGTTAAAAAGTACCTCGTACGAAAAACGACAAAAGATTCCTTTCATATCTTTTACTAAAAACTCACCGAAGGGTAAAATGGGATTTAAACAATGGTAGGTGGATGGAAATAATATTACATATTGAGGAAACATGGATTTGGATGATAAAATACACCCCATTAAATACCAAAGTATAAACAATCTCGGATAAAAATGAGATTGTGATATTTCCCTTACCTTAGGTCTGACTTGCTTTGTAAGTGTCTGAACCTCCTCTTCTTTGAAGCGCCTCTTTGAGACCTCCTCTTAGGGCACTAAAATTGGTCTTTTAGGAAGACCAGAACCTCTAGGATGTTTCTAGGGAAGTGGAGAAGAGAATTTGTTAGGGGTTGGCCGAGCTTGAAGGCTCAATGTTGTGTGAGGAAGAGAGGGAGGAGGTGCCCTTTTATAAGGGAGGAGAGGGGCACCTTTGGAATAACTAAAAATATTATTTTATTACAAACTCAAGTTTGGTTTTAAATAGCTCCAAATTGATTTATTTCGAGGCTAAGGTGGGTATGGGTCGAAATCCTCTCATCCAATAGAATTTAGACAAGTTTAGGTTCCTATTTTAACCTTATCATTTAGATTTAACATTAAGTTAAATAATTTTACTTTTACCGTGTCTTCTTGTGTTCTTACACTATAAGGTTAATAAACATACTATATGAAGCCAAAAGAACCCCAAATTGATTATTATTAATATATATAACCTTATCTAAGTCATTTGGTGGAACCTTAGATTTTTAGGAATAAAATAACAATTAATAATATAATATTTGTTTTAAAAACTATTTTATGTCAATTTTGACACTATTTAGTAATTGATTTTTTTGAAACTCATAACAGAATGATAAGTTAGAAAAAAGTTAATTAAATCAATAATAACATGTCATATTAACCTAGCAAATTAGTGGAATTTATAAAAAGTCTCATATTATATTTATTAGGGTATTTATAACATCAATTATGTCAATATTTCATTAATAAGATAATTACTGCATCATCGTTGTGTCATAAATAAATTAAATTATTTAATGTCTAAAAATTACAAATAAAATACCATTATTTATGAAATAGTTTTATCTTTCTAATGAATATTTATAGTCAAATTTATCTTATGTATAACCCCAAATAAAAAATGATTTACTTATTAAACTTTGATTTTAACTATTTTAACCCTTCTTTAAATAAATTAATAATAAATGTCCTAATCTAATCCAAGTGGGCCTAAATGGTCATATTTTATTCCTAAGGTTGTTTTTGGTCGAATTAAACTTGTCCAATAGAATTAGGACATGTGTTAGGGTAATAATAATATCATTGTTACCCTTAATTACCCTATTTACTTTTAACCATGGTAAATAAAAGTAAAAAGTTACTATTCACCAAAAATTATTTTCATATCATTGAACCACATTTTAGTCCTTGATATTAACCGTGTCTCTCGGATTTTCGAAATTCCACTCACAGAAGCGGTAAAATTAAGTTTTATGAAGAATTCAGTTTTTTTAACTACCACTTAGTGATTTCACTATTCATCAAAAAATGAAAGTTTCCAGAAAAATACCAAAAATTAGGCCTAATCTATATTTGATATTATGAACTCAAAAATGATTTCTATTTTACCAAATTCAAAACATATCAGTTGCATTAATTAATTTAAAAATTAATTCCCGTCATCAAAACAAAAGGCGTGTTTTTAAGAGATAATAACTATCAAAAGATTGACACTTGTTTATAGCTGGTTTAAATGTGAAATTGCATCCAATGACCAACATTGTTTTAAATTGTAAAAATATATTCTAAATATACTTTAAAACCACTAAAATTAATAATTTATCACTATTAATTATTTCGATTGAAAAAGTTGTTTTTAATTAAAATTTATTAATTTTCACTATTCATCAAAATATGAAAGTTATCCGAAAATCACCAAAATTTCACCCTAAGATAATTTCGATATTCCAAATCCAAAAATGAAGTCCATTTTGAAAAATAAAATTTACAAAATTTCAAAAAGTGGTTATTACTATTCATAACGGCTAGTTTTAATAATATTTTAATAGCATATCGTTGTTTAGCGAAACTTGGTGTTGTGTACAACACACGCTATCGTGGAAGGTCGCGATTGCGTGTAATTCAATCCAGGTCAGAGATGTGTGTTGTGAAAGCTCCTTTTGGTGTATCGTATAACACAAGACATTAATGAAATTAAAAAGAATATTTTTCATAAAATCTCGGGGTGTTACATTCTACCCCCCTTAAAATTAATTTCGCCGTCAAAATTCGTCGGGGTTATAAATGGTTTACTATTTGAAAGTTTCTTTAATCGAAACCCACATCGTAAAAAGGAATACCAAAACCAATCATTAAAAACGAAAGTATGAAACGTAACGGTTACCCAAATAAACTAATCGTTGGGTTTCCACATAGGTGAAAATATGGATAAGGAAGAGAAATCTAACCATAATGTTTTGATGGAGAGTGGTAGAAAACATGGCTACAGAAAAGCCAATAATCACAAATCCATAAATTTGTGACGATCTAAGGTACCATCTGATTAATTAGATATAAGAGCACTAGGACAACATTTTTGGTTTTCAAGATCGTTTCCCTAAAGTTGAAGAATTTGAATTAGAATAAATACTTACTTTATTTTGGTACAATCTCACTGTTGTTTGTGCCTTGAACAATTTCCACTTCATCTCTTAAATAAATGAAGTTGAATTTTTTATTCCTGAAGTGTTAGCAGATCATGTGATAGAATGACGGGTCATTCCATCTGTCTCAAACAAAAGGTTAGAAAAAGTTATTAAATATACATAAGTCATTCTATAGTGAGATTAATCATATATGGTTCCTAAAATGGACTTGTACTTCATATATCATACCGCTTAATAAAATAAAACTAGTTTCTACTAAACAGAGACTTCCTGTAGGTCAGTGGTAGGCGATAAAGGCCAGTCGCACTTCAGTTGTGGGTTTGATTCCCACAGCCTTGTCCGACGCGATAGGCTATCGCCCGTCCTGCAGGTTGTCCTTTTTATAAAACTATATTACTATAACATCCCATCAATAATATCGAAAAAACTTCTGTACTTAAACTATACTAACTTATGTCCAACATAATCCATTCCAATCTTTAGGCTTATCCATAATACTTTAGTCCACTCTCATAATATAGTGAAAACGATTACCAGAGATTTAATACCATCGTTGATCCCCATATATCATAAAATATGTCTTGTTGGTCACATTCCAAACATTCAAAGGCCTTAATCATGTACTCTCTTGAATACCCATTGAACCTTAGTGAAAACACGAATGCAGTTAAAAGTTAACACTTTCCACATACCAAAATCCTCAAAATTGTATATACTCAAACCATGATATCACTTAGTCCTTATATCAATCATGAGCTCATGAATACTGTTAAACATTTCATTTTCTCGTTTTCCCTTCATTATGCGCACATCATCTTATTTCCAAAAATATCTCAATCACTTTGAATACCACATTAGACCAATACATAAATATTCCAATATTTTATGATACAACATTATTTTGGAATCCCATTACATAAACACTTAATCATTCCCCAACATCGTTGTCATATTCAACATCGCCAATAGTGATCGCATGTGACATCCCTTTGTCCTTTGCCTTAAGCATTTGCTCATGTCGATCATCACTAACCCTTGGATTAGGGAATTTATTAGCATAATGCCCCATTTCCTAGCACTTGAAGAATTGAAGTGTTGGTGGTGTGTTCTCTACAGTGTTTGCTTTATTCACATCATTAGAAACCCTTTTTCCATTACTTTGACACTCAGCTGCTCGATGACCTTCTTTTCCACACTTAAAACATTTTCTAGTCGCTTTAAGACAATCTCCAACATGCTTCTTTCCACACTTTGTGCATAAGGAAACATTCATCTTCTTTTCACCATTATTATGAGATTTCTCCTTGAACTCCATCTTTCATTTCTTGTCAAAACCATGAGATGGATATGTAACACCAACTTCCATTTCTACCTTGATAGCACAACGCACAATTTCTTCATAGCTACTGAAGTCTCTTATAGCTAATGCCCTTCGAAGACTTGGTTTTAAGCCACTGAAAAATCGATCAGCTTTACTTTCAGGTTGGATGATAATGCCAGATGCATACCTTGCAAGTCTTGTAAAATTCGCTTCGTATATACCAACAGATTCATCATCCTTCTGCTTCAGCTCAAGAAACTCCTTTTCCATCATTGTTCGAAGAATATGAGGGAAGTACTTACTGAAAAACAAGTTCTTGAACTCGTCCCATTCCATGGACTCAATTTCATCTCTTGGCCTCGTATTCTTGATAAGATTCCACCATTGATCAGCTTCACCTTCCAAACGATATACTGCTAAGATGACTTTATCATGCTTAGAACATTGAAGAACTGAAAATATCTTTTCAGTGGTACTGATCCATTGTTCAGCAACAAGTGGATCGGAAGACCCACTGAAAGAAGGTGGGCAATGCCTCATGAAGGACTCAATAGAATATTGTTCCCTTCTCTGCTCATTTGGAAGTCCAAAATGATTCATAGCTTGTGTAAGTATAGCAATAAGATTTTGCACTCCATCTCCCATAACATTTGTTTGTTCAGGAGGGAAATCATTGCATTTTCCATTGCATTGATCAACACGGTTCCTTCGGGTTCCGGCCATCGTCTAAAACCCAAAAAGAATAGTGTGAGAGGCGAAAATCATGCTAGGGAAAACAACATTATAAAGGGGGAGTACCTTCAATATCTAACATCTTAGGTTTAATTCTATGATCGTTAGCGTAATTCTAGTACTATAACCTATACGTATACTTAACCTTAGAGACATCCCTAGACATACCTTAGAAATATCTCTAGGGATCTCACTAAAGTTATCACATCCTAGTTTCCAAAGGTTGACTAAACCTTTCCTCTGATACCAACTGTAGAGACCTGAAGCCTGACGTACATGAGCATTACATTAATTTTGCGGAATACTTAGTACATAACAAAAACCCACACACAAGGATCGTAATAGTTTAGTGTCTTTGGAAACTTGGAATATAATCTTCTAATCGTGGTGAAAGATCTTCAACATCTCCCATAAATATCTTCCTTTTTTTTACCTAAAACCATTCTTTATATCCTGGGGAAAAGAAAACATAAAAGGGTGAGCTCAAATGCTCAGTAAGGGTAAACAAAAGAAATATCAATCACATCATTTTCATAAGAACATAACATTTTAGAAATCTTAACCTGCAAAAGAGGGCATAATTTCATAACATGGGATAAATCATAGTAGTGAAATGAAATCCCAATAATCATAACATAAAACATGAAACTTTGTGGTATACACACATAATCATAGATAATCATATCTTATTAGTCAAGACTCATTGACAAGACTATCTTAGTGGACAAAGTCCCTTTCTGAACCGAGTCACCCTCGTTTCAGTCCTGTTTCACTGAACCGGTATAACCTACCGTTCCAGCCATGTCTATCTCATGAGATATAAAATCATTACCCAATTCATTGGAGGGAGATATATTTCCCACCCATCTCATAATGATACCATTCTTATGTGTTCCACAAAATCATAAATCATACATCATTGCATAACCCATGTAATAAAAATGGGAATCTTAAACATCATGATATCATAAAACAATTCATATAATATAAAGGAATTCATAAAAATAATTCCATCACAACATAATAAAATCAATGTAATAATATGGATAAAAACATAACCCTTTATTATCTTAGATGGAAAATAATTTTGATAAAACACTTGAACTCCATTCTTGAGGAAAATATCTTTTCTGCTTCAAAAACACTTTTCCTTTCTTAACATGTCGTAAAATTATAAACTAAAAGAAGTTGATTAAAAATAAACATGAAAAATTGTAAAGGAAGATTCTTGGAAATAATGTTTTAAAAATCCATTCATGTCGTATAAGTTAATAAAAACATTCTTCTCATACTTTTTTCAGAAAAGTTAAAAAGTACCTCGTACGAAAAACGACAAAAGAGTCCTTTCATATCTTTTACTAAAAACTCACCGAAGGGTAAAATTGGATTTAAACAATTGTAGGTGGATGGAAATAATATTACATATTGAGGAAACATGGATTTTGATGATAAAATACACCCCAGTAAATACCAAAGTATAAATAATCTCGGATAAAAATGAGATTGTGATATTTCCCTTACCTTAGGTCCGACTTGCTTTGTAAGTGTCCGAACCTCCTCTTCTTTGAAGCGCCTCTTTGATACCTCCTATTAGGGAACTAAAATTGGTCTTTGAGGAATACCAGAACCTCTAGGATGTTTCTAGGTAAGTGGATAAGAGAATTTGGCAGGGGTTGGCCGAGCTTGAAGGCTCAAAGTTCTGTGAGGAAGAGAGGGAGGAGGTGCCCTTTTATAAGGGAGGAGAGGGGCACCTTTGGAATAACTAAAAATATTATATTATTATAAAGTCAAGTTCGGTTTTAAATAGCTCCAAATTGATTTATTTCGAGTCTAAGGTGGGGATGGTTCTACATCCTCTCATCCAATAGAATTTATACAAGTTTAGGTTCCTATTTTAACCTTATCATTTAGATTTAACATTAAGTTAAATAATTTTACTTTTACTGTGTCTTCTTGTGTTCTTACACTATAAGGTTAATAAACTTACTATAAGAAGTAAAACGAACCCCAAATTGTTTATTATTAATATATATAGCCTTATCTATTTCATTTGGCCGAACCTTATATTTTTAGGAATAAAATAACAATTAATAATATAATATTTGTTTTAAAAACTATTTTATGTCAATTTTGACACTATTTAGTAATTGATTTTTTTTAAAATTATAACAGAATGATAAGTTCGAAAAAAGTTAATTAAATCAATAAAAACATGTCATATTAACCAATAAAATTAGTGGAATTTATAAAAAGTCTCAAATTATATTTATTTGGGTATTTATAACATCAATTATGTCAATATTTCATTAATAAGATAATTACTGCATCATCGTTGTGTCATAAATAAATTAAATTATTTAATGTATAAAAATTACAAATAAAATACCATTATGTAGGAAATCTTCTTATCTTTCTAATGAATATCTATAGTCGAATTTATCTTATGTATAACCCCATATAAAAAATGATTTACTTATTAAACTTTGATTTTAACTATTTTAACCCTTCTTTAAATAAATTAATAATAAATGTCCTGATCTAATCCAAGTGGGCCTAAATGGTCATATTTTATTCCTATGGTTGTTTTTGGTCGAATTAAACTTGTCCAATAGAATTAGTACATGTGTTAGAGTAATAATAATATCATTGTTACCCTTAATTACCCTATTTACTTTTAACCGTGGTAAATAAAAGTAAAAAGTTACTATTCACCAAAAATTATTTTCATCTCATTGAACCACATTTTAGTCCTTGATATTAACTGTGTCTCTCCAATTTTCAAAATTCCACTCACAGAAGTGGTAAAATTATGTTTTATGAAGAATTCAATTTTTTTAACTACCACTTAGTGGTTTCACTATTCATCAAAAAAATGAAAGTTTCCAGAAAAATACCAAAAATTAGGCCTAAGATATATATGAAATTATGAACTCAAAAATTATTTCTATTTTACCAAATTAAAAACATATCAGTTGCATTAAATAATTTAAAAATTAATTCCCGTCGTCAAAACAAAAGGCCTTTTTTAAGAGATAATAACTATCAAAAGATTGACAATTGTTTATAACTGGTTTAAATGTGAAATTGCATCCAATGACCAACATTGTATTAAATTGTAAAAATATATTTTAAAACCACTAAAATTAGTAATTTATCACTATTAATTATTTCTATTGAAAAAGTTGTTTTTAATTAAAATTTAGTAATTTTCACTATTCATCAAAATATGAAAGTTATCCGAAAATCACCAAAATTTCACCCTAAGCTAATTTCGATATTCTGAATCCAAAAATGAAGTCCATTTTGGAAAATAAAATTTAAAAAATTTCAAAAAGTGGTTATTACTATTCATAACGGCTAGTTTTAATAATATTTTAATAGCATATCATTGTTTAGCGAAACTTGGTGTTGCGTACAACACACGCTATCGTGGAAGGTCGCGATTGCATGTAATTCAATCCAGGTCAGAGATGTGTGTTGTGAAAGCTCCTTTTGGTGTAGCGTATAACACAAGACATTAATGAAATTAAAAGGAATATTTTTCATAAAATCTCGTGGTGTTACAATATCATATCAGTCATACCATAAATTAATTTATAATTTAACAATTTTCTAACTCCTAAAGTTGTGTAAACCGAACTCCGATACCAACTATAAGGCCCCAACCTTAAAACTTACTTAATATTGAATTCAATTAATAATTCACATTGGTGATCTTTTCATGGTTTAGAGTTTTAGAGAATTAGGATATAACTATTACATCTCAAAAGATTACGAAGTAGAAACTTCTACTAAAATTCCATAAAATAAAAACTCTTAAAAGGAAACAAGTATAGTTCAATGTTTTATATAGCATGACTTTCCCTTTATCCCATCCTTGACCCTATTCCACATTAAGTCCTATGAAAAACATTTCAAAAAAATCTTGGGGTGAGCATAAAAAGCTCAGTAAGGGATACACAAAGAATGAAAACTGTTAGTTTATCAAAACAACAAGTAAACCATTTATACTTTATCAAAGTAATACTTTTCACCTTTATGGAGTAGTAAAAACTATTCACTGAATAGAAGATCCTTACATACCCTTTTGAATCCAAAATATTACCATAAAACCCATAAAAAGATCACATAACATATAAAGGTAACTTGGGACATAAACATACTTAAATGGAATAACCATACGGTCGACTTCCACACATATCACTTAATGGAATAGCCATACGGCCGACTTCCATACCCAATGCATTGGAGGTTATAACATAACCACCCGTCCTTGTATTCACGGCACTACCCGCCATATGGTTTATCACGTAACCACCCGTCAAATGTCCAAGTACCATTATAAAATCATAAGACATAAAACAAATATAATGGAAAGAATACATTTCCACACTTTGATCACAATATATCACTCAAATATATTGTCATAAAAAATCCATTATAAAAACCATTTTCAATACCAAAATACATAAAATAGTATATGGTATTTATTTCATTTTAAAAACATCACGACTTGTTGAGGAATCCAAATACCAAATAATACTCGCAGCAGCGGAAAAGGTCGTTGTCACCGCGTACGTTAAAAGAAACATTCCTTCTTGTCGTTTAGTTAATCGCTTCGTAGAAAAATATTCCTTTTCTATAAAATTAAAAGTCAAAGGGTTTTATACACCGTATAAAAGAAAGTTGTGTATAATACAAAATATGCCTCAATGAAAGGAGATTGAGACGAAGTCCCTTACCTCAGGTCCGACTTGACTCGATTGTTCTTTAATATCCTGAATAATAAACTTGAGTTAATTTCTACATTCTTAAGAACCTTTTTCAAGTTAATTATTCCTTTTATATCACTTATTGACATGTTATAAACATTATTTAATCATTTAAGTCAATAATGTTTGTTTTGTCGATATTTGGTTCTTAAGTCGAAAGTGGACTTCTTAGAATTACATGTTGTTTGTGTGGTCAAAGGTTCATTATATCCAGAATGATATTCATGATTTGGATATCATATATATCATATATATCCAGAATATACATGTAATTATAATATTACATATTCATTTATAGGTAAAAAATGAAATGCACCGTTCATGGAGACGGTAAGCGGTATGTACGCATGAACGCTACTTTCATTTCTATGTCATATTAATGGAATTAAAAGTAAATGAGAGGTATGTATATTTTAAATCCAGAATTATATCAATAATTTATATGTATCATACATCATATATAATAACTTTAAATCCATCCTTTATACTTCCCACATATGGCATTAACGAATCAAATCACTTTGAGGGGGCGGTAGTCCACATTTCCTAAAATGAAGATATCGCGTATACCCATAATGGAATCCATAAAAGTGTGACATAAATGAAAAATACATAATCTTAAGTAAAACATAAACATATTATATATCATATATAAATATAGTGACATCTTAATGTCCACCTTTGAAGGTGTTAGAAAAATATTGAACAATCATCGTTTCGTGAGGCAGAAATTCACCATCCCCAGAAATAATATGTTCTTTAACCATTAGATGTAGGTGTGTGTAAGTGTAGCTCGAATTATTCTTATAAAAATATCCTATTATATTTAAGATACTGAAATTTTTACAAAATAAATGAATAAAAAGAGTTTATGGGGTTGGAGAAGCAAAATAAAACAAAAGAACACAAGTGAAGACATTACCTTAAAATCGGGTAACTCTATTAGATTTGAGCTCAAAGGATTCCTTGGGAAGACTTCTTCCCAAAGTGAGGATTTTAGGAGTAAGATATGTATGTGGAGATACAAAATGGGCAGGGGTTGGCCGAGCCAAAGGCTTTGGAAGTGTGGGTAAGGAGGTAGAGGTGGGGGCCTTTTATAAGAGGAGAGGAGGGGCACTCTTGGAAAGTAATGAAATTTTACTTTATTTTAAAATGAGTTTCGGATTTAAAAGGTCCCACATTGATATAATTCGAGGATAAGGTGATAAGGGTTAGAAATATACCCATCCAATAGGTTTTTGACAAGTGTAGGTCTTATATTTTACATTATCTTTTCATTTTATTTAAATCGTTAAATAATGAGGTCATCGCTGCATCATCATGGTGTCATAAATAATTTAATTTATTCAATGTCTAAAAATTATAAAAAAAATATAATGATGTAGGAAATATTTTTAGATTTATAATTAATATTTATAGTAAAAAATATGACTTTTATAACCCAATTTAAAAATGGTTTTAGTAAATCAACTCGTGTTTGTGACATTTTTACTTTAACATTGAATAAAAAGATATTAATGTCATTTTCCAACCAAAGTGGCTCCATGGGGTCCCCAAGTTGACCCATGGATTTTCTTGGTCTGCAATGATACATCCAATAAGGGTAGGATATGTGTCTAGGTCATTTCATATTATTAAAACATTACTTTTACCTTAAACTACACTAATTACCTCTAATCGCGATTAAAAACATAAAAGTTACTATTCACCAAAAAATTATTTTAATCTCATTGAACCACATTTCACTTCTTAATGATAACCATGTATGTCGGATTTTTGAAATTAAAACACAGAGGTGGTAAAATTTCATTTAAACGAAAAATCAGTTTTTATAAGTACCACTTAGTGGTTTCACTATTCATCAAAAATTGATGTTTTTCAGAAAAATACCAAAACATCACCCTAAGCTATATTTGATATTCCGAATTAAAAAATGAAGACCATTTTACAAAATTAAAAACATATAAGTTTCATTAATTAATTTAATAATTAATTCCCGTTGTCAGAGCAAATAGCGTGTTTTTATGAAACAATAAGTATCAAAGGATTGACACTAGTTTAAGTCCGATTTCGAAGTGAAATGTATTCCAAAGACCAATATTGGATTAAATGGTAAAAATATATTATAATTTCACTTTAAAACCAATTCAAATGATAATCTAATCATATAAATAAATTATATTAAAAAGAGGTTTTGAATTAAAATACAACATTTTTCACTATTCATTAAAAATGATCTTTATCGGAAAAATACCAAAAATTTACACAAAGTAAATTTTGATGTCCTGATTCTAAAGAAGAGTTTTATTTGGTCCAATAGAATGTATAAAATTTACCAAAACTATATTTAATGACGGTTCTCCATCAAAAGGCGTTAAGTGGACCTTTAGTGAAAATTAGGGTATAAATGCTTAAAATTGAATTCTTTTCGTATTTTAAGCCTTTATCTTGTATTGGATAAATGAAAAAACATTTAAAAACATATATAATCATATTTTAGTTATTTCTATCCATTCCCGCCAATACAATGGCTATGTGTTAACTACCATTTAAAATAATATTATTTTATTACTAGTGTGCAACGTAAGATTTCAATGAAACTCTTTGTTGCGTATTGGGTACGCTATCGAACATAGCAACCCCTTTAAAGTAAAATTAATATTTAATTAGTAAATATTAATAAATATGAAAATGATATATTCTTTATTTACCTGGGATGTTACACTTGGTCCTAAATTATAACCTTTTAAAATGATTTTATGAGAGTAATACATTAATTATATTTTATTTAAAGAAAAGTTAAAGATTTCATACTCATATTTTCAAAAACTATATCATTTTTAATATATGGTTATATAGATGATAAATTAGACTGTAAATTTTCATTTGAAAGATAATTTTTTTTATTTATCATGGTAATTTATTTTTTATTATTTAAAAATAAATAAATACCTTAAAGACTTATACAATGATGATGTAGTAAATGTTTAATAATTATAAATGCCAAATAAATAATATTACTAATATTAAAATAAATATAAATTGCTATAATTAATGTCATTCACGAATATTCAAGATTACTTTTACATTTTATTAATTAGTTAGTATAGTTTTTTAGAAGATATCTTTTCATTATGATAATTTTTAAAAGACAAATAATGAATAGTGTCAGAATTAACACTAATGATATTTTATTAATGTAATATTTTATAAAATTATTTAAAAATCATAAAAATAATAAATAAATAAAAATTTAAGAGATATGGTATAAATATAATAAATAAAACATTTATGGTGCAATTTAGGCTTTATATATAAAAATTACATCCTCTTAACATTAAAAACATTATTACCATAGTTAAAATTAAAATATGTTATTTAATGGTTAATAAAAAAGCTCAGGTTTAAAATTACATAAAATACACTATAAAATATATTTTATGATGATATTAAAAACCTCTCTCATATTATCTTAGAATAAATTTAATTTTTTGTGGTATTTTTATTGAATTTTTATTTATTATAATTTAATATTTTTATATATTTTAAAAGTTCCCCTCAGCTAAATTATTAAATAACACATCCACCATCATCTCATTTCATAAAATTGAAATTTATATATCGATAAAAATATACCAAATTATCTTCTCCAATTCCCTAGACAAATTTTGGAGGTTCTTTTCATACCAAAGGACCAACTCTAGAGTCCTTTTGAGGAAATAAAAAGGAGTTGTTTCCAAGAAGAGGTAATTACTCTAACCGATCACTCTTTTTTATACTCTTCTATAACTATTACAAATCTATGATATATAAAATTAAATAATAACTTCATATTCACAGATATTCTTAATTTTTATTATTATTATCAACACACCACTTTACAAGCTCTTTCTTATCGAACAATTAGTGAATTTATCTCTACAATGTACGTATAGCTTATCATCGCCACGTAGCGATACAATTCATTTTCCATCACCATATTTTATGAGTGGTATTTATGATTATTTTAATATTTATATATGATATTTATGATATAATTATAATTTTTTAACAATAATATGATATCTTCCTTTCTATTTTCTAATTTTTTTAGAAAATGACAATGTCACTCGTGCATATGTATGGCTTATGATCTCCACAATGCAATGTGATTCGTTTCTCACCTATATTTCACATGGATGGTAATAAGCATAATTTTTCTTAATATATATGTTATGTATTAGATAGAAATGATTCTTTAATGATAATATGTCATATAATTTCCTTTATTTTAACCAGACAAGAAAATGAATAAAGTGTTCATGCATATGTACGGACTACCGTCTCCAAAAATAGTGTATTTTATTTTCTATCAATAAGTTTTATGAATAATAATGAATAAATATATACTATATATATATATGATATTCATATCATTATTATTGTAACACCCGAGACTTTTATGTTATATAAATCATCAAAGGAATCTTTTTCTACACAACACTTGCTTGGCTTGCTTTACACGCAATCGCGACCTTCCTCGATAGCTTGCGTCGTACGCAATACCGAGTTTCACTAAACAACAATATGCTATTAAAACTAGCCGTTATGAATAGTAATAACCACTTTTTGAAATTTTATAAATTTTATTTTTCAAAATGGACTTCATTTTTGGACTCAGAATATCGAAATTAGCCTAGGGTGAAATTTTGGTATTTTTCTGAAAACTTTCAATTTTTGATGAATAGTGAAACCACTAAGTGGTAGGTTAAAAACTGAATTTTGCATAAAACTTAATTTTACCGCTTCTGTGAATGGAATTTCGAAAATCCGACAGACACGGTTGATATCAGTAAGTAAAATGTGGTTCAATGAGATAAAAATAATTTTTGGTGAATAGTAACTTTTTACTTTTTTTTACCGCGGTTAATAGTAAATAGGGTAACTAAGGGTAAATATGATATTAATATTACCCTAACACATGTCCTAATTCTATTGGACAAGTGTAATTCGAACAAAAACAAACTTAGGAATAAAATATGACCATTTAGGCCCACTTGGATTAGATTAGGACATTTATTATTAATTTATTTAAAGAAGGGTTAAAATAGTTAAAATCAAAGTTTAATAAGTAAATAATTTTTAATATGGGGTTATACATAAGATAAATTCGACAATAAATATTCATTAAAAGGATAAAAAGATTTACTACATGATGGTATTTTATTTGTAATTTTTAGACATCAAATAATTTAATTTATTTATGACACAATGATGATGCAGTAATTATCTTATTAATGAAATATTGACATAATTGATAATATAAATACCAAAATAAATGTAATTTAAGACTTTTTATGAATTAAACTAATTTTATAGGTTACTATGATATATTAGTGTTGATTTAATCAACTTGGTTCGAACATATAATTCTGTTATGACTTTCACAAAAATCATATATCAAATAGTGTCAAAATTGACACAAAATAGTTTTTAAATAAAATATTATATTATTAATTGTTATTTTATTCCTAAAAATCTAAGGTTAGGCCAAATGACTTAGATAATGATATATATATTAATAATAAACAATTTGGGGTTCGTTTGGCATGTTATAGTAATTGTATTAACCATATAGTGAAAGAAAACAAAAAGACACGGTAAAAGTTAAATTAATTAACTTAGAGTTAAATCTAATTGATAAGGTTAAAATAATACCCTAAACTTGTCTAAATCCTATTGGTTGATAGGATTTCGACCCATCCCCACTTTAGCTTCGAAATAAGACCCTTTGGAACCATTATAAACCGATTTTGACTTTAATATAAAATAATATTTTGAGATATTCCTAAGGTGCCCCTCTCCTCCCTTATAAAAGGGCACCTCCTCCCCCTCCTCCTCACACCAATTTGAGCACTCAAGCTTGGACAACCCCTACCAAAATCTCTTCTCCACTTCCCTAGCAACATCCTAGAGGTTCTGGTCTTCCTCAAATACCAATTTTAGTGCCCTAAGAGGAGGTCTCAAAGAGGCGCTTCAAAGAAGAGGTAATTACTGTTACCAATTCTTTCATCTTTATTTCTTCTTCCACTTCTTCTTCTTAGGTTTTTTCATTATGAAGTAATAACATCAGTATCACTCATATAATGATATTTTATTATAAGTATGAAACAACCCTATTTCACCATCTATCCATCCTACGGAAAAAGAAATCACCGCGCGTGCGTACGTACGGAATACCGTCTCCACGCCGTGGTGTAATCTATTTTCCACCACCACCTTACATGGATGGGTATAATGGTGTAAAGAATAACTATACATAGTTATTACAACATCATATTGATTCTGAAATATTGTATAATCCACTCCAATTCAATTCAATATTTATGAAAATGATATCATCGCTCATGCGTATGTACGGACTACCGTCTCCACGACGCGATGATATTCATTCTCCATGTTAACCATTTAAGAATGATTATAAAGTATATATAAGAAATAATAATGAAATATATGACATTATAAAGCTACTGGATTTATGTATATATATATATATATGTATGTCATATACTTACTTCCATTTCAAGACAATAAGGAATGGAAAACAGCGTTCATGCGTACGTACAGACTACCGTCTCTATGAACGGTGTTTTTCATTTTATTTATCTATCTATTATATATATATATATATACTGAATATATATGATATATAAATCATATTTTATATTCTGGAAGTAAGTAAATCATGATATAAGTAATAATAATGTCAAGAACAACAAGTCAAAACACCTACGATAAATGAAACGATTTTACCCAAAACGCTTCTTTAACATGGAATTTACAAAAGAACGGGTAATATAATGTCATAAGTGAACCATATATGATATCATAACAATGAATATGATTCTTTAATAAGTCAATGACATTATTTAAATTATTATACAGGAGGTTCGGACACATACGAAGCAAATCGGACCTAAGGTAAGGAAAATATCACAATCTCATTTTTATCCGAGATTGTTTATTCGTAAGTATTTACTGGGGTGTATTTTATCATCCGCATCCATGTTTCCTCAATATGTAATATTATTTCCATCCAACTACAATTTTTTAAATCCAATTTTACCCTTCGGTGAGTTTTTAGTAAAAAATATGAAAGGAATCTTTTGTCACTTTTTCGTACGAGGTGCTTTTTTTGACTTTTCCGACAAAAGTACGAAGAATGTTTTTTTTAACTTATACGGCATGAATGGATTTTTAAAACATTATTTCCAAGAAGCTTCCTTTATAAGTTTTCAAGATTATTTTTAATCAACTGCTTTTATTTTAAAGTTGTATGACATGTTATGAAAGGAAAAAAAAATTTGAAGAAGAAAGGATATTTTCCTCAAGAATGGAGTTCAAGTGTTTTATCAAAATTATTTTCCATCTAAGATAATAAAGGGTTCTGTTTTTATCCCTATTATTAAATTGATTTGATCATGTTGTGATGTAATTATGTTTATGAATTCCTTTATCTTATATGAATTGTTTTATGATGTCATGATGTTTAAGATTCCCATTTTTATTACATGGGTTATGCTATGATGTATGGTTTATGATTTTGTGGCACACATAAGAATGGTTTCATTATGAGATGGGTGGGACCTATATCTCCCTCCAATGCATTGGGTAAAGATTTTATATCTCATGAGATAAACATGGCTAGAACGGTAGGTTATACTGGTTCAGTGAAACAGGACTGGAACGAGGGTGACTCGGTTCAGAAGGGACTTTGTCCACTAAGAGAGTCTTGGAAATGAGTCATGACTAACAAGAAATGATTTTCCATGATTATGTCTGTATGCCACAAAGTTTCATGTTTTAAGTTATGATTATTGGGATTTCATTTCACTACTATGATTTATCACATGTTATGAAATTATGCTCTCTTTTGCAGGTTAAGATTTCCAAAAGTTATGTTCTTATGAATATGATGTGATTGATTTTTCTTTTGTTTACCCTTACTGAGCATTTGAGCTCACCCTTTTATGTTTTCTTTTCCCCAGGATATAAAGAAAGGTTTTAGGTAAAAAAAAGGGGAAGATCTTTATGGGAGATATTGAAGATCTTTCACCACGATTAGAAGATTATGTTCCGAGTTTCCAAAGACACTAAACTATTACGATCCTTGTGTGTGTGTTTTTGTTATGAACTAAGTATTCCGCAAAAGTAATGTAATGTCCAAGTATGATAAGATTCGGGACTCTACAGTTGGTATCATAGCAAAGGTTTAGTCAACCTTTGGAAACTAGGATGCGAAATCGTTTGTGAGATCCCTAGAGATATTTCTAAGGTATGTCTAGGGATGTCTCTAAGGTTAAGTATACGTATAGGTTATAGTCCTAGAATTGCGCTAACAATCTTCGAATTTAACCTATGATGTTAGATATTGAGGGTACTACCCCTTTATTATGTTGTTTTCCCTAGCATGATTTTTGCCTCTCATACTATTCTTTTGGGGTTTTAGACGATGGCTGGAACCCGAAGGAACCGTGTTAATCCGGAATGTGATGGGCAATGCAATGATTGTCCCCCTGAGCAACCAAACGATATGGGAGCTGGAATGCAAAATCTTGTAGCCATGCTCACACAACTTTCTCAAGCTATGAATCATGAAGGACTTCCAAACGAGCAAAGGAAGGAGCAACATTCTGTTGAATCCTTCATGAGGCAGCGTCCACCTTCTTTCAGTGGGTCTACTGATCCATTAGTTGCTGAACAATGGATTAGTACTACTGAAAAGATATTTTCAGTTCTTCAATGTTCTAAGCATGATAACGTCATCCTAGCAGTGTATCGTTTGGAAGGAGATGCTGATCAATGGTGGAATCTTATTAAGAATACGAGGCAAAGGGATGAAATTGAGTCTATGGAATGGGACGAGTTCAAGAACTTATTTTTCAATAAGTACTTCCCTCGTATTCTCCGAACAAAGATGGAGAAAGAGTTTCTTGAACTAAAGCAAAGGGATGATGAATCTGTTGGTACCTATGAAGAAAATTTTACAAGACTTTCAAGGTACGCTTCTGGTATTATTATCCAACCTGAGAGTAAGATCGATCGATTCTTTAGTGTCTTAAAACCAAGTCTTCGAAGGGCGTTAGCCATCAGGGACTTCAATAGCTACGAGGAAATCGTTCGATGTGCTCTCAAAGTCGAGATGGAGATTGGAGTAACCCATCAGTCACATGGGTTTGATAAGAAGAGGAAGATGGAATTGAAAGAAAAATCTAAAGATCACACGGAAAAGAAGATGAGCTTTTCCTTATGCTCAAAGTGTGGAAAGAAACATGGAGGGGGTTGTCTTAAAGGGACAAGTAAATGTTTTAAATGTGGAAAGGAAGGTCATCGGGAATTTGAATGCCGTGATAATGGGAAGAAGATGTCTAATGATGCAAACAAAGGAAGGGATACACAGAATGAACCTACTACACTTCAATGTTTCAAGTGCAAGGAGATGGGGCATTATGCCAATCAATGCCCAAATCCAAGGGTTGATGATGATGGTCGACGTCAACAAACTCTTAAGGCTAAAGACAAAGGAAAGTCACATGAAATTTCTATCAGCGATGTGGAGTACGATAACGATGTGGTGAAAGGTACACTTACCATCCACTCTAAAGTAGCAAATTTTTTATTTGATTCTGGATCCACCCACTCTTTTATTTCTGAAAAATTTTCTAAGGGTATCACCGTATTACCTCAAAAATTAGATGTTGAGTTAGCTGTGACAACACCTAATGGCACATCAATCACATCAAAAGTTTACAATTCTTCTCCGATCGAAGTTTGTGGGAAAGTGCTTCCTGCAAATCTTGTGATCCTTCCTTTAGTGGAATTTGATGTGATTCTTGGCATGGATTGGCTTTCTCTACATGGAGCTCATATCAATTGCCAAAGAAGGGAAGTCACATTTCATATTCCAGATCAATCTACGATCGTCTATCAATGCAAGGATGAACATAACCTTCCAGTGGAAATTTCTTCCATCTTATGGGTATTGATTCCACTAAATGAAGGTTATTTATCTCAAATGGTTGGGGAGAAACTCACGATTAAGAATATGCCCATTGTACGGGAGTTTGATGATGTCTTTCTGGAGGAATTGTCGGGTCTTCCACCAAATCGTGAAGTTGAGTTTTCAATAGAACTCGTACCGGGTGCTTTGCCTATTTCAAAGACACCTTATAGAATGGCCCCAATTGAGTTGCAGGAATTGAAGAAGAAACTCCAAGAGAATCTTGATAAGGGATTCATACGCCCTAGTGCGTCACCTTGGGGAGCACCTGTTCTATTTGTTAAGAAGAAAGATGGATCAATGAGACTCTGCATTGATTATCGAGAACTTAACAAGATCACTATCAAGAAAAAATATCCTCTCCCACGCATTGATGACTTATTTGACCAACTACGCGGAGCTCAATACTTTTCCAAGATTGATCTTCGTTCAGGGTATCATCAATTAAGGGTCAAAAGGGAGGATATACCAAAGACGGCTTTCCGTACAAGGTATGGACACTATGAATTTATAGTGATGCCATTTGGTCTTACTAATGCCCCTGCTATCTTCATGGATCTAATGAATAGAGTCTTTAGAGACTATCTTGATCAATTTGTGGCAGTCTTTATAGACGATATTCTTGTCTATTCAAAGAGCAAGGAAGAGCATGAAGATCACTTGAGAATTATATTGAAGACCCTGAGAAAGGAGAAGCTTTATGCCAAATTTACCAAGTGTGAATTTTGGCTTCAAAAAGTTGCATTTTTGGGTCATATAATCTCAAAAGAGGGGATATCTGTGGATCCAGCAAAAACAGAGGTTATCGAAAGATGGTCAAGACCAACAACAGTAACTGAGATCCGAAGTTTTCTTGGTTTGGCTGGATATTATCGACGTTTTGTAAAAGATTTTTCACGATTATCTAATCCAATCACCAAGTTGACCCGGAAAGGAGTTAAGTTTGTCTGGACAGAGGAATGTGAAGATAATTTCAAGGAGTTGAAAAGAAGGTTATCCAGTGCACCTGTGCTCACACTACCTTGTAGTGGAGAAAGGTTTGTGATCTACAGTGATGCATCCAAGAAGGGATTGGGGTGTGTTCTTATGCAAAATGATATGGTGATAGCTTATGCCTCACGACAGTTGAAAATCCATGAGAAAAATTACCCAACACATGATTTGGAGTTGGCTGCGGTAATCTTTGCATTAAAGATTTGGAGGCATTACCTTTATGGTGAAAGGTGTGATATTTATACTGATCATAAAAGTTTAAAGTATATTTTCACACAAAAGGAGTTGAATATGCGTCAAAGAAGATGGTTGGAGCTGATTAAGGATTATGACTGCTCAATCCATTACCACCCTGGGAAAGCAAACAAGGTGGCAGATGCATTAAGTCGACAAGACCATGCTAGTTTATCCATGATGAGGATCACAAAAGATCCAATATTTATGGATTTACAAAGGATGGATCTTGGAATTATAATGGAAGGGGAAAAATCTTATCTTTCTCAAATAAATGTTCAACCATCTATACATGTGAAGATTAAAGAGGCACAGAAAGAAGATGTCGAGTTACAAAAGAAGGTGAGAAATGTTCCTGAATTCAACCTTGATTGTGATGGGATAATAAAGTTCAGGAATCGGGTTTGCGTTCCTCCCATCCCCGAATTAAAGAATGAGCTTCTGGATGAGGCTCATAGTTCATCATTCTCTATTCATCCTGGAAGCACGAAGATGTATAGGGACCTGAAAGAGTACTTCTGGTGGGATGGCATGAAAAGAGATGTTGCTGAATATGTCTCTCGATGCTTGGTTTGTCAACAAGTTAAAGCTGAGAGACAGAAGTCTAAGGGGATGTTACAACCATTACCCATACCCGAATGGAAATGGGAAAACATCACTATGGACTTTGTCACAGGACTTCCTAAAACATCCAAAGGAAATAATGCTATCTGGGTCATAGTTGATCGTCTTACAAAGTCTGCACACTTCATTCCTATTAGAGAGGATTTCTCTCTAGATCAGCTTGCCGGGATATATGTAAAGGAAGTGGTAAGATTACATGGAGTACCACTTTCTAATATATCTGATCGGGATCCGAGATTTACCTCGAAGTTCTGACGAAGTCTTCAGCATACTCTGGATACAGAGTTGAGTTTCATCACTGCTTATCATCCCCAGACAGACGGTCAGTCTGAGAGAACAATTCAAACCCTAGAAGATATGTTGAGAGCTTGCACTATGGATTTCAAAGGAGGTTGGGATCAACACCTACCTTTGGTAGAATTTTCTTATAATAATAGCTTTCACTCCAGTATTCAGATGGCTCCTTATGATGCTCTCTATGGAAAGAAATGCAGGACTCCAACTTGCTGGGATGAAGTTGGGGAAAGAAAGCTATTAGGACCTGATCTCGTTGATGAAATGGCAGAAAAGGTCAGATCTATTCAACAACACATAAGAGCAACTCAGAGTCGACAGAAAAGTTATGCCGACAACCGAAGAAAAGACCTAGAGTTTGAAGTGGGTGATAAAGTGTTCTTACGAATATCTCCCTGGAAGAGGGTTATGAGATTTGGAAAGAAGGGGAAGTTGAGCCCTAGATATATCGGTCCTTTCGAAATACTGGATCGTGTTGGGAAGGTAGCTTACCGATTGGCGCTTCCACCGAATCTCTCTCAAGTTCACGATGTGTTCCATGTATCTCTCCTGAGAAAGTACATATCAGATCCTTCACATGTACTCAGCTCAGAAGTTGTACCGCTGGAGCAAGATCTTTCTTATGAAGAACAGCCGATAGAGATTCTAGATCGTAGCGAAAAAGTCCTACGAAACAAAACCACTCGCTTGGTGAAAGTTTTATGGAGGAACCACCAACTTGAAGAATCTACATGGGAGCTTGAGGATATGATGAGGGAGAATTATCCTCATCTGTTTGTTACAAAGTGACGAATTTCGAGGGCGAAATTCTTTTTAAGGGGGGTAGAATGTAACACCCGAGACTTTTATGTTATATAAATCATCAAAGGAATCTTTTTCTACACAACACTTTCTTGGCTTGCTTTACACGCAATCGCGACCTTCCTCGATAGCTTGCGTCGTACGCAATACCGAGTTTCACTAAACAACAATATGCTATTAAAACTAGCCGTTATGAATAGTAATAACCACTTTTTGAAATTTTATAAATTTTATTTTTCAAAATGGACTTCATTTTTGGACTCAGAATATCGAAATTATCCTAGGGTGAAATTTTGGTATTTTTCTGAAAACTTTCAATTTTTGATGAATAGTGAAACCACTAAGTGGTAGGTTAAAAACTGAATTTTGCATAAAACATAATTTTACTGCTTCTGTGAATGGAATTTCGAAAATCCGACAGACACGGTTGATATCAGTAAGTAAAATGTGGTTCAATGAGATAAAAATAATTTTTGGTGAATAGTAACTTTTTACTTTTTTTTACCGCGGTTAATAGTAAATAGGGTAACTAAGGGTAAATATGATATTAATATTACCCTAACACATGTCCTAATTCTATTGGACAAGTGTAATTCGACCAAAAACAAACTTAGGAATAAAATATGACCATTTAGGCCCACTTGGATTAGATTAGGACATTTATTATTAATTTATTTAAAGAAGGGTTAAAATAGTTAAAATCAATGTTTAATAAGTAAATCATTTTTAATATGGGGTTATAAATAATATAAATTCGACTATAAATATTCATTAGAAATCTAAAAATATTTACTACATGATGGTATTTTATTTGTAATTTTTAGACATCAAATAATTTAATTTATTTATGACACAAAGATGATGCAGTAATTATCTTATTAATGAAATATTGACATAATTGATAATATAAATACCAACATAAATGTAATTTAAGACTTTTTATGAATTCCACTAATTTTATAGGTTACTATGATATATTAGTGTTGATTTAATCAACTTGGTTCGAACATATAATTCTGTTATGACTTTCACAAAAATCATATATCAAATAGTGTCAAAATTGACACAAAATAGTTTTTAAATAAAATATTATATTATTAATTGTTATTTTATTCCTAAAAATCTAAGGTTCGGCCAAATGACTTAGATAAGGATATATATATTAATAATAAACAATTTGGGGTTCGTTTGGCATGTTATAGTAAGTGTATTAACCATATAGTGAAAGAAAACAAAAAGACACGGTAAAAGTTAAATTAATTAACTTAGAGTTAAATCTAATTGATAAGGTTAAAATAATACCCTAAACTTGTCTAAATCCTATTGGTTGATAGGATTTCGACCCGTCCCCACTTTAGCTTCGAAATAAGACCCTTTGGAACCATTATAAACCGATTTTTACTTTAATATAAAATAATATTTTGAGATATTCCTAAGGTGCCCCTCTCCTCCCTTATAAAAGGGCACCTCCTCCCCCTCCTCCTCACACCAATTTGAGCACTCAAGCTCGGCCAACCCCTGCCAAAATCTCTTCTCCGCTTCCCTAGCAACATCCTAGAGGTTCTGGTCTTCCTCAAATACCAATTTTAGTGCCCTAAGAGGAGGTCTCAAAGAGGCGCTTCAAAGAAGAGGTAATTACCGTTACCAATTCTTTCATCTTTATTTCTTCTTCCACTTCTTCTTCTTAGGTTGTTTCATTATGAAGTAATAAAATCAGTATCACTCATATACTGATATGTTATTATAAGTATGAAACAACCCTATTTCACCATCTATCCATCCTACGGAAGAAAAAATCACCGCGCGTGCGTACGTACGGAATACCGTCTCCACGCCGTGGTGTAATCTATTTTCCACCACCACCTTACATGGATGGGTATAATGGTGTAAAGAATAACTACACATAGTTATTACAACATCATATTGATTCTGATATATTTTATAATCCACTCCAATTCAATTCAATATTTATGAAAATGATATCATCGCTCGTGCGTATGTACGGACTACCGTCTCCACGACGTGATGATATTCATTCTCCATGTTAACCATTTAAGAATGATTATAAAGTATATATAAGAAATAATAATGAACTATATGACATTATAAAGCTACTGGATTTATGTATATATATATATATGTATGTCATATACTTACTTCCATTTCAAGACAATAAGGAATGGAAAACAGCGTTCATGCGTACGTACGGACTACCGTCTCCATGAACGGTGTTTTTCATTTTATTTATCTATCTATTATATATATATATATACTGAATATATATGATATATAAATCATATTTTATATTCTGTAAGTAAGTAAATCATGATATAAGTAATAATAATGTCAAGAACAACAAGTCAAAACACCTACGATAAATGAAACGATTTTACCCAAAACGCTTCTTTAACATGGAATTTACAAAAGAACGGGTAATATAATGTCATAAGTGAACCGTATATGATATAATAACAATGAATATTATTCTTTAATAAGTCAATTACATTATTTAAATCATTATACAGGAGGTTCCGACACATACGAAGCAAATCGGACCTAAGGTAAGGGAAATATCACAATCTCATTTTTATCCGAGATTGTTTATTCGTAAGTATTTACTGGGGTGTATTTTATCATCCGCATCCATGTTTCCTCAATATGTAATATTATTTCCATCCAAATACAATTTTTTAAATCCAATTTTACCCTTCGGTGAGTTTTTAGTAAAAAATATGAAAGGAATCTTTTGTCACTTTTTCGTACGAGGTGCTTTTTTTGACTTTTCCGACAAAAGTACGAAGAATGTTTTTTTTAACTTATATGGCATGAATGGATTTTTAAAACATTATTTCCAAGAAGCTTCCTTTATAAGTTTTCAAGTTTATTTTTAATCAACTTCTTTTATTTTAAAGTTGTATGACATGTTATGAAAGGAAAAATGTTTTTGATGAAGAAAGGATATTTTCCTCAAGAATGGAGTTCAAGTGTTTTATCAAAATTATTTTCCATCTAAGATAATAAAGGGTTCTGTTTTTATCCCTATTATTAAATTGATTTGATCATGTTGTGATGGAATTATTTTTATGAATTCCTTTATCTTATATGAATTGTTTTATGATGTCATGATGTTTAAGATTCCCATTTTTATTACATGGGTTATGCTATGATGTATGGTTTATGATTTTGTGGAACACATAAGAATGGTTTCATTATGAGATGGGTGGGACCTATATCTCCCTCCAATGCATTGGGTAATGATTTTATATCTCATGAGATAAACATGGCTGGAACGGTAGGTTATACCGGTTCAGTGAAACAGGACTGGAACGAGGGTGACTCGGTTCAGAAAGGGACTTTGTCCACTAAGAGAGTCTTGGCAATGAGTCATGACTAACAAGAAATGATTTTCCATGATTATGTGTGTATGCCACAAAGTTTCATGTTTTAAGTTATGATTATTGGGATTTCATTTCACTACTATGATTTATCCCATGTTATGAAATTATGCTCTCTTTTGCAGGTTAAGATTTCCAAAAGTTATGTTCTTATGAATATGATGTGATTGATTTTTCTTTTGTTTACCCTTACTGAGCATTTGAGCTCACCCTTTTATGTTTTCCTTTCCCCAGGATATAAATAAATGTTTTAGGTAAAAAAAGGGGAAGATCTTTATGGGAGATATTGAAGATCTTTCACCACGATTAGAAGATTACGTTCCGAGTTTCCAAAGACACTAAACTATTACGATCCTTGTGTGTGTGTTTTTGTTATGAACTAAGTATTCCGAAAAAGTAATGTAATGTCCAAGTATGATAAGCTTTGGGTCTCTACAATTATCATTCTAGAGTTGGTGAAATTTTGATCTATGTAAGAGAACTATGGATAACAAGTAAAAACATAAATGGAAAAAGTGGATACTACACGAATCATAACATTAACAATAAATTATTAATAAATAGGTAATATTAAGATACAAGTAAATAATATATATATATATATATGTATTTATATGTATATATGACTATGATTCTGGGGTAGTCATATAATAAACTTATATTTATTATACAGAAGGTTTTAACATGTGTCAAATAAGTCAGGACTTAAGGTAATGGAATTTCATCTCACTTTTTATTGTTGTGAGATACATGTCATATTCACCACTTTCTTCTTCCGAGTGTTGTATATAATATCCTATTACATATTATATAATTAATTTATTTTATTTAATGATATTAAAAACTTTAATTTATTTTATTATTTAATGGTATTCATGATTCTAAAGATAGACAAGTAGTAAGGGATTTATGTCTCAATTTTATTTCTGTGGGACACATGCCTTATACACTACTTGTTTTTTCTACGTTCTGTATATAATATCCATGAATGTATTATATAAGTATTATAATAAATATTATGGTATATTTTCTCTATATATTTTTCTTTCTTTAATGGGGAATACAATTCAATTTATTATTAAATGATGAGTATTTATTTTATATTCTCATTGATGTTTGGGGATTGTTTCATTTTCAGTCTGTGTAGGAGAGTATTTATCTTTCATTCTCAGGTATTCTAAAAAGGTTTTAATTTTTTTTTAATATTCTTTTATGTATTTTAAAGTTATTTTTACCCATTTTTTACTTTTCACTAAATGGGTTGAAAGGAAAGTTTTTGTCGTTTTCCAAACAAGCTACTTTGTGACTTTTCTGGAAAAGTTATAAAAGGAATATTTTTCAGAACATATATAGAATGAACAGAATTTTCCTCCATCATGACGCCTTAATTACATGAATATTCCTTTAAAAAAAATATAATTTTAATTTCATATAAAATTTTTTGATTTATAATTTTTTAAAATTTTAAGAAAATAAAACATTTTCAAAGAAGAAAGCATACTTTCCTCAAGAATTGCTTTCATGTGATCTTCAAAATAATTTTCCACATAAGAAAATATTATTTTATATTGATTATATTTTTTAGTGGATAAAATTCAGTGGTTAAATTATTATTCATTATAATAATGGTTTATGTTTATTATGGAACGATATTTTTGAAACCCATTTCTTTTCCATGGGTTATGTTATGAATGAATTATGTTTATGAAAACCATTTCATTCCATGGGTTCTGATATGATGAATGGTGTATGATCTTGTGGAACACATATGTATGATTTCATTATGAGATGGATGAGAACTATATCTCCCACTAATTCATTAGGTAATGATTTATATCTCATAATATAGTCATGGCTAGAATGGGCAGTGAACTTGGTTTAGTAAAAGACTTTGTCTACTAAGACGGTCTTCGGAGCAAACCTTGATTACTAAGATGGTCATGGGATTCAACCATAACTACCAATATGGTATGGGGAGTGAACCAATACTACTAAGATGAATTTTTTAGTGATTCATTGACTACTATGGAAATCATTTTATATATTTTTGTGTACCACAAATTCCATATCTTATTCCTATATTATGATTTCATGGATTATGTTCTTTATTTCATTGTAATTCATTTCTTATGAACATCCAATATTTTTAGAATGGTTACTATTTATGATCATTGATATGAAGGGTAAGATATTCTATTTTCATGATCTTATTCTCATACCCTTATTCTAAAGATTATGTTTACATGTATCCCTTGTTTACACTTAATAATCACTTGAGCTCACCCGTTTTATTATGTTTTATTTTCCCCATGTTATAAAGAAAGGATTTAGGTTGGGGTAACAAAGATGAAGATATTTGTGGAAAAAAATTAGGATGTTTTTCCAGACTAGAAGTTTCTGTTCTAATTTTTCAAGTTCACTAGAGTAGTATAGTTTTCTTGCATCTATTTATGTAATGTATTATGTATTCGAAAAAATTATGTAATATCCACTAATGAAAACCATGAATCCTTATAATTGGTATGAATTCAATTAATTATTATGTTTATTTATCATTATTTAATATGGTTTCTTCCAATTTTTTTATATCATTAAATTTTATCAATGATTTAGTTGTTTTAATGGAGTTTATTTCATTTGTGATGGATTTTATTACCTTTTTGGGAAGAAAAATGTTTATGATTTTTATTACCTAGAGTGTTATGTTTCAATTTACAACATGGAGGTCTTGTGGGAATTCCTCATGATGGATCAAGACATTTTAAATCACTTCATATGTTTGGATTGGTTGTTCAATTCCAACCCCTGTATTCACTACTATTTTCATAGGGTTAGTTTAAATATTCTGATCACATGCCACACATATTCCAAAGTGTGTGGGATATAAGTCCAGAAAGAGAAGGTCTCATTTCCTTGGTTGTTGAATTGATCTAATGTCATTTTTTCAAGTAGTTTATCAGGGATTTGGAGAGGGGTTAATATGTTATCCTTACATTCATTGTGGATCCATACCTTAGTGTGCTTTTGGATGACTTTTCTAGGTTATTTCCCTTGAGAGTGGTTGATTTAACTATAGAGCTACACTTTCAGATGAGTCATATTTTCTTTACATAATACTAGATGAGTACTACTAAGATAAAAAATTTAGTGGTTTAGTAGGAGGACCTTAAAGTCATGGGATTTACCTACCATAGTGTTTCATCATGCGTGTCTCCATTTTTTCTTCTAAAAAAGGATGATAAGAGTCTTTGGCCTTTTTTAGACAATCATTACCTGAATTGTGTGACTATTAATATTAAATACCCATTTACATTAATTGATAACATTTTTATTCAAACAATTGGAGTTTTATGAGTCTCAATGATTAACTAGAGGTTAGGGTATCATAATATGACAGTTTAATAAGAATATGTTACTAAACCCAACTTCAGGATCTAATATGTGAACATTGTGTATCTCATTGTTCCATTTGTACTTAAAAAGTCACCTATAGTACTAATCTAATTGATGAAAGATATCTTCCATTTTTTGGTCTCCATTATAGTCATTTTTATTGATTAAATTATAGTGTATTCCAAGATGGAGGAAAAATAGACCTTTATAGTGTTCTTTTCTAAACCATGAGATGGAATATTTTAAATTATATGTTTTATAGGTGATGGTTATAGATATAAGAGGTTGTTTATTTTTCACATGTGATATATGGTAATGGGGTTTCTATGGGACACAAAAAACAAAGCAGTTATGTCTTGGAAGTATCCCATGAAAATGTTCAAGATCATGTGTTTTTTTAGGATTGGATGGGTCTTATTGGAATTTTTTTCAATACTTATTGAGGAAATATTCACCCTTGATAGAACTAGTGTGACCATGGGGGATGTTTGAGTGGATTTATGACTAACATAATTCTTATTTGGATTTTAAGGGTCATTTTACATCAGCTCAAGTCTTGATTCTTCATGATCATTTAAAGGCATATTTAGTTTTAATATTCCTGGGTTGTGAAGTTGGGGTGAATTATGATGGGTGAGGATTTTGTGGTGTCTTATGGATGTCATAAATTATTCCCACATGAGTGGAATTACCCCACCCATGACCTACAGTTGGAATTTATGTTGTATGCATTGAAAAATGGGTTCCATTACCCCTTTGGGGAGTGGTCTATAGTTTATTCAGATCACAAGACCCTAAATTATACTTTCACCAATAGGGACAGAAACTTGAGAAGAATATTCTGGGTAAAGAATATTATGACATTTGATTTTAATATTATTTATACATTTGTGAAGGGAAATGTGTTCACTTATTCCTCGATAAAAAATTAATTGGTCCATATAGTTAAAGATTTAGTTGATGAGTGGAGTTTTATGGGTTTGTTCACTAATAAAAGAGAGTGGTGTAGGTGTATATAGATTAAGTGTTCATGGACCATGTTAAGGTTACACCATCTCTTTTTGATAAATTTTTGTTTGAGAATACACCTAACCCGGACTCCCAGTAGATTATTAGAGCTTTAAATGGTAGAGATATTGTGGGTGATCAGCCTCAGTCTCCCGATGGTTCCCTATTTTTTTGGAAGTGTCTAGTTATTCCATTAACCTTGAGGTATTAAGTGACTTACAAGGGGAATTTTTTTCAGTTATTTCATTAAAAAATTTATTACTAAAAGGTTTTATACTCTGATTTGTGGGTTATAGTGGTCTGAGATGACATAATAATTTGTGCACATTGTATCCTGATATTTTTCATTCTATATAATTAAATATGAGAATCAAATACCTTATAGGTTACTTCATCCTCTTCCCATTGTGGTGTGGAAGTGGGTAATGATCTCTATTGATTTTTTTACAAGTCTAACTCATTCCCATATTATTAATTTTTATATTAATTTTATTATGGATTGGATGAATATTTCAATAAATTTTCTTCCAATTAGAAAGTTGATGAAGGTAAAAGAGTTGGGGAACCTATATTACTTAGTGATCATTAATCTTTATGGGGTTCCTTCAGTGATAGTGTTCAACTTGGATACAAAATTTACTTCGCTTTTCTAGAAGAGTCTCCAAGATTCCATGAGAATCACATTGAAAATTAGAACCACTTACCACCGATAGATACATGGTTAAACTGAACATGTAGTCTTGATTCATGAGGATATGATTTGTCTATATATTGAGGAACTTGGGTGTTCCTGGGAATGGTATTTATCAATGGTTTAGTTTTTATAAAACAATAGTTACAAGTCCTTGATCGTGATTTCACATTTTTAAGTGTTTTATGAGAACCCATTTCAATCCCCATTATGTTGGGATGATTTTTGTGAGTGTTCCTTATAGGGATTGATCATTATCTAGGTGATGGTAAGAAATTGATAGTTGATTTTATAGAGATTAGATATAGCTAAGAGCCTCTAGAAATCATGTGTATATAATTTTCACCTCCTATTAGAGTTTTAGGATGTTGACCGGGTGTTTATCTTGGTATCCATTTGACTGGGACATCATCTTTTGGGAAGGAAGGGGTAGTGGTCATTGCATTATGTTGGACCATTTCAGGTTTTGGTGTATCTAGGGAATGTAGCCTATCAATTGTAATTTCATTCATTGTTAACCATGATTTGAGAAGTATTCCACATGTCGCAGTTTAAGATATATTATCCATACCCATATAATGTTCTATAGTGGGTGAATTTAATGTGGTTTCTGAACACATCCATTTTGGAGTAGCTTGGGTGTATTTAGGACTATCAAAACAACTTTCCCCATATTAATATTTTCCCATTATTCAATGTTCATTAGGAGTGTGATGAAGATATCCATGAGACTTGGGAGTAGGAAGTTGTGGTGATAAAGTAGATTCTTAATTTTTTAATGATCCTTCAGAACTTTTAGGGGGACAAAATTTTTTTGATGGAAATAATTATGACACAAAATGGATCTCTGGTATGTTTTATTTTGAGTTTTATTTTTTATCCATTTGTGGATTTTTAGGGGTTTCTTGGAGAAAACCAATGTTTTTTAAGAAAAATTACCGGATTAATGGTCCACACATAATTTCCCTAACAATGAGGCTCACTATTCAAGGGTGATATTTTTGGGACATAGGGACTAGACATGTTTTGATCATGGTTTTTCTACGAATTCATTGTTATTCAAAAACTGAGTAGCCTTTTTTGGAGATATAGTGGCTCCTATACAATTTCTGCAATGTTTTATTGACTACGCGTCCAAATATTTTAGTGTGTATAGGTCATTAAGAAGGTTGGTTTTGACCATTTTCTTATTTTTTATTTTTGATGGTTTTACCTTCATTTCTCTCCCCACACATGTGCATCCCTCTACCCATGACTTGGATATTCTCCTATATAGTTTTTATATATATATTTCTTCCTTTTTTTGGTTTAATTCATGTCAATATTTATTTATTCATTTTTTCTTCATTACAATTATAATGCCTTATTCTTCCATTTACATGGAGTATAGTAACCATATCTTACATTTTAGTGTAATCTAGGGTAACTAATGGGGGGTTACATTTTTTTATTTTTGTTTTATATTTGTGGGGACCTTTTTTGATAATTCAAGTGGTTGTCATCAAATAAAACATGTCTTGGTTTGATTTCCATTAATATTCTCTATTTACGGTAAATATTCAATGTATTTTCATTGAATTTTGATTTTACACTGTTTTGGTTTTTTAAATTTTCACAAATTTTAGTTATTTTTTATGGTTCTTCAATTCTTGTTGAGATATTTGATATTGGTTGGAAATTTAAGGCATCAAATTATCTCTCTAAGGGAGTTTGTTTTTATGCAATTCATATGTTTCTTTTAAATGGATCAAAAAGGTTTTATGCTTTCCAAATGATTTTCAAAAACAGTTTTTAAGTGGGTCTTGCTTGGTGTTAAAGGCTTGATATTTTATCGATATTAAACAATTAATGAAAATAAATTTTGAATGGATTATGTTTTTGTCACATATTTTTGTTATGCGTTTTTAATTAAGTATCACATGAGAAATCTTGGTTGTGGGGTGTTTATGAATTTGAACAAGAGAGTGTTTTCCATGTGTCTGAGGGAGACTATGGTATATTTGTGGGCATAGGGTATACTAAGAGAGAATAAAAACTTGTTTTATATTATTATTCCACTATAAAAACTTTTTATTAGACTATATCGCAATATACATATATGTTTCGAGACCATGTTGTGTTACTTATACCTGAAAGCATATATATGCATTGTGTGTGATGATAGTTCCTTTGTTGATTAAAATATTCTATGTTTATTCCAATGTTCCATTATTTATTTATATGATGTTATTTATATCTATGCTCATATTGATTCAATTTGTGGGAGTGTTAGGCATGATATTTTGAGTTTGTTTGTTTCTTTATTTGAGCCATGATTCCCATGAATTTAAAAAGAAGGGTTGTTTTGTGAAAAAAAAATTGATTTTTAAAGATTTCTTTCATTAAAACATGATTTTAAATTATAAATTGGGTTTAAAAATGATTTTTTAAGATCAAATTATTAGTTTTCATGGAAATAGTCTTTATAATGATTCATGATAGTATCATGTTAGTAATTGTGCATCATGGACTATATATTGCTTTAGGAATATATAAACCTTGTTTTTTAAGACATTGGTAAGGGAATAGGAACCTGTAAATTTGGTGCCCCTTCTTTTTTATTGACCTTTATGGTGTTTTTATGGTGAAGATGTGTTCTCATAAAGAGTGGCTCTTATGGATAAGTTTTAGGATTCTATTTCATAGGGATATTCTGTTTTATCCCTTATAGTATTTTTATCTGTTTTGATATTTTACTATAGATATCATGTGTATATGTTATATTTATGAGTTGGGATATAATTAATTTTACGATATATATATAGTAATTAGTATAATGACTGTATTTTATATTTATAGTTTTCATATCAGTAGATTTTGATTATTGGTGGGTGTGGAAATCCAATTAATGGATGGTTTATTAGATATTTCCAAGGGAGAAATAATTCCCAAACAATTATTTATGGTAATTTTGTGCTTGTTACTAATATGTAGTGAATATTAATTTGCATATATCAATGTGGTTAGCAGGATCTGGTGAAAGGTTGGGTTGCCCCATACCGTTTCATTACAATCACTTTTTTGAAGGTGGTAGTCTGTATGTAAGTACAGGTGACACATTTGTTTACATATATTCCAAATCATATAGAAAATTATATTTTTAGAAACTTAATAATGTTTTATACATTATATTTATTTATTAAACAACTATTTGAAACTATCCTTTTTATGAGGATATAAAAAATGGAAATTGTAGTTTATGGAAGTTGTATTCTGTATGTAGCACAAATGACATTTTCATTCTCCAAATGGTTGATAGGAAGTTAAAATGTTATATTCCATCAGTTTAATAACATTTCAACATATTAGTATGAATTTTTACATCATACTTTAATGTATAGATTATGATATAAGAGATAAAAGAAAAAATAAATAATATAGCTTGGTTGATAATAGTACCACTCCCTTTGGATGTTTTCCCTTGGGTAACACCATAAGGGTAGTTTTCTTGTCCTTTTATAAGGAAAAATAATCTTTTAAGAATTGGTTAATGAGTTGTGATGAAACACCATAAAATTTAATAATATATTTTCTCTTTAATAAGTTTTATGTGTTAGGTGAATTTTAAATAATCAAACCATGAACATATGTGAATAATTGTTATACAATATAAAATGAATCATGTTATATAAAAATTAAATGAAATATAAATTATCAAAAATAATTACTAATTCATGTAGGAAATAGTATTGATTGTAAAAATTGTTTCAAAATATTTTTTTTAATGATTATTGTTTTATAATTTATGTCTTATTTAAAACATTTATCAGAATATTATACTAATGATAATGTTTTTTTACACGTCTTAAAAATTAATATTGGTAATTAATTATTTCTAAATAGAACTAAAATAATTTTAAGATAAAAATAGTTTTTTCTAAAAAAATAGCACTAATGTGTGCATTGTGTTTTGGTCATAGTAAATTAAATTCATTACTATTGATGAATGATTTTTAAGGTAATGTATTGATAATTTATTAAATAAAATATATCAACATTCATTTAATGGTTTTTGCTAGTATAGGAATGAGAATAAAATAATCTTTATTCTTAAAATATAGTTTTTTCTAAAAAAAATTAATGCTTTTTATGCATAGATATTTAAATTAATTTCTTCCACATTAAAGAAAAAACATTGTAAAATATATTCAATATTTTTAATAATCATGATTATTATTTTTTTAACACTTTAATCATATGTTTTGATCACATTGTTTTATAACTGGGGTAAATGTCTCATACCTCAGTAAAGGGGAAATGGGATGAGCAGGGATAAAATATGTGATAAAGCTTAAAAAATGCTCAAAAAACTACATTAATCTCATTATATATGTTTATTTCAACCATTATCGTCATAACATTGAAAATATGTCAATTTTTATGCATTATTATGATTTAACTTTTATATTATTTAAATTGAAGAATAATTAAAAAAAATCACTCTCATTATTTAGTATCTTTAATATGTTTTTATAAGAGTAAGAATATTTTATAATTGGTTATATATTATTAAATTGAATATGGATAAATTATACTCACGATATGAATTTATTTTTATTTTTTGGTAATGGTACAATTACATAAACACTTACACATTCGGATTGCAACGCCATTATAAGGAGGTGAAAATCAATGTAAATAGATTTATGAGTATTAAAAGATTTGACTTTTCATAAATTTAAATTCCATAAAAATTCTTATGATTCAAAATGAAATGGAAGTAATTTTTAAAAAATAAAATTTCTAAACCATATTAATCTTGATATTTATAATGTCAAATTATGTGAATCGTCTCAAAAAATGTTTTTAGAAATATTTTATGTTAAAAAAATTAATTAATTATTTTAAAAAACATAAAAATATTACATTTTAAAATTTTAATTTTAAATTGTAAATAATAACACATGTTTTTAACTTATGATCTACTTTCCCCTTTATAATGACATTACTAGCTCTTAAAGACTAAATTTTTCTACCACATTTATGTTTAAAATGTTTAACACGCTTGTTCAACTAAGATATAAAGTAAGAAATTCCACATAAACCTATATAAATCATATTATTTAACGTAATTTCTATATTTGAAACCATATCTTAAATAATATGTCACTTTGGATCCATTTGACATGATATAGACTCATATTATATATTAATATTTCATATATTTATAAGATTGACATCCACCTCACTTATAAATGAGAACCACATCTCATATCTTCTAAATATATTATTGAGCCACATATCTCAAACAAAACCTGAATAAAAACTCATCTAAAATTACCTAAAAACTTTCTATAGGTTTTGTGCTTCCAAAAATACAAATCAAAGGGTCCTTAAAATGTGTCCAAAAAGGGGTTTCTCCATGAAGGGGTAATTATCTTCATTGAATCCTCTAATGATCATTTCATCATTTACACATCCAAATATTATTTAACCGTATTAATTTGGAGGAAATTTTAGATTTTTTTACTAAATTATTATTATTTTTATATGATAATAACAATTTATTTATTATCCTTCAAATTATATAAATAAAATATCATCATGCGTATGTACTAAATATCACCTCTATGACTGGCATGCTTTTTTTTCATTATTACCTCTCATGTAAAGTTATATAGATGGATTTAGGATTATACATGATGTTAATAAAATTATTACAATTATTTAATGATAAAATATTTTATACTTTCTAACACTTACATCGATTGTAAGAAGATAGCATCCCTCATGCATATTTATGGATTGCCACCTCCATGAAGAGATGCGACTTGTTATTCATTCACACATTATATGGATAGTAATAAGCACATATTTAATGAAGGTTGATATGATATATATGATATATGTGATATAATTATTATTTTTAATGGTTAATTAATATTTACATTTCATTCATTCCATCCTTAAAAAATTGAAAGCATCACTTGTGCATACATACGAACTACAATCTCTATGAAGAAATATAATTCATTTATCATCACCACCTTACATGAATGCTTATAAGAGTAAATATAATCAATAAATATGACACTTTTTAAACTATTAATAATATATAATTAATTAAAACATCACTAAGGTGCAGGTATCAGCACCACCATACCAAAATATACATTAAATTATACTAGAACATTCCCTATACACGTGGTTTGAAACTGTTGGTATAGAATATAAAACCATGGGTACAGGTTATACCCATGATTCATAGAGCATTTTTTTCTTAATCCACTGATAGGTTTTACACCCACGGTTTCTATAGAAACCACAGGTATAGCCTATGAGGTTTTCATAATACCCATGGATTATTGAAAACTATAAGATATATATCTATACCCATAGTTAGGAGATCCATGGGTATAACTTTTCTCCCAGATATGATATACCAACTGTTAATTAAACCATTGGTATAGCTACCTATCCCTAACATGTAACACCAGCTCATCTATCCCCACTGCACAAATAATTCCAAAACAAGTAAACAAAATAAAAACCATGGTACACATTCAATGCAATACATATATTATATAATTATCATTCAACTTAATTATTATAATAGTTTTCAAACTATTTATAATACTATAACATACATATACATCCACAGAATCAATAAATTTATGTCACTAAACAACATCCACATTTCTCTTTACTAATAACTACAAAATAGATGGGTTCAATATATCCCCCATCACCAACATCATCATCCTAATCACCATCACCAACATCCTCATCACAACCACCACCAAAATTGTCATCTAGTGTACCAACATCATCATCATCATAATCACCACCACCACTAGTATAATCACCTAGATAGCCACTAGGAACCTCATTGACAACACTCAGTGCATCATATATAGAGATCACTATTTTAATACATGAATCAAAAACATTATCAGGATCTAATTGAATTGATAGACATATAACTAACATAGATTTCAAGAACTATTTTGTGACCATTATACCAATCACATGCTCTCGTATATCTATTTTTTTTCTCAGATACTTTTTCTTTACAGTTTGGTAGCTTAGTGGCATCAGAGGTTTGAGAGGCACTCGATGATGGTCAATACCTAGTGGAGAAGATGTTTTTCCCAGGTCTACAACATACTCTACTCTTGTACTCCTCACCCAATTCTTGTCTCAAATCATTATTTGGCATTATTTTGACATATTATTTCTCATCGAGGTCCTCTAGGTAACACTGTTAAAAATATAAAGAAGATTTTTAATTATGAATTACGCATAAAAATTTGAAATACCAATAAAAAGACTTAGAATATTATCTTGTGTCTATGAATTGAAAACACTTCGATCATTTTTCCTCCTACTTAAGCTAAATAATTTTGTTCTAGGAACACAGTCTTCGATGCCCAGCGCCTCTTTCTAAAAATGAAATTGATAATTATAATAATACATTATTGAATAATATTAAATTGATAAATAGATAATGAATTTTAATTTTAGCTATTAAATAAATCCATAAAATTTAGAAGAATAGAAATATAAATTTAATAATAAATTTAATGCTGCTATCATAACATAATCAATACATACTAATTAGAAAGCTAAAAATGGGTATGATATGGATTCCTCTTGTATATTCATTAAGGTCCAATTCTATCTATGTTTCACTATTTGGTTATTTATTCACTTTATAATTTCAATCTTTTGGTCATTATGTTCATTTTTAGGTTGTTTAGTGATTTGTTCATTTATTCATTTGATAAATTGGTTAGAGTATTTTATATATTTTTTGGTTTGGACATTGGATTCAGTTTGGGTGAGGATGTTTCTTTTATGAATGAGTAATTTTATTTGATTAATTTTTAGGTTACATATTTTTTCATGTTTTGATCTTTAGTCATTTGGATATATCATTTGTTTCATTATAAGTTCGGTAATTTTGTTTGATTTGGGTTATGACATGTGATTCAATATTTGGTTTAGTCATTTTTTATTTGTATAATTTCCTTTATTTGAGGAAATTTTATTTTATTCACTTTGGTTTAGGTCATTTTGGGTTCGGTCATTTGGTTTATCATTTGGTTTTATCATATTTGAGTTAATTAATTTGTTTGATTTTGGATTATTTCATTTTGTTAATTTCAGGGTTATATAATTTTTTATCAATTTATTTTTTCATTTTTCATTTTTTGGTCAACATATTTATTTTACTTTGGTTCAGGTATTTCGTTTATTTTGGGTTATGTCATTCTATTCATTTTGGGTTAATACTTTTTCCGTTAGTTTATTTTGTTCATTTTAGGTTTATCTATTTTTTATGTTAGGTTATTTGGTTTATTTTGGTTTAGTTGGTTCGGTTTATTTTTGGGTTATGTCTTTTTTTACATTACGTCAATTGGTCCACTTTGGTTTTTTGGTCATTAGTTTGTTTTAGATTAAGTCATTTGATTAATTTTTCATTTATTTGGTTAGGTTAATTAGTTATTTTTTGGTTACTTTATTTCTTTTTCTTTGGGTTTGGTTGTTTAGTTTATTTTTTATTAGGGTATTTTCATTATCATGGGTTATGTCAATTGGTTAATTTTGTGTTCAGTTATTAGGTTCGAATTTGGGTTATGTCAAATTTGAGTTAGGACATTTTACTTATTTTGGGTTACGTTTTTTGGTTCATTTCAATATTATGTAATTTTTTTATTTTATTTAGTCATTTTTTCATGTCCAATTTAGAAAAATTGGTTTAGTTGGGTTTACATTATTTTTTTTATTTTATGTTGTGTTATTTTGTCAGTTTTCTGTTAGATATTTTTTCGGTTAGGTTATTTTGTTCATTTTTTGGTTTATCTCTTTTTAATGTTATGTTATTTGGTTTATTTTGGGTTAGATAATTTGGTTTATTTTTGGGTTTTGCATTTTCTGGGTTATTTAATATGGTTTATTTTGGTTTTTGGGCCATTAGTTTTTCTTGGAATAGATAATTTGATAATATTTTGATTTTTTATTGGGTTAATTAGTTTATTTTGGGATACGTTATTTATATTTCTTTGGGTTAAATTATTTAGTTCATTTTTAGTTATGGTATTTTAGTCATCTCTGTTTATGTTAATTGGTTTATTTTGTGTTTGGTCATTTGGTTCAGCTTTGGGTTATTTTATATTTGAGTTAGTTCATTTAGTTTTTTTGGGTTATGTTATTTGGTTCATTTCAAGGTTATGTATTTCTTTGTTATTTTATTTGGCAATTTATTCATTTTTTCGGTTTGAAAAATTGGTTTACTTGGGTTTAGCTTAATTGTTTTATTATGGGTTATTCGATTTTGTTCATTTTTGGGTTAGGTCTCTTTAGGTTAGTTTTTTTGTTCAATTTTGTGTTATTTATTTTCTGGTCAGATGGAATTCCCCCTTTACTCTTATTTATTGAGATATGGGTATTTATGACCTCTGTATAAAAACCCTTATTTTATCAAAATAGATGAAGAAATTCCACATTTGAGATCTAAGTCATTCCAAAATTATCAATCCCTAAATACACATCAAAATATATTTATGAAAGAAACATTACTATTTAAAATCCTGAAAAAAAATATTTCAAATATTTATTATACCTCAAAATTAACTTAATTTAAAAAATAATTTGAAAAAAACCCTCCTGATTTACAATACAAAAAAGTGATCATTTCAATATACCCAGCCCTTTTCACTACTAATTATCATTAGGAAGATAATTTTAGAAAAAACAATTCTTTCTTAAAAAGAAACTATTTAATGGTATTGAACCCATGTCAAAAGCTTTTCCCTATTTTAAAAAAATAATAAAAATGTATCTCCCTTGTTTAAAGGGTCATTTCCATCCTTATATTAACGGAATTCATGACATGAAAACTTAAATTTTAGCATGAAAATTTACCTAAATGGGGAATTCACAATCTTCTATATTAATGCTTCATTTTTAGACATCAGTATTAGGACTATATGATTTTTTTATGACTATTTATAGACTTATTTATTCAATTTCAAATACTTTCTATAACAATTTTTGTTTTTATAATTCTTGAAAATCCAAATAAAATGAAATCACCTCTTTATTAACAACATAAATATAGATATTATTTCTATTCATAATACAGTACTTGGTGCCTCTCATGTTTGGGAATTGTATTGTGCCCCAAAGTGTTCAAATGCATCATTTCATATTTGTTCTTTTAGTTTTTCTTGATGCTTCCAGAAAACAAAAATTAAATTATTAATAAGAATTAAATTTTCAATGAAACCCATTAAAGAATAATAACAATTTAAACTGATTACACTTCCAATATGTGATCATTTCTTGATATTTTGTTGTTGGAGAGTCAATGACTATTGGTACACCTTCTTAATATAAACTACCACTACTCTTCAAACCAAGATATAACTCATGCTTATATGATATCAAAAAATCCCAAAGATCCATCAACTGTGTGACTTTTTTAGGTTCACTATCGAGAAAGTTAAATTAAATATGCAATAAACATGTTAATTCCTATAAATACAACAATAATATAGATATTAATTTAACAATTTTTCTAACCCATATCTCTTCCAATGCTTTCTCCTTGATTTCACTATAGATATTCCTCCTTGATATTAGTTACACCAGAATGATATGATTGTTATTGGAAAATGTTTCCATAAAACTTTTAAAATGTCAGGAATTTTTACTTATTATTTATTATCCTCATTTTAATCCACCATTATTTTTGTTTGATGATTCCAGGATTCATGAATATGTGTATACTCACCTATCCTTTTAAGAGATCCCGCTAAATAAGATAAAAGGTAAAAATGTGAATTAATTCATAGTAAAACAAGGGAAAAATGATGTGATATAATTTTTACAAACTTATAGAAAAACTTGATGAAGAATGCACATTAGGATCTAATAGATCTGTGGGTTGTCCCATAATGGTAGCCTCTAAAGGATGTACCACTTTCAATGCATGAATTGGGTCATCTACATGAACTGGAGTGATAGCTGAAGAAACATAATCATCATATACTGGATGGATAGTGGGAAATGGATTTGAAGTAGACATTGTAGGATATGAATAGAAGGATTGGGGATATATCATGGGATATGAATATGGTATAGGTGGGAAAATCCCTGGAGGAGGCATAGATATAGGATGATAATGGAAGAATTGGTGGGAAATCCCTTGAGGTTCAGGTGGAGGATGAAAATGTGTGGTAGATAGGGTGTTCGTGGGTGGGTCAGGGTGTTTATGGGTACAACTGGTGCTCCATGTAGCTCGAGGATCACCCCGCTCAGACCCATACTACTAGGTTAAGGAGTATTAAACTCTAGTTCAGATGAATGCACATAAATAATTGATAAATAATAAGAACATGACATTAAATGTAATGTAGAATAAAAATATTACAATTATTATACTCACTAATAGAACCAAAAGAGGGAAACCTAGCTCACGCATCTGTCAAATATTATCAAAAAATGTCATCCTTCAAAATTCATCAATATATTTTATAGTTTACATAATAATTAAATCCAAATTATTTATATATATTATTAAAAAATTAATTATACAAATTCTAATTCAGTGTCATAAACAATGTCGTAACATGATTTAGTTACTATAATTTAAAACCAAGTTATAAATTTTTTTTAAAACGTTTTTAAACCAGGTTTCTAAATTGAAATAAATCTATTTAAATACATAGAAAAATAGAATAATAAAATAAACATAACATTCCAAACTCAAAGTATATTAAAGTAATTATAGTAGTACCATCATGGGAAATCCATGTCAAGGTGAACTAAATGTGTTGTGAACATGTGTAGTTTCTCTTATATATTACCCACCACTACTTCTAGTTCAACATAAATTCTCAAAATGGGACAATTCGAGTCACCAAATAAAATATTTTGGTCAACCTTGATTGTGGAATTAATGGTGTTAATTGTTTCCCCACCAACATGAAAAATATATATTGGGATTACAACAATAATGACACCGTAATATGGTCTTAGATGATCTTTCACATAAAATGCTTGTTTTTTCACTAATGCCAAAGTATATGGTTCATTGTTATCTAGGAAGAGAGAAATGTCAATAACTCTAAATCCACATATATAAATAAATATACCATGTTGTGTCACTGAATAAAACCATTTACATTTCATCATAGTCACTCGACTATGAGAGTAGTAATCCAATAATAATATTTTCCCAACAAGTCAAAATTAAGAAACATTTTTATATCAAGACCTACTATCTGATGCACTAGTATAATAGTCTATTATTGTAGTTAACACTTTGACATTGCTTTGTGTTTCTATTTTTACCACTCTTTTAGTTGTAACAAATTTATAGCCATTAATTATTAAATATTTTCATTCATCGACCAAAGAAATAGGACCAAAATCCAACACTCCTAATTCTTGAGAGACAAATTCAATAGGTAAAATCAATACCTGAAATATATATTAATAAAAAAATTAATATCTACATTTTAATTTAATTAATGTAATGTTCATACCTTTTATTTCAACTGAGCAGGGAACTCTTTTCTATGAAAAGCCTCTCTCCCAATCAAAGGAAAAGATCGATCAACTCTACTGATAATTTGTTTATGTAACCTATATAAAATAATAATAAAATTTTGAGGTGAATGTGAAATTACATAGTAAGATATAACATATAACTATTAAAATTAATTACTTGATATAGTCATCGAACAAACCATAGTTAAATAAGCCTATGCGATGTGCCATATCCTGCTCTTCAAGGATCAATGTAGCCAATGTATATGACCTTAAAATAACTCCTATTTGTGGAAGAGATGGAAATGACTACTCAATTTTTCCATATTTATCATCTTTATTTCTTATTGGATGGTTATGTCTTGTTATCACATTAGAAAAATACATTGATCAAAAATCAATATATTCTTGAGCCGAATAACCTCTCAAAATGGACCCAACAAGATGATTCTTATTTCAGACATAAGATTTCAATGTGTATATATTTCATTATATATGATACATCTATGGAAAATAAATGGGTTTTACAAGACATGTTTTAGTTATAAGATGAACTATTAAATGTAGCATGTAGGTGAAAAATGATGGAGATTTTTTTTCCAAATCACAAAATATTAATGGCACCTCTTGCTGCATTTTTATCAAGAAATACTTAGACAACATTTTAGATTAAAGGTCTCTATAAAAATAGAATAAGAGAATCACCATAACCATTACATTATTGGATTTTAAATACTAGATTTCTATTGGAATCAATTCATGAAGAAGGATTTGATAATCATGAATTTTTATGTATTTTAGTTTTCAACTCCCTTATATAGACTCATTTAGATATGTGGTTGGAATATCCATTAAGAACCTTGATATTCTCTGATACTTCTAGAAATTATTTTTTCTCTAAATGTGTCATCACATATAAAGCCCAAGGAACATTCCATTTGTTTTAACTGATACACACTGGATGTGATGATAGTCAAATACCCTAATCCAACCAGTCTCAATGAGATTGTATGTCATATTTTGTCTTACCCTTGATATTTAAAATAATTGAAAGAATTATTTACATATATTTTTTGCAATGTGCATTACGTCTATACAATGATGTAAAAAATAGGTAGACCAATACAGAGACTCAAAAAAGATACATTTATTTTTCCAATTACAAGTGGATTTAGTGTGAACATTATTTCTATTTTTATATTTCATCATACCTTTCCCTAATGAGAAACTAAAATAATTCAATTCATTAAGCACATCAGTTCGTAACATACGTTAAGGTGGATCTTTAGTTTCAATAGTATTATCAAACCTCTACCGATTCTTCATGTATAGATGATTCAATGTAAAGAATCATCGATTCCCCATGAAAGTGAAAATACAATGATATGTAAGCCTTCTCAATCGTGTATTCTTCATAAAAATTGGACATGATATTTTTCCCTTCTATGCATAAAACCAAAAAAAACATAAGTAGGGAAATAATGTATAGTCTATAGAAGTGCAGTACGCATATGGTATATATATATATATATATAGAATATGTATAGAATGTGAAAATACTCATATCCTAAAGGTACTTCAACTATCTTATTAAATATCGGAGGTAGATGTCTATATCATTGCCATGATGACAATGTTTAGATATAAGTATACTCAAGAAAGTGAATGGTTTTTTCATAAAAATCCACGGGGAATGATTATAACCATGTATTAAAATTGGACATGTTCTGTGATCAGTAAGGAACTGACAAATGGATTAAACCCATCACCAGATAGACCCAACATTACATTACTCACCTCAGCTGCAAAATCCAGATGTCATACATCAAATTCATTCCATGCTAATCCATCCTCAAGAATAACCCACTCATCATTATGTTTAATACTCTCAACAACATTCCATTTCATATTGGTTGATATTTATAGAGACAAGAATAGATTTTGAAGCCAAGGAATCAATTGAAAGTTCCACATGACTTTTTGTGGCACACAATATGGTATTCCATATGTTTTTTTCTTCCATAGAGATGTACCAAATTCATTATAGTTATTGAGGCCTACTATTTCCTCCCAAATTAAACTGTAATATTTTGTACAAGTATGAATTTTATTAGTAGAAAATGTAGTAGCTTAATTAACATTTAGGCCATATAATGATTTGAGGTAATATATGTACCATCAAGAAGAAATAACTTCAAAAAGGTAAGAATATTTTCAATGGTGGTATGATAAATTACATACATGGTTTTTCCATCATATAATGGAATTAAAAATTCCAATTTTCTTATTTTAGTACATTCTTGATATACAGAAGTTCTAAAATCATCAATTAATTTTCCACTCTCTCAACATCATCATCCTCATTATTTTCCTCGTGTGTATTGATGTAATTGTTTTGTTTCACTCAAATACTATCTCAATCATCATGATGAACAAATGGAAACTCATCGAATATCAAATTATATATACCACTTATTTCATTCCATTCATGAACAGTAAAAGATTGTCACATCTCTCTATTGTGATACCAAAACTAATAGTTTATTTGAAAACCATATTTTTTACAAGGTATATAACTTCTTCCTAAATTAAACATGGTCTTACAACCGTTCAAAAAAACATGGTCTTACAAAAAAAATATAACATTGAAATTGTATGTGACCTCCACCAGAAGCATTGTTAAATGAAAAATTAAAAAAATCCAAATTTATTTTAAACTCTGTGGAAATCTGAATAGTATTATACATCCAGCTGTTATCTATTCTATTACATGAAAAAAAGTTATATTCAATTCAATAATGTAAAAAAAATTATAAAATCATTACAAAAAATTTTAATATGAAATTCATGAAAGCATACGAGTAGATATAATAACAACTAATAAGAGAAATAACATATGCTATAAGTGATGAATATAAATAATAAACCATGGTGGGTATCCCTGACATTTAGGAGTTACATATCATTGTTGATAAATTGAATAAAATTGAGACACTACAAAGTTCTACCCACATTTTTAACTATGAATAATCAATAAACAAGATCCAAATAAAGGAATACCCGTAATTTCATGAAACAAAATCTTACGTTCCAAATGATCAAAATAATTCAAACATTCCAAAACAAATTCCTAAAATCAAAACTAGAATCAAAGGAGAAAATGATCTATATAAAGAATATGGGAGCAGAAGAAATACCTCCAAATTTCCAAAAAAATCAAATTAATGATCTAGAAGATGGTAGAGATATTTTCTTATTTCAATAATTTATTATATAATTTATTTTTATACATATCCCAACTAACCAAAAAAACTATTGGTATTCAGAATTTTTAAGAAATATGGATTGGAATACCCAACCCAGTCACATTAGAAACACACTAATGATTTCAGTAATTCTTTATGAGTGATAATTGAATGAGATGTCTTCCAGAATTTAGGTTCCCCCAGCGTGTGATCTTCACTAAATGGAAAACCTTTAATAGACCTGAAATAGATACATCTTCCACTCTTCTTAGGTTGTGACCAACCCATAGAGATTCATTAATTCCCCATGGGATCAATCAGTTTATAATTTAAAAACAAAAATCCCCAATCACTAAATATCCTATTATGTAATATATGATCATGAAATTATAATGATGATCCCATAAAGAAAAGGATATATATTACTCAATTAAATAATTAAAACACTAAAATAATGTTATAAAGCAACAACTACATTAAAATTAAAATAATAAAGATTGATAATGATTTAATATAATGATAAAAAAAGAAAAAGGTTTGAGACATATAATTCCTAGGTTCATGTGCGAGTGATTGTAAAAACATAATGACTTATTATTTTTATTGGAATTATATCCCACCATCATCTGGGTGATTTAATCTCACTCTCTCATAAATTTCCCATTTTTAATGGTCATATACATCGGTTCATTAGTAATAATGGTAATGATAAACTATTATTAAATGTAGACCCTGTTATACCCAATGGTTATAGTGAAAGTATCATTATAGTAACTACATTATATAAAACTCCCTTAATAAAAAAAATGTTCATATAATGAAAATAAGGTATAGAGGGAGAGAAGAGAATTGAATATAAAACACAATATGAATTAAATAAAAATCTATTGACACACTAGTGCAATCCCCCATTAATACTGTGATGGGAAGAAATAAAGATCTCCTTCTCATGATATCTATGATAGGGTGATGAATAACTGAAATAAAACACATATAATATGTGATAGAGAATAAACATGGAGTCTTTAATCCATAGAGCATAAATAAATATTCAATGATTTATTAAAAACATAATTTAAAAGAAAATATGGACTAATTATCAAGGAATTCCAATATTTATCAAAAAACATTGGAATCATTCATCCCCAAATAAATGATTTAATAAATAATTGAATTCAAATTATTATGTTTAATTATCATATATATAATAATAAACCTCAATATATCTAGCCTTATATATTTCTAAGGGTAAATATTTTCAGTCTCATCTAGAAGTCCTCTTTAAAACCCTTTCTAATTTATTAAAAAACTCGATGATAATTATTCTAACATTCCTATTTTATTTTAAATTTTAACATGGATCTCAAGGTCAAAATATAAGAAATTACTTCAAAAATTCATAGATATTTTGTTTTTGTTTTCATATTGACTAGAGCTTCACGACATAAACATAAACCATGGAATGAGCTACGTATGGTCATCCATGCTTCATGATGCAACTATTTACATCTTGGAATGAAAAATAAAAAAAATCAAAATCAAATATTTTATTTTTTAAAAAGCCACTTTTGAGGGTTTAGTGGGAATCCTCACATCAATAATGACAGAAATACTTCCCACCAAATTCAAAAACGAATTAAAAAAATCACAACAAGTTTACCTATACTCAAACAGCCACACAAACTTCCACTTCAAGGAGAAGTTATGAAAACAACTTCTACAATGATAGAAAAGATAGTGAAATAAAAAATGTCATGAAACCAAAGGAACATCAAAGCACATACCAGGTAACAAAAACATTCCTGAAAAATTTAAGAGTTAGAATGGCTTACTTCTTGGCATGAAAAAAACACTCAAATACTCTAAAATGTAAAAATATAAATAAAAAATCACTAAATATATATTTAAGTAAAATAAGAACAAGAGTTTCTAAGATCAATTACATGATGAGATAGATAAAAAAGAAAAAAAATACTCCGCAGAAGAGAAAAAATATTTGAAACTCGCTAATATGATGTTGAAGACGATCCGAATCAAAAAATTATTGAATAAGTGGACATAATTGGAGGAGATGGGAATCCACTACTCACATAGGTGAGGGGAATTAGGTTAGGATAATGGGTTAATGGGTGAAGTCTATGATCTAATGGATATGTGAAAAGTTAATACCAAAGAATTTTTAAAAACCATTGGAATAACCCAACCTATACTAACAGTTTCAAAAAAAGTATTAGTACATCTTAATATATAACAATGGTTTGAATGAACCATTGGTATAACCTATATCCCGGAAATATATAACAATGGTTCATGCAATCCATTGGTATATTGGTGTGGGAATAGTCCCACTTTCTAGTAGTTAAAAATAGAACATTTATATCACAGAAAATTTATTTTATTAAAGAACTATTAATAAATGGGTGATGAAATGTAATAATTGAGTCACAACGGATATCATAAGTCTGAATATAGTTATATTATATATTTTTCATAATTATATTTTTATTATAAAGTAAGTTAATAAATGTTTTTAAAAAATACTTGACATGAAGTGAGGTTTTCTCATATCACTTTTATTTATAAGATACATATTCAATATTCACCACTTATTTCTCTTATGTGGTGTATATACTTCCATGAATTTATTTTAATATTATTTTCATAAACATTTTTTGAGTTTAAAAATCTATATATGGTTCACTATTTCAAGATGTTTTGATTCAGAATGTTGAGGGTTCTTATTCTCAATATTCTTTTGTACAAAAATGATTCATGTTAAGAACCTATTTGTGTTTTTAAGGATTATATAATAACCTTTAACATGTTATATCATGAATCTATTTAAATTTATAGTATTTAATTTTTTTCATTTGAATTAATTTATTTTAAGGTTGATATGATTTAAAATATACTAAAGTGGTATGGGTTTATCTTATAATATAATTTCTTTTTAGGATTGTATAATCTATATTATCATTAAGGTAAATGGTATTTAAATTATCCTATAAAACATTCATATTTTATTCCCAATTAGTTATTACTATAAATTTCAATTAATAGTAAAATTTACCTCTCATTAGTAATTATTTTGATTGATTTTTTTAAGAAAATATGACCATATTTACTCCTGGGTCGATAAACATTTACATCCATGTTCATGATCTTAAAATTGTTTTATGGAATTTTTTGCATATGTATAAAATTGTTCAAATAGGAAATCATCAATAACATTGAATTTATTTAAAAAATAAAGGTAATATATTTATAATGTTTTTAAAAAATTCTTTTTTGACTATTTACATAATCGTGAAAAGAATTTTCTCCTTTAATGTGTATGACCGATATGAATTTTCCCAACATCATGACTATTCTTTTCATTTAATATTATTTTATAATATTTAATGGGTATTTTAAAATATAGTAACATTCATAATATTATGGGAATATATATTTATCATTTTATCAAAATCAAAAATTATTTTTCCTTTTTTTGTACAAAGATGTGAAAATTCTCTTTTGAATGTATTTTTCACCAATTTTATCATTATTTAATAAAAATTATACATCAATGACAAAATGATCTTTTGTTACCATCATTTTTCTCTTTCAGGATGGATTGTGGTGTTAATAATTTAAGGATGAATCTAGAAACCCCATTATTTTTTCCATAGTTAATTAATTTATAATGTAATCATTATGAAATACTTTTATTTTACTTGATATAATCACATTACGAAGGGAATGCTGGTTGTTTCTATGTGTTTTATGGTGAAATTAATTATCTATGTACTTGATTCTTGTTAAAGTTCATGGAAATTATTTATATTGATGGGAAATCCCAATATATATCATTATTTCATGTGTTCCCAATATTGATGATGATTATAGGTGAACCCAATATAGAAATCTAGTGAATTGGTTAGTGCGAAGGAGTTAACTAAATGGATGTTACACAAATAAGATGATGGAGATTAATGAAAATAAGTAACTCCTATGAGATGGTAGAGTTAACTATATGGATGTCAATCCAATGAATGTTTTTTAATTATCTTCATTAGTTGATTCAATGATGAATGTATTATTTACCAAGAAACAAACATGGTTTCCCAATACATTCATTGAGTTTTAATAATTCTATTTAATAATATTATTTTAACATGTTTCATGATTATTCATTCATATAAATCTTGCATGTTTTTTAAAATATTATTCAACAACTCAAATTTTCTAATCCGGGTTTTGATGTGTATGAATTCTCTTATGTTATATTCATGAACTTTGATTATGATACCATACCCTTATACTTATCTTATTATTAAATATGATCATTTAGTGTTGTCTCTTTTATTTACCGTTAATGAGTATTTTAGATTACCCAATATTATATTTCCATTTCCATTGGTTACAAATAATGATATTATGTATGATATTTCTAAAAGGGTATCGTGTTAGGGAATTTTGAAGGATATGTTGAAGTATTCTTATGGAACCTAAACATATATATGTAATGAGAAAAATTATAATTATAATTGAATGATGTGGGTTTTGTGTTAATTCATAATTTTTTTTAAAATAAAAATCATAAATAGGCATGGGTATGGAAGTTTCTCAATGTTGGTCATTGAATTTATAACTAAGAATGGTTAAATTTGAGTCACATTTATTCGTATCAAATCTATAATTTTAAAGAATAATATTTTAGTACTAGATTCATGTCTTGGGTTGTATCAACTGGTATCAGAGAAGGGTTTAGATAACTGTAGAGGTTTGGTTTTTATCTGATGATGATTGATTTAGAGTTAAGGAAACCATTTCAGGTTTATATATATTAGCATGATAATAAATTTAAAGGCATATATACCCTTTTGAGGTTTATGTTATCAGATTTTGAGGTGACTAATGACATCATAGGATATTTTTATTATGTTTTAATATATCATTGTGGTATATGAAAACCATTGGTTGAAAATTTAATTTAGTAAGAAGTGACTTGGGAATAATATTATTGGGGGTGATGAAAGAAACACACCTTTATGGTTAATGCATTCTTTTATGATGACGTAAATATGGTTTATGAGAACATAGGGGTTATCATGTTTTGGAAATATAGTTTTTGTTAACCAAAATATTTAAATGTAATTTTTTTGAAAATGTAATTAATTTTATTTTTGAAGAACTTAACTATATTGGGAACATTATATGACTAAGGTCAACTAAATATTATTTTCTAGTAAGGGATTTTACATTAGAAATAATTATTTGGTTGAATTGTAGAATAATATATAATATGTTGTGGTTTTATATTGATTCATGTTAATTTGGATTTAATTAGTTTATTTTGTAGAATATATTATTATGTTATATAAATTTTTGGCATGTAATTTTATGATTGATTAATATTATTTATGGATAATATATAATTTTATCTTGGAAGAAAATGTGGTCAAATATTTATGATTTTTTTCTAATTTAGTCAAAAATATTTTTAAATTTTTTAACAATTATTATTTTTAGAATGATTTATGTTGAACGTTGGGTCTCATTATTGAGTTTTGTGAGATTTATGTATAAATTATTATTAAAATTGGATATTATATTTACATTAATTGGCCTTTTTTTAATTGGTAGAAACATGACGGATAATTTTTTATCTTTTTATAGAACTTGTGATCAATTAAAAGATAAAACTTTTAATTCAAGCATTGAATGTTTAATTTGGTTATTTACATTATTACATGAATAAGTGGTGGGAAACAGCTTAAAATTCAACCAAAGATGAAATTTTCATAAGAAATCAAGTAAGTATATTCCCCCACATTATCTAGATTGATGGTAAAAGAATCCAAAAAAATTAAGAAAGTGGAAAATAAATATACCAAGTCATATGTGTAAAATATATCTCATATTTGAAGTTAAGATTTATTAAACACATTCACATGTATGATCCTCACAATGGTAAATTCATGTTTTAAGAAATATTTAAGGATATTAATATATTTCCATGTCTTAACATCTTCATTAAAGTATCATTAAAATGGAAGTGTAATTAATTTGGATTAAATTTTATTTAATTCCACTTTGGTATATTTATATTAGAATAATTATAAATAGATCTGAGAATTTTTTACACCCTTTTTACCATACATAAGATAAAATTTCAGGGATGAAAATTCATTAGAGCATAGAATGTAATAGCTCCATAATTTAGAATATTTTTTCTCTTTAAAAAATTAATGGTTTTGATAGAATATGAAGAAAAACATTACTTATTTTATGAATTACTATTTATTATAATATTAATAACATTATATGGTATTTAAATAAAATATTAATTATCAAAAATAATTTCTAATTCACTTAAAAAATACTATTGATCCTAAATAAGGGTTTTAAAATATTTTGTTTTTCAGCATTGTTTTTTCATATATAATTTATTTTAATCTTATGAAAAATTATTTTATAGACTTTTATAAAATGAATTCAATTTAAATCAATTGGTTAGGAATAGAAATTAAAAAAAATTGGTAAAAATAGTTATTTTTTTAGAAAAATAACTTTTGTGTGTACACTGTGTTTCTATCATATTAAATTAAATTTAACACTATTTTTTAGTGATTTTAATATAATTTTAATGTAATTTATTTTATAAAATATATTTACATTGAACTATTATCTTTTATTGGGCATTGAATTATAATAAAATCATATTTATTTTTAAAAATACATTTATATAAAAATGTTTTTTAGGAATTGATATGTGTATTTGATGCATATATTTTTTAGTATATTTGTATATTTGATCGTGTATTTAAGTTATTAATCTTTCCAATTTTAAAATAATTTGACTTTTTTTTTCTTTTGTGGCAGGAAATGAAGGATTTTTTAAAATGGAATGAAAAGGGATGGAAATATTATCCAACTAACCCTTCGCCCTACTAGCAAAGCTCGCGGCGTGACATCAGAATGTCAAGATGAAGAGGAGCTAGAAACTGAAGGGAAATTTATTACAAGTGGTCTAATACAATTAGTGTACTGAAAGTGCATGTCATGGTCATTTCAAGTGAAATTTATCTGTATTGGACAAGTCGGGACGAGCATACACGTTGTGAACTGCAAGTACACAATGTGAACTGGGCATACATGATGTTACCCAAGTCAAACAGTCAAAGCAGCATCCGCAGATTCAACTCGACGGAGGAAAAAGTTGATTTGGGGTACACAATGTGTGACCCAAGTACATGTCGTGTACACGGTGACGTGAAGATAAAAAATAGGTGATTCATGCTAGGAGATTAGACGAGAGACACCTATAAAAATAGGCCTCCCACCACCATTCTAAATCACTCTGAGACTAGTGGAGTCAAGAAACACCAAGGGATGTGCTCTAGACAACAGGGTGATGATTCAGAGCCATTCTTCACTACCATTATTTCTCGGGTACCCATGTCTCTCTCTCTCATCAAGAGATATTACTCCATTAGTGTCACGTGATGTGATTGTAGGGGGACGTGTTCTTAAGTATTATTTTCATTTTATAATTCTTGTTTTAGATTACTGTAACATTGTTTATTCAATTCCAATCTCCTTTTTACAATTTCATGACCATTTCTTGTGATTTGAGGATTATTATTTCATTTTATAAATTAACCAACTTATTTTGGGTATGATCATTACACAAACTAGGACGGTTATGTTTAAACATGTTTTTGGTTCACCTGTCTCTATGATTGAATATAGTTGATGACAATTCCAGCAATCCAATCATATGATTAGAGAAGGATAACAAGACCAAGGATCCCTTCTAACCCAATTCTGACACCAATATTGAATAAAAAAACTTTCAATTGAATATTTAGCATAGGAACCTGAAAATTATAGAACTTTCCATGTCTCCCTCTTGATATTTAAACTGAAACCAATCCTGTTGTTTAGTTATTTTCTCAAACAAATCAACCTATTTAACTTTTAAATTATTTAATTAGTTGTAACAAAATCTATGTCCCTATGGGTTCGACACTCGATCATTCCATGTTCTTCAATTATAGTTAGGTTGTTTGAGATTTGTACAAATAACTAAATTAATTTGGCCACGTAGGAACTAACGACACCCTGCGGGCTATCATTTTTTTTTGGATATTGGAATTTATTTAGACAGATTATAGAAATTTAATATTGTAAAATTGATCACATATTATTAATTTTAATTATTAATATATTCAAAAAAAATTACCTTTTTTTATTTCATAATGACTAGTCACCATGGAAAAATTTTAACATATCAATAAAGGGAAAATAGATTAAACATGATAAAAATTAAGGTATATTGACTCAATATTTCTCCAAAAAAAATTATATAATTTTATGTGTTTATTTCTACCATCATTATCATAAAATTGAAAATATGGAAATTTTTTATATTCGTGTGATTATGAAACATTTATTATTTTATGTAAATAATAATAAAAAGATGTCACTCTCTTTCTTTTAATATATCTAATTTATTTTAATAATATAAAAATTAATTTATTAAAAGTTATATATTTACATTTTCATGATTAAGGAATAGTTTTATTAAATTAATTTATTTTAAAATTTTTGTAATGGTATATTTTCCTACTCTTATGAATTTTTGATGCAATAATTGTAAAAATAAGTGAAAAATAAAAATAAATTGTTAACAAATATTAAAATTGATCTATTTTACATAATTTAAACTATTTAAAAAATTTAGGGATTGAAATTAAATTAAATTAATGTTTTATATTTCTAGATTTCATCTCTATGGTAAAATTTATTTTTTTTATATCAAATAATGTGAATAATAATAGAAATGATTTTAAGGATATTTTATGTTAAAAATATTGAATTATTTTTAAAAATATATATATTAAAATATTATATTTTTTCCATGCAATGGAAATTGGTCTTTAATATCATTCATTTTTCACTAATGATCCACTTTCCCTTTCAAAATTACATTATTTTCCATTAAAGACAAATTATTTTGTTATAACGGTTAAGGTTAAAATGGTTAACAAGTGGGTTAAACTAAGAGATAAGGATCAAAATGATAAATAAACATTGATAAATCCTATTAATTAAATTTATTTTGACCATTAACACATTTCATAGATAATATGTATCTTTGGATATATTTTTCATGATTAAACTCATATTGTATGTTAATATTCTATGTATTTACAAGATTTCCATTCACCTCATTTATGAAAGTACTCTTCCACTCTTCTTTTCTATACAAACTCTTTATAAAAATATATGAGACCAAAATAATCCAAAACACTTATAAATTACTAGAGATTCATTCTAGACGTCCTTCTATTTTTAAAATACCAACCCATGGGTTATTAATAAGAGACCCAAAAGGAGTTTCACAAATAATATGTAATCATATTCATCAAATACCTTTATGTTTATTTCTTCTTCCACCTCCTAAAAATCATAATTAAAAATATTAAAATAGTTAAATTAGTAAAAATAAATGATATAAATTTTATTATGTTAATATAACATCCATTATCTAATTATCAGCAATCCCAATTGAAAATGAAAATGTTGTTATGTGTACGTAAGATTAGACCATTGTCTCCACGATGGATGTTTTATATTTTTCCTCAATGCCTCTCATGGTTGGAAAATAGAGGGATTTATTAATTATATATGATGTAGGAAACATTATAAATATTATTTAAATATAAAATACTTTATACATTTTTTCACTCTCATCTATTGTATGGCAATAACATCGCTCGTGCTTAAGTGTGGATTACCACCTTCACAAAGTGATGTGATTCATTTATCCATTTCTTATCTATATGGATGTTCATAAGGATATATTTAATGAATATATATGATATATGGATATTATTATTATTCAATAATAGTAAAATACTATGTAATTTTCATTCTATCTATCAATAAAAAAGTGAAAACCATATATGTGTGTATGTACGGATTACTGTCTCCACATACTAATGTAATTCATTTCTCATCACCACCCCATATGAAAGGTTATAAATTATTATATAATGAAAAAACTTGTTTATTATAAAATAATTAAGATTTTGGATATGTTTAAATCCTGACAAAGGTGAAAGGACCGGAACCATCGTGTCAAAACATGCATTGAACCATAACTGTTTACACCCAGAAAAATTATTTTAATGAAAAAATTTTAATAAAATTGAAATAAGATTTTATATGTGAAATTTATATTGTTTGATATTTATTAATATGGTTTTTTATATATTTATAATAAATATTAATTAATTAGAGATGATTTTAAGAGATCCTATGTAGAAACTTCGTACTTAAGTTAAGTATTTCTCATCTCAATTTTAATTTTGGGAATCATATGGAATATTAACCACTTGTTTCATGGTTTGGTGTATATACACCCCATTAATTTCATTTATTATTCTCTATATTATTATTTTTTTGATTTAAAAAACAATATATTGTTCTGTCTTTCATGATGTTTATATTTAAAATATTATGGTTTCTTAGTCATGATATTATTTCTTTCAAAAATGTTTCATATTGTTTAGATATTTGAGTTTATATAGTGTATATACTCATATTTTATATTTTATATAATTAATCCATCTGTATTCAAGGTATTGAAATTTTAATTTGAGGTTATTTTTTATAGGTAATATGATTCAAATTCTACCGAAGTAGTAATGGATAATATTAATTTCTAATTTCTCATCTAAATTTTATATAATAAAATTACATTGATGGAAATTATATCGTTTTTATAATTTAATCTAAATTTATTTTCATATCGTTTCATTATTCTTATAATTATTATTAAATATTTCAATTTTATAGTCTTTGTAACTTAAAATTATTTAGAAAATATATATAAGAAAATCTGAAAATATTTCTTCTTTGGTCGATGAACATTTACTTCCATTACTATACTATTACAATTATTTTTTGGAAGTTCATACATATAAATGTAATATTATAAAATGTGAATTTTCACAACCTTTAACTCAATTTACATACATTTAAAGGGAATATTTTTAAAATGGTTTCAAAACAAGTTATTTTTGACTTTTTACAAAAGTGTCAAAAGAATGTTATCATTTGACATATGTAACAATAATAATTTTTCCCCCATCTAGGTAGATCATTCCATTGATTATTAAATTAATATTTTACATTTCCATTATAAATAAAATTGGTTTCTCAATATTTAGGTAATTTTGAGTTAAATCTTTTCAAAATAGATAGATATTTTTCCTTATTTTTAATGAAATGTTCAAATGCTCTTTTAAAGGTATTATTCATCTATGTCTATATCCGTTAAGGATTATTATTCTTAACTAGTGAAATTATATTGAGAAACCTTCCATGTCATTTCCCTTTATATTATATGATGATGATGTTTTAAGTATTATTTTGTTAAACCTATTACTTCCCTAGAGGATAATTAAGCTATTATAAAATAATTAGGAATCTCATTTCTTTTCTACAGGCTAATCACATTAGGAAGGGAATAATGGTTGTTTCTATAAGATTTATGAAAAAATTAAATATCTATGTAACTTATTCATATTATAGTTATTGTATATTGTTTATGATCATGGGTGAGATCAATATAGCTCATCATAATGGGTGAGCTCCACATCGCTCAAGATGACTAGTGAGCTTGATATATTTCTCTAATGCATTGGGAAATATCACAGAATTAACTAGGTTGAGATTTATATATCTCTATAATGAAATAGAAAATGTTATAAAGTTAACAAGATGGAAGTTTCTCCTAAGATACAATGTATATGACTAAATATAAGTAAATCCTATGAGATGATGGATTTAACTGGATGGAAGTTACTCCTAATAAAATGCTAGATTTATTCAGTTTAGGTTATTCCATGAATAATGTATAATGTATCATGATACTAACATGGTTTCCCTCTATATTATATGAGTTTTCATGATTCCATTAAGTAAGTTTTATTTCTGATGGTTCATGATGTTTTATTCATATAACTCTTATCTTATGATAAAGATTTATTCTATGACTCATATTTTTTAGTCTAGGTTTTGATGGGTATCAATCCCCTTTTTTATTATCATAAAATTTTTTAATGATATAATACTCTTGAAAATATCTTATACTTATATATGATCATTGACTGTTATCTCTAATGTTTACCTTTACTGAGGATCTCAATTCATCATTTCCTATGTTTCCATTTCTATAGTTTATTAAGAATGATTTATAAATGATATGTCTAGAACGGTATCATGGGTTGTCAATTTTGTGGTAGGTGTTGAAGTCTTTTAATGGATCATGTAGATCATGTTATAATGGAAAAAATAAAAATTGTAAGGAATGATATGGGGTTTGGTACCATAGATTCTTTCTATAATTCTCTAACATGATAAACTAAAATGGTCTTTGGAATATAAAATGACTCAATGATGGATATTTATTTTTTAAATATATACAGCTAAATTTGAGTCACATTTATCAATACAAATGATATATTGTAAAGATTATTCTTTTATAATAAGATCTGGGTGTATGGGTCTCCAGATAACTCATGTGAAAAGAATAGGGAGGAGTTTTTTTATAGATAATTCTTTGGAAATGGTGGATAAATGTGGTGGATGTGATCAATATTTGTAACATAAGAAAATTTAATTTGTGTAAATAATCATTATTTTTTCAATGATGCAAAGACACTATTCAATTTTCTATGTCTTCAAAAGAGGTTTTCAATAATTTTTTGGTATATTTTTGTTTGATCAATCCCATGTATTTCATTTTCAAACTAGTTTATAAAAAGCATGTCATATTCCGCTAGGTTATTTCCTTTTTCCTTTTTTTACATTGATAATTATTTTTTTCACAAGTAATTTATAATTTATTGAAAAAAAGTTAACTATTCCTCCCAAAATATTATGTTTTGAAACAAAATTTAATCTTCATATAACATAATTCAATTTCTATGTAATGTAAAAAAAATTTATATTAAAATAGTTATTATATAGAAGACACTTTTGTAGAAAAATGTTTTCTTTATATTAAGTGTTTGTAATATTTTTTATTATTTATTACCAATTTTATGAGTTTAAATATATTAAAATATAGTTTTAAATATTATTTTGTTATGAAATTTTGATAAAATAGTAATTAATTTTTATTGATAAAAATTACACAACATTAATAAAACAATTCTTTGAATATAACAGTTTAACTATCATCATAGTAATTATCTTTAATAAAAGTAATCAATTTATTCCCTAAAAATTAAATTATCCATATTAAATAATATGAATATTTTATTTAAAAATATGGAATACACGTTTTTATATATAATTTCTACAAGTGATGGAAACTAATTTTTAATATAACCAGAGAAATAGTTTTTAGAGTGAAATATTACTTATGCTTACAAAATGTTAAACATGGGTTTTAGGAATTCAAAATTTTATTTGTAGAAGAATAATTTTACTCATTAAATAAATTATTTATCATGATTAATTTTCTCTAATTTTTATGCTATACATACACTATGGTAAATCCATAAATGATACAATTCTAGTAAAATTTTATTTTTCACTATTAACCTAAAAATAAATTATTTCAAAAAAAAAACAAAAAAATGTCCCTCAAATAATTTTAACATTATTAATATAAATATGAAATAATTTTGACAAATTGAAATCAAATATTTTTGAAAATTTATCTATTAGGTAATACAATTAGGAATAAAAAAGAATCTAAAAGAATTTAATTCATTAAATCCTAAAAATATTCAATAGTAAAACCTCACCCTAACCCCAAGAGATTCCTACTCAAGAATATACGTGCTATTATTATATAAATACAAGAAGTAAGAAAATTATGGTCAAATATTGATGCAGGGTGTATCTATCTCCACTATATTTATCTCTAAGTTTGATAATGTCAACATAATTTGTTCGGTTTGAATATACAATATTTAAACACTTCCTCTATTAATGGGATCTTCCTTTAATATTTCTTAATCTTTCCTTAATCATTACATATACACTAGAAAGTATATATATTATTCCACATTGATAAAAATTTTATTTCATTATTGAGTGATCCACTACACATTCTTATATGTGTTTTCATATCACTTTTTTGGATTAGGTTTCATCTATCCATTTCTTATTATATTACCTGAATTGGTCCTCTAGGATTGTTTTAATATTATTTTGGTTCCCAAAACATGTTCATTTGTGCCGTATAGAATTTGAATTGATTAATAGATCCAAAATCATGAGTTGATTTCTTTTGTTTTTAATTTATTTTTTAATGTTGTTTTTATATAATTTGAGTTTCACACGTGTGCTTCTAGAACCCTTCTATTACTTTTTTGGTTAAACTATAGTATTTCTAAAAATGGTTCCCTAGGGATATGCTATAGGAAATGTAGCATGTTTTGAATCCCCACTATATGTTTTCTTAGTGATTTTATCTCATATTGGTGGGATTGGGGATACATTGTAGTGATGTCATATCATGCATTAGGATTTGAAATTATGTTGGATCACGAATGTATTATCAATTATTAAAAAACATTCATTAATGAAAGAATACAAAGGGAATGTGATTTATATTTTATTAGTTCATAAATGAAACCTCAACTGCTATCCTTTTCAAATTCTAGGAATAACAGTGTCACGACATTGATGGAATTTCCTTGAGTTCATATTCTACATTGGACCCACACATAATTTTTATTCACAGATATATCATAATATATCATCTATGAGATAACATTATAGGGGATGACATGTCAAATTTTTCTTAGACACTATATAGTGGTTGGATTAATGTCGTTAAGTTTTCACGGTTTCAATTAATGAGTTTCATAACCTCATTATAATGATTATGGAAACCCATGTGTCAACATAATTTCAATCTATGATATATGTCTCTACTGGATTACCTAGATTCTTGTGGTTCTCTGTAGTGCAAAATTGGATCGAAGATGCCTTCATCAGGTGGAGTAAAAATTTACAATGATTTCATGAGCCACATTTAGTATTTGGAAAAGATTACATTAACTGGGATAAATATATTTTTTATGTTTCTAATATAGAATACATTTTCCTCCAATGTTGTCTTAAGATCAAAATAAAAATTTAAAAAAACATCATCCTTCTGTTATTTTATTTATAGCATATCCTCTTTCATCTAAATATATACGAACATCACTGATTTCTCAACATACCCAAAAAGGTTCAAATTAAATCTTGAATAAACTGAAATAAATGTAATAATTATTCTAATATAGGTCATATTCTCTAAACTACTATAATTCAATAAACTAACATTAAATATTTTAAAATTAAAAAAAATAAACATGAAAAATGAAGTAAAATTAATAACATATTTGTGTAATGAAACCTACTTCTAATGAAGCTAATCATGAAGAGAAATAATATTATAGTAAGAATAATAAAGATTATATTTATGTATTTATGTTGATTCATCATTTAATTTATCCCAAGATGCAGAACCAACATGAGAATATTTTTTCTTTTGGGATGATAGGAACCCTAATGTACATGGATTTCACATGTATTTTTATAATTTTCTAACATAGTTTTAATTAATTAGTTTAACCAATTTTTATATTTTTAGTTTATTTTTGTAGTTTTGTAGGAGGTTAGATATATTGATAATTTTTAGTTCAATTGTATACTTATATTAGTGATTTAGTATTTTTATTAGTTATATTAATTTTATATATTATATTTAACATTATATTATTATTATTAGTTTCTCTAATTTTAGTTTAGTTTATTTTATTAATTTTTATTAGTATATATATTTTAATTTTAATTTTATTTTATTTCATTATTTTGTTTCATTAATAAAAAAGTATTTTTTATTAGTTTATTATTATATTTAATAGTAATATTATATTTAATTACATGTTCATTAATATATTATTATTATTATTATCATCATAATTTTTTTATTTTAATTAAATATTTTTTTTTTAATTTGAAAATAACATTTTTTTTTGTTTTATTTATTCCCCCTAACTACCCACGCCTACCCCACCTACCCTTGAGCCATTCCTTCCCCCTACCCACGTCATGCCTCCCACCCTACACTTCCTCTCTCTAATCCCATTCCCGCTTTTGACTCACTCCCCTTTACACTAAAACCTCTCCAAATTCCCCCTCTCTCCAATCCCGCTCCCCTTTTTATCCCCACGCCTCTACCCTTCTCCTGTTGGACCCACTGCCTCATCCTCTCCCCTCCACCCAACCGCCCCTCTCCTCACCCGCTCTCCACCCATTCGGCCCTCCATCTCCCCTGATCCCCTCTCACCCACCTAATCCCAACACCCCCCCCATACCCGCTGAATGCCCCACTTCCCCCATGCTCCCCAAGACCCGCCGCTCCCCTCCCCCATTAGATACCCAACACCCTCCTCACCTCCCTCGCCCCTCTCGGCCACACCCGCTCACCCCATCTTCCCCCTATTAGATAGGTGAAAAATAGGCCACCATCAACATCAACATCCGCCGCTACCCAGCACAATAATTGGTGGCCACACCTTCACCATTATAAAAGTGAAGTTCAGTAGTGTTCGGGTGTGTCATCATCATACATGGTAGTTCGTTTGGACTTCTGGAGATTAACGTCACATGGTAAAAGTGAGTGCAGATTAGATCATATTTTCAGCGGTGCGGTGGTTTGATTCGGGTGTGGCGTCAGCGACTACACAGAGCAGAGTGATGATTATTATTTTGTGATTGTTGATGGCATCTCTCGGTGACCACATCAATGACATGAGAATGGTGATATCTTATTTTTATTATTTTATGTGTTGTGTCATCGCGATGGTTGACTAATTTCAATTGTGTTTGAGTTTGGAATAATGTGACGGTGAATGCATGCTTTAATTTATTCCTATGCTTGATTATGTTTGGAATTAATTTCAATTAGATGTTTATTTAATTAATTGTAGTTTTGTTTAAATTAATTTTCATTTGGGATCCGCACACATGTTTTGGTTCCCATTTGTGTGATACCTAATAAGTAATCCCGAACGGGAGTTCATCAGAGAATTTATTTACCCAGAATTCGATCAAGCACACGAGCGAATTCTGAATAAATAAATATATTAATTGAAAAAATTAAAATTTTTTGTGTGCACTTCTTAAAACTTGTGTGAGTGATACTGAATAAGTGATCTCATGTGAGCGAACCTGACGCAGTTAGATACTTCGACTTTGTGAGAAATGGGTCGACGTATTTCACCAAGTGATCCAGTGCTATAATGATGCACAAATTATTCATCAAGAAAAAGAATGAAATGAAGGATAATATGTGTAAACATTAGAATACTTTCTAACATCAGAGAATGATATCAGATAGTATTTTGATTAAATTTGGAATCAGAGATAATTGAATAGATAAATATTCAGATGTGGGAATTAAATAATTGACATTGCATGCACTAGAATAGACGTCATGACTCTGACACTTCCATCTCCACCAATTTCCTTCATAGCTTAGTTCACTTAGATAGTTTTAGTTAATTTAAATAGTCTTTTTTAAAATATTCATTTAGTTTTTAGAACTTATTAGTTTATCACACATAAAGAACTCATTTTCCTAAACATTTTTTCAAAAGGATGTTTCTAGTGTCTACTCACATTCTCTCTGTGGTTCAACCCTGCTTGCTGCTTCTACAGTAGTTTTTAGGTGAATAAATATTACAAATTGGATGCACTACAATGAATTTACCATCTTTTTGGTGTCATTTCCAGGGAGAACAGTAGCATTGGGAGTTACTTTAAAAGAGTGATTTATGTCAAAAAATTAATTAAAAAATTAAAATAAAAAACTAAACCAACAAAAAAAGAGTTTACAACTCGGGGAATTTTTCATTGCAAAGATTTTAAAGACACATAGAAGTTCAAAATGACATGTGTCGTCCCACATAATTAAAACAAGTACCCACCCTACACAGCCCCAACTCAAGGTATGATGTATAATGATTTACCACACATGAGCTATCCAGGTAATCCCATTTATTTCAATGATCTTTATTCAAGTCCATGCTATGATCCATATGAGAATATTTGACCATGATATGAAACAATTCCTTATACATACGACGATCATTTTCAAATTCATTGCATTCCTTAAAATTTAGAACTTGATAATTCATGTCAAACAAATGATTCAACAATTGAGAACATATTTCATTGTGATATCACTAAGACAAATCGGAGGTTTGAACTTCATGATGAATCCAATGGAAAGTTTCTTTCCTAAAACAATATCTATAAAATCAATTTAAGTATTTAGTAAATCAAATTAATCATATTTCCAAACTAGCTACTTTAGTACCACTTGATGATCTAATTCAAAACAATTTTTTTGAGGATAGTGCAATAGAGGTTTCGTTTGAACAACATTTATGTCCCGAGTCTAATAATGAGATCATTCCTTCTTCCTGTCATACCATTGATAACTTCTCTCTATCACAATTTAATTCTTCCAATATAATCACATTTGAAGAATATGAGAGCTTAGTCTTCCACCCTGTTGAGCATAACAATCCCTTGAAAATTTTGATTTCATTCCCTTCTGTGAGTTCACAACCCATTCATCCCAAAGTGAAAAAGGACACATTCAATGTCTATAAAATTTCACCTTTTTAGGATGAAGAGGAAATTTAACTAGGAACATTCTTTACCATGATAGACTTAGGATTAAACCAAGAGACAATAGATTTCCACACTCAAGAGGATATCACTTCAAATGACATCGAATCACCTCTTTCTAAAAATCATTATGAGTCTGAAACTTTTTCTAAAATGGAGTCATCTGAAACTTTTTTGGAGTCAGAGAATCAATCAGAATTGGAGGTAGAGAACACTCATAATTTTCTAGAAATAATGGAAGAATGGGATTTTATGGAGGATCCTGAGTTTGTGGTGAAACATGTAGCAACAGAGAAATATGATGAGGGCGGTATAGAAGAAAATTTTGAAAAATATGTCATTCTTGACATAATGGAGTCATCTGCTCCAATTGATCCCAGGAAACTTGCTCCATGTGTCGAGGTTAAAAACACTTCACTTGAAATACCCACATATTCTAACAATATTGTTGACCTTATCACAATTAATGAAACCGTAGAGCATGAATTGAGTTGGAAAACAATAGATTTACCTATGCTAGTGGTTGGGTGTGAAAAAAAATTGGGATACATCATCAACCTAGATACTGCATTCAAGTATGTGACGGATATAAACCAACCATTGAAGGAGTCTAATAAAGGCACTTTTTCACCTGTGTATGCTCAAGGGGGTAATCTTCCTGATCTTTCCATTGACGGCATTTTCCCAAAATTTCATTATTCGATGAGTCTTTCTTCAGGGGAGGTATATTCATTCCCTTGTGAGTCGACATATTTTCATTTCATTCCACACATCCATTCTTCTAACATGATTCCATAGAGATTTTGTGTATCTTGCAGGATAAATGCATCTTCAATGAATGGATTCCACACTTCTAATAAAAAAGATGCAAATGTATGGTTTACAATTCTTTTCGATCCTGGTGGAGTTTCAACAACATATGGCTGAAGATGAAGTAAATCTATCGCCCAATGGGAGGAAAACTATCATTTTTTTGTTTTATTTTCACTGAATTTAATTTCACTTCATTTGGTTTTATTTTAAAATAAAAATGCATTCATTTAACACAATTTGTTTTCTCCTAAAACTACAATGGATTTAAATTCATCATAAATATTTTTATTATCCACACAATTTTGATTATGGTGTGACTTCTTTGATATAATGATATTATTTGTTTTCAATGTGTAGGTTATATAGGTATACTATTTTTTGAGCTTTATTGAATACAGACAGCCTCTCTGTGTCTACTACACTTACATAGGGAATTGTTTTATTTTTTCCATATTTTATGCTTCCAAAAATACCATGTAAACTGAAAAAATCAGAAACCTTTGAAGAAAAAAACTAACATTCCTGTCATTGATTAACCCACATAAAAAACATCGTATTTTTATCGCAACATAGTCTGGAATATACCACTTGTATCCCTAGACAATTTGAGCCCATGATTCTTGTTTGACATGGTTTGATCCTTGATCTCATGACTTAGATGATTGCTGTTATTATTTCATGCTTTGAAAATGTTTTTCAAAAACTTGAATATTTTTTAAAAACTTATTTTCACTCATGCTCATCATTGCGGTCCAAAATTATATTTCCATACCTGTGAGGAATCTGGCCCATTTTACATCATCTCTTGTTTCTCTTTTTCTTGAGGGAATCTCAACATTGTTTTTTCTTATAGAACTTGCCATTTTTTTCATCAAAGCGATATTAATTTTGAAAGTTGTACTATATTTTTAAAGACCCAGAAATTTCGAGGAATTTTTTTTCTTAAATTCATTGGAATTTTACAAGTCCGCAATTTCTGACGGCACCTGATTCTGAGGCCCTCTGTGACTGAAATCAATTTCTGAAGTTTTTTTCGGGTATGTTCAGTAAACGTACATGCAGGTTTTTCTATATTTTGAACCAGTGCTTGGAATTGATATCTGAGGACACCGATGTACTCACAGTGCCGGTATTCTCTTAAGGGAACCTTTACTATGGTTGCGTTTTATGCAGGAAGGATGTTTTATTTTGGGGTTTTCTACCTAAAAGTTAGAAATTAAATAAAAATTTTTAGTATCACATATTTTATTTTGTTGGTAGTTTTTATCTCCAAAGGGAGGTTGGTGGGGGGCTCACCCCCACATAACCTCTCATGAGAGAATAATGTGTGGTGGGGCCCACATGAACTAAAACCTTTCACCTCTCCTCAACTCCTTTTTAACTCCACTTTCAATTAAAGGAGGCCACCTCCTTTCTTTTAAATTTTTAAACTCTCCACATTCCACCCTCCTCTCAAGAATGTGCCAACACACTCTAAATTAATGGGAAATTAATTAATTGGCTCCTCTAAAATTTGAATTAATTTGAAATTTCTATCGAGAATAAAAATAATAGCCAAGATATTATTTTTGGGGATGGCACATATTGTTTTGGGAGAGCTTTGGAGAATGGAGATGGCCTTCTTCTAACGAAGAAAAATTTCCTCTCTCGACGGAGAATGGTGACTCCAACGAAGAATATCACCAACGTATTTTTCCTCTGACTTTGAGGGAACAATATCCATCTTACGCAACGCCGTCTTCAGCGAAACCAGACTACCGTGACACTTGTCTTCCGCAGCTCGTCGATGTGCAACGTTCTTAAAATCAAGGTAGGGGGTTATGATCAATTTTAATTGAATAAAATTGTGCCTCGTTCTTAGTTGAATACCTTGGATTGTCTTCGGCCTTTTGATATCGCATAACGAGGAGGGCGCCAGAAAAATGAACATGTCCTGAAGACCTTTCGTTGGTTCGTGATTATTTTGGCAATGACGACCGGAGGTGGCAGAGACTAGAGGCGGCGGCGACGGTGACCAGAACCAGCGACCGCGCACTGGCCGCATAGAGGAAGCTGTGGCCTGCTTCGGCAGCCTACTCGGATAAACCAAACTGCCCGGCTGTAGCTGACCGGGCTACTAAACCTCAGCACCCGCAGGTGCCCCACGGAGGAGGTACAACATCCATCTTCGGGCCGCTTGCTGGACGAACTGGTCAGCTACAGCCGGCTGGGCAGAAGACCACAACGCCTCTTGGCGCCGCCCTACGGAGGAACTGCGGCCTGCGCTGGGTGGGCCGCTTCGGCGGGCGAACCGGGTGGCCACCTGCCGACCGAACGGATGAAATCGAGGTGCTGATTGGTGCCACGTAAGAGAACAGCGGACGTTGTGCGGGCCGCTCGCGCAGGAAAAAACCGGTAGGCTTCGGCTGGCCAGGCAGTAGAGAGGGGCGGCGCCGAGCAAGCCGAACTGGCCTGCGACCCAGGCTGGGTCCGCGGGGGGGGGGGGGGGGGGGGGGGTCGTGCCCCATCGGGCCGGGCCAACCCCTTATCCCGGTCGGACCCATTGAACCAGGTCGGGCCGACCCGCCAGCCCACTGGGCTTGACGGGCCAGGCTCGTTTCACTTAAACGTGAATATCTTCTAGACCGCACGTCTGATTGACGCACTGTCTGTGGAACTGGGATCCTCTTGATGAGGCTGTCCTTTTGTGATACTCTAGTCGAGTTTCAGTCAACATTGGAAAATGGCTGGGTTTGAAACGAGCGTAATTCCAACAGGGGCCCTAGAATGGAAAAATCCAATAACTCTAAGACCGGACGTCCAATTGACGTGCCGTCTATCACATTGGGTTCCTTTTGATGAGACGGAACTTCAGAGTACATCAACTATGAACGTAGTGATAGTTTACGTGACGACCCCTTTGCTCGAGGAGCGGACCCTCCCGAAATCGAGCGTGTTGTGTGTGGAAACCCTAAAGCTGGCTGCGACTACGATGACTTCTGTACTTGGATCCTCAGTGGGTTCGGAAGTGACGAATTGTGTACTTGGATCCTACGTGGGTTCGGTAGTGACGAATTTTGTACATGGATATTACGTGGCTTTGGCAGTGATGACTTTTGTACTTGGATACTACGTGGGATCAGCAATTAAGACTTCTGTACTTGGATCCAACGTGGGTTCGGCAGTGATGACTTTTGTACTTGGATCCTACATGGGTTCGGCAGTGACGACTTCGGTACTTGGATCCTATGTGGGTTCGCCAGTGACGACTTCTGTACTTGGATCCAATGTGGGTTTGAAAGGTTAGATGAATCAGTGACTAAAAGTGATCATCTCTATCACAATATGAATGATGTATACCTGTGTGAGATGAGTCTTGTCTTTCCACCATTATCATCATGGTGTTTGACTTTACTTCCTGTGTGGACTGAGTTGTGTTTGGGCTTATGATTTGGATCTGGACTGTTACTGGTAACTTAGGTATATGTATGGGCATATACCTAAGTAGGGTTGGTTGATACTTTGTGGTTTTATCTTTCTTCTTTTTCTTATCCTTAGTGGATATTATGAAACCTTGCTGGTCTCGGGGTCCCTACAGAGTATCGTTATACACACCCCTGTATGGGCTATGACCACACCTTGTCGTGTTTGATACAGATGACGGACGACGTTGACGGAGGCTAAGAGCGCCATTACTGGACAGTACCTAGAGGTGGATCTTGCGACGATTTGGCACACGTTGGAGACTGACGGATGTGGGTGATAAGGTGGCCATTTGTACTTACCCTTCAGGTAGGAATCCCCGGAGGATGATCTAGGAGCTGCTCTTTACTTTCAAATGATTGTCCATTTACTTGTACTTGTTGTTCAGTTGGGTTTGTATTCTAGCCCATTTACTTTCCAGCACACTCTTCTGTATTCAGTTATACATAGTGTTACTTCCTATTGCATACCCTGTTGTGTTTTTTTACATTCATAAAGTCAATGCCTTCCCAGCTTATGGATTTACGCCTTTGGTGCTAGTTGCCAGTCCCTGGCCTATGTAAGGCGGTCTTGGGGTAGTCACAGCATGGGCCCTTAGGATGCGTTGTGACAAATTGGTATCAGAGGTGTCAGTTCTATCGCAAAACTCAAGACTCTGAGCATTCTTTCTGTGAAGAAATAGTGTTAAGAGTATTGAGTGTGTTTTTCAGTCCAAGGAGTCTAGTGTTGGTGTGGCGGCTGACGTATCCATACACCAGGACCCTGACCTCTGATTTCTGACTCAGTGCACGAAAACACTGATTGCTTGTGTGTTTCCTTTGAAAACAATTTCTTCATGATTACTTTGTGTCAGATCACCAAGTATAATATTTTAACCGTGGCACACCTGTTTCTTTTCAGGATGGCCCCATGAAGGCATCCAGCTAGGGTTTCAAGTTATGTATGAGATGGTTACCCACCGAGTGACGAGGCCTTGATGTCGGGCCCCATCATATCAGAGGCACCTGTGGTACCACTACCCATTGGGCCACCGATACCACCAGCCCCAGCAGCAGAGAGTGCATGCCGCCTGAGTGTGTTGCACAAGTTCCAATGACAGAGGCCACCTAGGTTCCATGGAGAGACAGAACCACATGCATGTGAGGATTGGCTAGAGGCTATCATCAGAGTTTTTATATTGGTAGGGACACCAGCCGACCTTATGGTGATCCTTGTTGCGAGTCTCCTACACGTAGCAGCAGGTAGATGGTGAAGCCTGATGATTCAAGTGCATAATGAGGCGTCTTTACATTGGATATACTTCGAGAGTCTCTTCCGCTCAGAGTTTGTTTCAGCCACCCTTTATGCTGTGCAGATTCAAGAGTTACTACATCTGCAGGAGGGCAGCATGACAGTAGCCCAGTACACAGCGAGGTTCACTGACCTCTCACGCTACTCCATGGATATGGTACGGGACCCGTTCTTCAGGGCCCAGACTTTTGAGCAGGGACTCAGGAATGATATTAGGGCTATGACAATTCCCCTCAGCATCCCAATGCAGGTGGGGGTGCTAGAGCGAGCCCTTCTAGTATAGAGTTTTCTCGCTGAGCAGTCACCAGCGGTGAGACCCTCCATAGGAAGACACGTAGCAGAGTCTTCTACAGCTGGCAGTAGACAGCTGACACGGAGGTCCAAGAAGACCAGTACATCAGGTTGGAGACCTCAGGATACAGGTTTGGTTGTGCGGGACACACAAAACAAAGCCAGCCATACGAGTGGCAGGCGGTGCTATGCATGCGGCGGGCAGGGTCACATGGCTCGTGACTGCCTGACCTACCATGCAGATGAGCAGTAGATAGTAGAGTGACCTCCCAGGCAAAGGCAGAGGTTCGACCATGGTTGTCTGCTGGGAGAAGGCAGACATGGCCGAGGAGCTATCCGAGCAGCGGGTGGTGGACGACGTTTCGAGGAACTACCACCACCACCACCGGGAGGTGCACCCCGACCACAGGGAGCTGGCAGACAGAGGTAGGATCATCTCCAGGAAGTAGAGGCCTATGACCACGGCGCACCTGAGATGATTTGAGGTACTATTTGTGTCTACTCCACCCTTTTTTAGTACTTACAGACACATGTGTGAGTCATTATTTCATTATCGCTCCCCTTTTTCGGAACTCGGAGATTCCCACGAAGCAGTTTGCTTGATCCTTATCACTAGAGACTCCTACGGAAGCAGACTCGATGATTACACATTGGTGCTGATAGTGTGAGCTTACTCTAAGAAGTGAGAGCTTTGGCTGGGATCTTCTTGTAGCGGCATCGAGGCCTTACGACGTCATCTTGGGTATGGACTATTTATCTATAGTCAATTCTCAAATCGACTGTATTAGGCACAAAGTGCGGTGTATCCACACGGTTGGGACCAGGTTCACCTTCACCAGCCAGAAGGGAGCATTTGTAGTGCAGGATGGACTTACACAGAGGAGGGGGCAGCCAATCACACATCGGTTGTCTAGTCTCATCCTCGGAGCGGATGATGTGCAGAGTCCGATTTTTCCTATTGTGGTGGATCCGTACACAGATGTTTTCCCTGACGATGTCCCAGGACTACCTCCTTATAGAGAGGTAGACTTTGGCATTGACCTGTACCCTGGGATAGCAGTGATATCTACTCTAGCATATCGGACGGCTCCCACCGAACTTCATGACCTATGGGTACAGATGGAGGATTTGCAGGGAAAGGGACTTATCCGACCCAAAGTTTCACCCTGGGCATCTCTGATTTTGTTCTCCAAGAAGGTGGGTGGGAGCTTGCGACTGTGTGTCGACTAACTTTGCCTGAATCAGGTGACTGTGAAGAAAAAGTACCCACTCCCATGGATTTGACGACCTCTTTGATCAGCTCAAGGGAGCACGATGGTTCTTGAAGATAGACCTAAGGTTAGGCTATCACCAGCTCCGAGTTTGAGATGAGGATGTGCATAAGACGGCCTTCAACTGTTGGTATGGCCACTACAAGTTCTTGGTTATTCCCTTCGTTGTAACCAATGCTCCATTACTGTTCATGAGTCTCATGAATAGGATCTTCTAGCCTTACCTCGATCGATTTTTCATAGTCTTCATCGACAACATACTGATTTACTCGACTACTAAGGAGGAGCATGCCTACCATTTGTGGTTAGTATAGGACACACTCCGAGAGAACCAGCTTTATGGTAAGCTCTCAAAGTGCCAGTTCTAGATTCTAGAGGTTCACTTCTTGGGACATGTCTTCTCGGAGGCTGGTGTTGAGGTGGATCCAATGAAGATCGAGGTGGTACTTTCTTGGGAGCCACCCAAGAGTGTGACGGAGGTACGAAGTTTTCTAGGTCTGGATGGTTACTATCAGAGATTTGTGCCAGACTTCTCCAGAGTTGCACCACCACTTTTAGCATTGACGAAGAAGGGGAAACCCTTCGTGTGGTTAGAGAGATGCCAACAGAGCTTTCAAGAGTTGAGGTAGAGATGGACCAGTGCGCCCATCTTGAGGCTACCGGAGGAGGGCGTTGGGTATGTAGTATACTGCGACGCATCAGGGACCGGACTCGGGTGTGTCCTGATGCAGGAGTGAGTAGTGATCGCGTATGGTTCATGGTATTTGAGACAACATGAGCAGAACTACGCTACCCATGAACTGGAGTTAGCAGCAGTGGTCTTCGCCTTGAAGATGTGGTGGCACTATCTGATGGGTGATCACTTTATAGTCTACTTTGACCACCAGAGTCTCAGGTACATCTTCTCATAGAAGGACCTAAACCTGAGACAACAATTATGGATTGATTTCCTCAAGGACTATGACTTTGAGGTAGTCTATACTCCTGAGAATGGGAACATTATAGCAGATGCTCTCAGCAAGAGATTGGGAATTCAGCTATAAGGAGAGGCAACAGAGTAGCTAGTCAAGTTGCAGATATTCTTTGTGGATAGAGATGGAGCATTTTTTCTTCAGTCTCTCATAGTTACTCCTCCACTTCTTTGGTATATTAGAGAGGCGTAATGAGGGGACATTGACTTTGACACGCGACGTGCTCAAACATACTCAAGACAGAAACCTAATGGGTTTTCTGAAGATGGGGAACATGTGATCGTCTTCAGAGGACGTACCATGGTACCAGTTGCACTATAGGAGGAAGTACGGATGGAGTTTCACACTTCCCCTCTAGCAGTACATCCAGGAGTGGAAAATATGTATCATGACCTCAAACGACAGCACTGGTGGCCGGTTATGAAGAAGGTTGTAGTAGATTTTGTATCACGGTGCCTCACTAGTCAACAGGTGAAGGCGGAGCACCAGGTACCAGCAGGTTTGGTACAACCCTTAACGGTCCCAGAGTGGAAGTGGGAGGGAATATACATGGATTTATTGACGGGGCTTCCACGTACAACCAAAGGACATGACTCTATCTGGGTGATCGTCGACCGACTCACCAAGTCATCCCACTTCCTACCGATCAGAGATCAGGGATGATTAGAGAGTTTGGGACGCCTCTACGTTCAAAAAATCGTATGGCTTAATGGTGTGCCATTGACTATCATCTCCGACCAAGATGCTCGTTTCACTTCCCGACTATGGAAGGGGTTACAGAGTGATTTTGGGACACAGTTTCGCTTGAGAACTTCCTTCCATCCTCAGACGGATGGTCAGACTGAGAGGACCATTTAGACTCTTGAGGACATGCTTCGTGCTTGTGTCCTTGACTTTGGTCACAGCTGGGAGGATCACTTACCCTTGGTGGAGTTTCTGTACAATAAAAACTACCACTCCACCATCGGGATGGCACCATTCGAGGCATTGTACGACCAACCTTGAAGATCACCTATATGCTGGACAGACCTAGGGGAGTCAACACTTATAAGACCAGATATGATTCAAGATATGACGGAGAAGGTGCAGATCATCCAGGAGTGTATGAAGACTGCATAGAGTAGACAAAATTCTTATGCTGATAGGAGAGGGAGGCCACTACAGTTTGAGGATGGCAATCACGTCTTCTTATGGGTCTCACCTCGTTGAGTTCTATGGAGATTTGTCCGAGGCGGCAAGTTATCTCTGCGTTTTATTGGTTCGTTCTAGGTCCCCAGCAGTGTAGGCAAGTTGGATAACAACCTGGCCCTTCCACCTTAGTTTCATCAGGTGAACGTCGTCTTCCACGTATCTCAACTGAAGAAATATGTGCATGACCCATCCCACATAATCAACCACGGGGAGCTAGAAATCGATGATGGGGAGACATTCACAGAGGTCCTAGTGGAGATTGAGGATTAAAAAGAGTGGGTTTGGTGTGGACGGTCGATTCCTCTGGTGCACGTTCGCTGGCAGCACGGGAACCTTCAGGAGAGAACATGGAAGCGAGAGGCACAGATGCATGCTCAGCACCCACTTTTGTTTCCCTAGTGTGTGCTGTATATTTATGAGGACACAAAGCCCTAAGCTGGGGGTAATGTAAAGACCCGAAAATTTCAACGAAATTTTTTTCATAAATTTTTTGGAATTTTACGAGCCTGCAATTTCGGACGGCGCTTGATTCTGAGCCCCGATGTGCCCGGAATCAATTTCTGATGTTTTGTTCGGGTACGTTCAGTAAACTTACATGTGGTTTTTTCTATCTTTTGAACCGGTGCTTAGAATTGAAATCTGAGGACACTGATGAACTCACAGCATCGGTATTCACTTAAGGGAACCTTTACTGGCGTTGCGTTTTATGCAAGAAGGAAGTTATATTTTGGGGTTTTCTACCTAAAAGTTATAAATTAAATAAAAATGTGTAGTAACACATCTTTTATTTAGTTTGTAGTATTTATATCCAAAGGGAGGTTGGCGGTGGGGTCCAACCCCACATAACCTCTCAAAAGACGATAATGTGCAGTGGGGCCTACACGAACTTAAACCTTTAACCTCCCCTCAACTCCTTTTTAACTCCTCGTTGAATTAAAAGAAGCCACCTCCTTTATTTTAAATTTATAAACTCTCCACATTCCACCCTCCTCTCATGAATGTGCCAACACACTCTAAATGAGCAATTAATTAATTGGATCCTCTAAATTTTTAATTAATTTGAAATTCTTATCGAGAATAAAAATAATATCCAAGCTATTATTTTTGGGGTTGGCACATATTGTGTTTGGAGAGATTTGGAGAAAAGAGAGGGCCTTCTTCCAATAAAGAACAATTTCCTCTCACGATGAAGAACAAAAACTCCCACGAAGAATATCGCCAACGTCATTTTCCTCCGACGTTGATGGACCGATATCCGTCTTTGGGGACACACTCTTCCGTGATGCCTGACTACCCTGATGCTCGTCTTCCGTGGCTCATCGATGTGCAAAGTTCTTAAAATCGAGGTAGAGGTTATGATCAATTTTAATAGAATAAAATTGTGCCACGTTCTTCGTTGAATACCTTGGATTGTCTTTGGCCTTTTGATATCACCTAACGCGGAGGGTGTGGGCCGAACTTACATGGCCCGACCACCCTACGTTGGTTCGTGATTATTTTGACAATGACGACCGGAGGCGGTGGTGACCAAAGGTGACAACAATCGGAAACGGCAACCGCGGACCGACCGCATGGAGGAAACCGCGGCCCGCTTTCGTGGGCGGCTTGGACGACCAGAACCGCCCGGCTGTAGCCGGCAGGGCTGGTGAAATGTGGCACCCGTAGGTGCCGCACGGAGGAGGTGAGGCCCGCATCCGCGGGCCACATGATGGATGAACCGGCCGGCTATGGCCGGCCCGGTAGAAGACTGTGGTGACTCTTGGCACCATGCTATGGAGGAACCGTGGCCCGCGCTAGGTGGGCCACTTCAGAGGGTGAATCAGCATCCCACATGTCGGCCGGGCGGAAGAAACCACCGCACCACTTGGTGCCACGTGGGAGAATAGTGGCCCGCTGTGCGGGCCACTCGCGCCGGAGAAAATCGGCTGGCTTTGGCTAGCTGGGCAGCAGGGAGGGGTGGTGCTGCTCGGCACCACTGGGCGACCCAAACAGGCCAGCGACCCGGGCCGGGTCCGCGGGTGGGCCGCGCCCCACTGGGCCGAGCCGATCCCCTATCTAGGTCAGACCCACCGGGCCGGGTCCCTGGGTGGGTCGCCCTCCACTGGATCGGGCCAACCCCCAGCTGGGTTGGACCCACCAAATCGGGTCTGGCCGACCCGCCATCCCACTGGGCTTGACGTGCCGGGCTCGTTTCACTTAAACGGGGATATCTTCTAGACCACGCGTCCGATTGATGCGCCGGCTGTGGCACTGGGATCCTCTCGACGAGTCGGTCCTTTTTCGATACTCTAAGTGAGTTTTGGAAAATTTTCGAAAACATTCGGGTTTGAAACAAGCATAATTCCAACTGGGCCCCTGGAACGAAAAAGCCCATAACTCTTAGACCGGGCGTCTGATTGACGCGCCGTCTGTCGCGTTGGGTTCCTTTTGATGAATCCGAAATTCGAGGTACATCAAATACAGAATTCAGGATAGTTTAAGTAACGACCCCTTTGCTCGAGGAGAAAACCCTCCCTGAATTGAGCATGCTGTTTGCGGGAACCCTAGAGCTGGCTGTGACTGTGAAGACATCTGTACTTGGATCCTACGTGAGTTCGGAAGTGACGAATTTTGTACTTGGATCCTACGTGGGTTTGGCAGTGACGATGATTCTCACTCAAATTTACCCAAGAGATGAAGGTAGAACGGTCCTTGTTGTTTAGCTTGGGTTACCGAATCCTCAGAGACCTAAGAAGAAACCTATAGACACGTACATTCTATAGACTGTTTTTGGCTATGAAGAGGCCAACTTGGGTTGATTTTATATGGGTTTAAAGGATAACTAACAGATTTAAGGGAATTCATTTTAAAAGAATGATTTGATCCTAGGTTATCACTCGGGGTGGATTGGATGAATTACTTTTTTAATGATTTCAATTTCTTATAATTGAGATGGATTCATTTAAGAAGATCAAATGAAATAATAACTTACTGGTTTAAAGCCTACACACCCTAATACTAATCACCTATACACTTTAAGGATCAATGTTTTGAGCACTCCAAGGTATAGGTTCATATTAGCACTTCAAATGTGTGACCTTAAATTCAATAAGGATGAAGATGTTTTAAAATCATCAAATAAAAATATCCTCTAAAAGAAGTGATTAGCCATTAATGGAGTGATAAATAACATCCAATACAGACCCTTGATACTCCCTTGGATTAAACCATAAAAGATTTAGCCCTCCATTGATGACATGTCTTCAACGGAAGCAGGAAGTAGACTTACAAGGGTGGAATTGAAGAAGTAAAAACAACAACAACAAAAAGATCCCTCCTCCATTGTGTGATAAATATCACAAAGTATGGTCTGAATAAATCCACACCTTGAACCAACGGTATCAACGTGATAAGTAGAAGAACATAATAAGAGTAAATGAAGAACATTTATTAAGAATCTAAGGTGAATTAAACAACTTACATGAGAAAGAAATGTGATTACAAACACAAAGCGGCAGCATAACACTACAATGAAACCAAGCACCAAAGATCCCTAAATCCTCCAACACCACTGCCTTAAATAGGCATTTTTTAGCCCTTGGGTCGAGCCTCCAACAGTACAAAGCATCTAAATTAATTTTGGTAGGCCATAGGTGGTGGAAAGCTTGTGGAATTTGGACTTTTCCACATTTGACCTGAGGTGGCAGCCAGCTTTCATCCACCGAACAGATGCGTTTGGATGACCTTTTAGATGGCCGAATCAGATTGGGCCATAGAATAATAAAATGGAGCTCAGGATGTATTATAACCGTATGTAAAATTTGGGCCCATATGGAGTTGTGGATTCAGAGATAGGATAAAATTAGTGGGATATTTGTCTGGGCCGCAGAATTTGGCCCAGAATTGTATCTCTAACTTGGGGCGCCTTAATGACCACCATAGAGGCCGATTTAGAATTATATCCTGAAAAGTGATTTGTTCATAAACATTTATTATATCATAACAAAAAAGTTGGGAGTCATTGGGCATTTATGTTGGGCCCACAGTCTCATAAGTGGGATGGTGTCCAATGTGCCTTCTCTAGAATTGCTTCCATTCGTCTCCAAATATCTCCATCATCGTTTATGAATCATCCATTGATTACTGAATGAAAAATTTTCACATTTATGTGTATATATAGTTCCATAAATATCAAATTAAAATATTGATAATTACATTCCTTAGAATCAGATGACTCATTGGGCCTAAATTGGTGTATATTAGGCATGAAGTGCACAAATGATGAGAATGGATGTTCATAATGAAAATGCACTAACTCAGGCCCATAAGATCAAAAATGAACATTTAATACCATTAAAATGTAATTAAAATATATGTTTTTATTGGATAATCACACCCCCCCCCCAACTTGATATTTTCTAGTCCCGTGCAAATAATTCAATGATATTATTTGAATTCCTTTCTTCAAACACATTATAACAAACAGTGCTCACAATGTAAACTGCACACAAATATATCTTTATAACCTATCAAGATAATTTAAAACAAGATGAATTTAAAAGCATATCCCAATCCCAAGCCCATTCCTTTGATCAAAACCATCATCGTACTTCATCCAACTCAATTAGGTGTAATGATGTGTTGTGTATCACAATAGATATGGGGGTTCATTTTCATTCAAGGGGGAAATCATGGAAGCGCTAGGTGGAATCACATTTAATTTTAATATGAGTATTCTTTATTATTATTTTTTTTGGATTTTTTTTCGCAATATTGCCATAGTAATTGAGATTGCTGTTAATCAAATTAACCCATGTAACAAGACTTTTCTGATGACTCCCAAACTCAAAGGCCTTAGGGCACCAAGTGAAGCCCACATACTCGGGCATCGTCTCGAGTTAACTTAATAAAAAAAGTCATATTACCATAAATAGAGATAGATTGAAAAACTCAGGGCTACACAACTCTGGAGTCACGATCCCCAAGTGTCGAAAGCCTCGCATTTTATCAATCCATTGCTCTACATGCAATTTTTTTTTAATACTCATATTATTCATAAAAATCAAACCAAACTATGATATTTATTATGGGACCCCAAAAATTCAAATTAGTACCCCACATTCTAAAGGACGTGCATTGTGGCATTTTGATTTAATGGATCAAAATAAAAATGATGAAAATTTTCATTGGACAGCCAAACTTCCAAAATCAATGATTTTAAACTTAATCATGAATTAAATTAAGAGTCAAGGAAATAAAAATTATTTGATATGTAGTTTTAATGTGAGAAAAGATGTTATTATATGAATGATAAAAGAATTTTACTTCTTTTTTTATCATTGTTTTTTTAAACAAACATTTTGTTTCCACACCCCCCAACTTAGAATGAAACTATCCCTAATTTTGTAAAAATAAAATTTATAATGGGGTAGAGGTATAAAAAGGGGAGTTCAATAAAGAAATTGAAATATGAGGATCATGGAATGAAGTCACCTGGTGGTTGAAGTTTGAAGTTCTTGCCGTTCGAATTTATTCCTTTAATATCCATGTCGCTTGCAAAGTTCCCTAGTGGAAAAAGGGAAATCAAAACAAACCAAAAAACCAAAAAAACAATATATATATATATATATACATATTTATATAATAAAGGAAGTAAAATATAAGTATATATATAAAAATTATAGAATAAAGAAGCACAAGAAGCCGAAGGTCAGTGGTAAGCATGCTCCCCTGTCTCCCTTCGGTCCCAGGTTTGAGTCCCCACGGCTTTGCCGGTTGTGACGGGGTTTGCCCCACGACCTATGGCGTGTCCCCTTTTTTAATTATTATTATTGTTATTTTTATTATTTTTATCTTAACCTATAAAATAATAAAAATACAACAAAATAAAATGATGATACATTGTCTTCTTTTTAAATTTATGGGTAAGGTATTACTCATGGATCACACCACGTGACACGGATGAATATGGTGCTCCCCTTTTGTACCCATCCATACTCATAATATAAGAACAGGTCTAAGGTTTATTTTTTTAATATAAAAATGATTAAGTAATCTTATTTGAAAAATAAAGATGATTCAGAAATATTAGAAACATAAAAACCATGGTTTCCCTCCCTTGCAATGCTTTTTTTAACGTCGTTAGCCCGACATAGATCCCAAATTTATCAATTTTTTCCTGTTTTATAGATTAGATCAATTAACTCAACATCTATTTCTTGTTTATTGAATGATTCAATGAATGTTTTTAACCTTTTACCATTGACCTTGAAAATGAGACCACTAGTGGGATCTTGAATCTCTACTACCCCATGGGGGTATACATGATACACTATGAAAGGACCTGACTATCTAGACCTTAACTTTCTCGGGTGTAAATGAAGTTTTGAACTATACAAGAGCACAAGTTTTCCCAGTTCAAAATGTTTGACCTTGATATTCCAAGATTGGTAGGCTTGAACTCTAGCTTTATTGATCCTTGAATTTTCATAAGCCTCCATCCTTAATTCCTCCAGTTCATTGAGATCTAATTTCCTTTTTGTTTTGGCCAATGAGAGGTCATAATCGATTTTCTTAATTGCCAAAAAGGCCTTATGTTCAATCTCCACTGGAAAATGGCATGCTTTACCATAAAACAACCTATTTGGGGACATTCCTAAAATGGTTTTATATACAGTTCTATAGGCCCAAAGAGCATCTAAGAGTTTCTCAGACCAATATTTCCTAGACGGGTTGACAGTTTTTTCAAGAATTTGCTTAATCTCCATATTCGCTAACTCAGCTTGACCATTGGTTTGAGGATGGTATACAGTAGACACTTAATGAGAAATTATATATTTTTTCATGAGTTATGAGAATGGAAAATTGAAAAAATGAGTTCCATGATCACTTATGATAGCCCTAGGAATTCCAAATATAGAGAAGATGTTTTCTTTTAAAAATCTAATCACAGTTTGATGATCATTGGATTTTGTGGGAATGGCCTCAACCCATTTTGAGACATAATTAGCAGCTATGAGTATGTAGAGGTATCCCCAAGAGTTTGGGAAGGGACCCATGAAATCAATTCCCCAATAGTCAAATATTTCAAACACTAAGATGGGAGTGAGTGGCATTTGATTACTTTTTGTGATGGACCCTACTTGTTGACACCTAGGACAGATTTGACAAAATGTGTAGGAGTCCCTTGAGAGGGTGGTCCAGAAGAGACGACATTGAAGAATCATAGCATATGTTTTCTTAGAGGAAAAGTGACCTCCACATGCCTCACTATGATAGAATTTAAGGATGGACTCTTGTTCAGATTCTGGAACACACCTCTTAATGACTTGGTCATGGAAGAACTTATAGAGGTATGGATCATCAAAAACATAGTGTCTAACATCAGAAAGGAATTTCCTTCGAGCTTGAGTCCCTAATAATTTTGGAATGACTCCTGTAACTAAGAAATTGGCTATGTCGGCATACCAAGGGCAATCACTCACAGAGTATAGGTGTTCATCAGGAAATGAATCAGACACAGAAATGTGATTTGTGTTGTCTTTGAATTCCATCCTAGAGAGGTGATCAACTACAACATTTTCAACACCCTTTTTATCCTTGATTGTGAGGTCAAATTCTGGTAAGAGAAGGACCCACCTAATTAGTCTAGCCTTGGCATCTTGTTTTTGGAAGAGGTATTTTAGTGCAGAATGGTCAGTGAACACAGTGATGGGGGATCCTAAGAGGTAGGACATAAACTTCTCTAAAGCAAACACAATAGCAAGTAACTCCTTTTCAGTAGTGGTGTAGTTTATTTTGGCATCATTTAAGGATTTTCTTTCATAAGCAATGACATAAAGAGTTTTATCACAACGTTGTCCTAACTCATCTCCAACAGCAAAGTCACTGGCATCACACATAAGTTCAAAAGGAAGGTTCCAATTTGGAGATTTCATAATGGGAGGAGAGTTGAGAGAGGATTTGAGGGTTGAGAATGAACCCTCACATATTTCTGTCCAAACAAATGGAGCATCCTTTACTAGGAGAGCACAAAGGGAACGAGATATTGAACTAAAGTCCTTGATGAATCTTCTATAGAAACTATATTTCCCTAAGAAAGACCTCACTTCCTTGATAGTTTTGGGTGATGGAAGGTGGTGAATGATGTCAACCTTGGATTTATCAACTTCAATCCCCCTACCTGAGACCAGATGGCCTAAAACTAGTCCCTCTTTAACCATGAAATGGAATTTTTCCTAGTTTAGGACCAGATTCTTTTCTTCACATCTTCACAAGACTCTCTCTGCATTCTGTAGACATCCCTCAAAAGTATCCCCAAACACATAGAAGTCATCCATGAAGTCCTCAAGAAAATCCCCTACCATGTTTGAGAAGATTCCCATCATGCACCGCTGGAAGGTTCCAGGAGTATTGCATAAACCAAAGGGCATGCGTTTGAAGGCAAAAGTACCGAATGGACATCTGAATGTAGTCTTCCCTTGATCCTCTAGGGAGACATCATTTCGATTGTACCCCGAGTAGCCATCTAAGAAACAGTTGAAGGCATGACCTTCCACTCTCTCAAGGACATGGTCAATGAATGGTAAGGGTAAATGGTCCTTCTTGGTGAATGAGTTTAGTTTCCTATAGTCAATGCAGACCCTCCATCTACTACTCACCCTTGTTTGAAGAATCTCTCCATCCTCATTGGTTATCACTGTGATTCTAGACTTTTTTGGAACCACGTGGATTGGGCTCACCCATTCACTCTCAGCTATGGGATATATGATACCAGCTTTCAAAAATTTCAGAAGTTCTTTCCTTACTACCTCCATGATAATAGGATTGAGTCGTCATTGAGGTTGACGACATGGCTTTGAATCAGATTCCAGATCAATCCTATGAGTCCCGATAAGTGGGCTAATCCCAGGAGTTTCATAAAGGGTCCAACCAATGGATTTCTTATGCTTCCTAAGGACGTATAGAAGAATCCTCTCATGATTGGCTTCAAGAGAAGAAGAAATAACAATAGGATGTGTTTGGTTTTCCCCTAGGAAAGCATACTTGAGTGTAGCAGGATGTTCCTTAAATTCAAGATCAGGTTGGTTCGGAATTTCAGCAGAATATTGGGACATTGGATCATGTTCAATTTCTTTTTTTAGAGTTTCAGATAGGATTGATTCCCCACATGTAGAAGTTTCAGCTACTAGATTTTCTTGATCAGATTTAGGGAAGGAAATTGGAGTGGTCTCCATGAAAGTGGTTTCATGAAAGGTTTCACTGATTGTTGGACCTAAGACTTCATTATAAGAGCAATTTAAAAATGATTCAAGCCAAGGAGATAAACATCCTTCATATGAACAAAGGAAATCAATCTCATCCTGACTTAAACATTCATCAAATATTTCTTGATGTTCCATGGATTCATTATCAATGCTTCCTATCATGTTTACTTCATGAATTTCCTCATCATCCCCTATTTTTGAGCTTGCATTATAGATGTTCAAGTCTAGACTCATGTTCCCAAAGGTGATGGTCATGTTCCCATTTCGAACTTGGATAACAGAGTTGATTATTGCAAGAAAAGGACAACCAAGGATTATTGGGGTTTGTTCCTTATTTCCTAAGTTTGGATGGTTGTCAAGGACAATGAAGTCATCATGGTAGATGAAGTTTTCAACCTTTTCCAGAGCGTCCTTTAAAATCTCCTTTGGAACCCTAATGCTATGATCAGGAAGCTGAAGTGTGATAGATGTGGGTTGGAGCTCTTCTAGGCCTAACTAGCAGTACACAGTATATGGGATGAGATTGACACTATCACCTAGGTCACACAAGGCCTTGACAACATTGCTTTCTCCTAGTGCAACATTGATGTAAGGGCAACCTAGGTCTTTCAACTTTGGAGGAATGGTCCCTTGAATGGTGGTACTCACATTAGCATCCAAAAGGACTTGGTTTTTATGTGAAAATTTTCTTTTAAAAGTGCACAAGTTCTTAAGGTACTTTGAGTAGGCAGGTATGGTTTGGATGGCATCGAGAAGGGGAATATTCAGCTTGACTTGTGAGAATATTTCCCTCAATGTTTCATTCAGTTTAGGCTTGGGTTTCCCCCTCATGCATTGAGGAAATGGTGTAGGTTGTGGGGTTGTTTGTTGAAGAGTTGTTTCTTTCACATTGTTATCAGTTTCCTCAGTTTGATCTTGGGGTTCATTTGAATTTTCATCCATGTTTGAATCTTCAGGTGGGTTCTGAATTAGTTGTTCAGGTTTCTCAATTGATTTCCAACTTTTTAAAATAGTCACAGCCTTTATTTGTTCATGAGTTGTTTGAGTGCAACTTGGCTCTCCCCTTGAAGTTGAGGATAGAACCGCCTAAGTAGGCATGGGTGCCTTTCCAGTTTTTTTGGTTTGAATTTCTTGTTTAAGGGAAGAGACTTCTGAGTTCATCCTTTCCATTTGTTTGCACAGTTGTTCTAGTAGGCTTTGTGGAACAGTTTGGGTGGGTGCTTGAGTAGGTTGGTTTATCCCAGGGGGATATTTTGGAGGTGGGATGGTTTGTTGAAAATGGACCGATGGGTGTTGGTATTGGATAGGTTGGGTTTGGAACTGGTTATGGGTTTGGTAGTTCTGATGGGGGTAAGGATTTTGTCCCTGTGGTTTTCTAGGTTATTGTTTATCTTTCCAGCGGAAGCCTGGGTGGTTGTTATACCTTGGGTTGAAGGAGTTTTGGTATTGAGCCTTTTGAAAGTTCAAAGCATTTACTTCCGTTGGGGGTCCTCTTAAGATAACATCCTTTATAGATGGAATGGTTGGGCAGTTGTCTATCTTATGGTCATGTTTGTCACAAATTGTGCAAACAGGGTCAACGGTTTGGATTTCATGGACTTTCCTAAGGTCTATCTCTTCAACCTTCCTAGAGAGTTCTGCGAGTTTAGCCATAAGGCTTTCCACTTCTCTAAGTGTATGAATTACAGAAGTTCTTTATGGATTTTCAGAATAAGGTGAAGTTCCCCATGTTTGGTTTTTTTCAGAAAGGCTTTCTAGATACTCGTAAGAATCATTTAGGGCTTTGTTTTTAAAGGTTCCATTACACATCATGTCAATGAATTGTTTGTTCCCCAGACCCAACCCTTCATAGAAAATTATCACTTGTTCAGGAATAGAAAAACCATGGTGTGGAACCATGTTTAGAGTGTCTTTGAACCTCTCCCATGTTTCATAGAATGACTCTCCCTCTTTTTCAAAATTTTTTTGTATACTCTTTTTAAGTGAAATTGTTTTGTGGTGGGGAAAGTATTTTTTGTAGAATTCTCTTTGTAGTTGGTCCCAAGAGTTGTGGATGATGGTCTCAAATTGTTTATCAAATTTTTAGCTCGATCCTTTAAAGAAAAAGGAAATATCCTCATCTTAGATGATTCTAGTTGATGTGGGGGACACATGGTTTCTACAATGTCATTGAACTCCTTAATGTGCAGGTATGGAATCTCAGACTCCATTCCATGGAATGTGGGAAGGTGGTTTAGGACATGGGGTTTAAAGACGTAGTTGCAATCTCCTAGGGAATTGTGTCTAATGCATGAGGGGGAATTGTTCCAGGAAGGTGTGAGGTAGTCATTCATGGTATGATCAATTTCATTCCCCAAGTTTGGGGCTGCCTCATTTGGGTTTCAATTTTGGTTCCCATCCGGGTTTATGATTTGGTTTCATTGAAGACCTTCAACTGAAATGGGATCAATTTTTGAATCGGGGGTGTTAGGAAGATTAGGATATAATGAAAAGAGTTCCCTTGGTGTACTTGACTCCCCAACCCTAGGACTATCCACCCTAACTAGATAGTTTGATTGATCGTGGGTTTAGGCGGACATGCGCCAAAAGAAAAAAAACAAGAAAGGGAAAAGATAAGAGAATTTGGATGAGAAAAGGAGAAATGGGGGAGAATAGAATGGGTGTTTAGATGACTTACTTGGGTCCCCGGCAACGGCGCCAAAATTTGATTCTCACTGAAATCTACCCAAGAGATGAAGGTAGAACGGTCCTTGTAGTTTAGCTTGGGTTATCGAATCCTCAGAGACCTAAGAAGAAACCTATAGACACGTACATTCTATGGACTGTTTTTGGCTATGAAGTGGCCAACATGGGTTGATTTTATATGGGTTTAAAGGATAACTAACAGATTTAAGTGAATTCAATTTAAAAGAATGAGTTGATCCTAGGTTATCGCTCGGGGTGGATTGGATGAATTACTTTTTTAATGATTTCAATTTCTTATAATTGAGATGGATTCTTTTAAGAAGATCAAATGAAATCATCACTTACTGGTTTAATGCCTACACACCCTTATACTAATCACCTATACACTTGAAGGATCAATGTTTTGAGCACTCCAAGGTAGATGTTCATATTAGCACTTGAAATGTGTGACCTTAAATTCAATAACGATGAAGATGTTTTAAAATCATCAAATAAAAATCTTCTTTAAAAGTAGTTATTAGCCATTAATGGAGTGATAAATAACATCCAATCCAGCCCCTTGATACTCCCTTCGATCAACCCATAAAAGAGTTATCCCTCCATTGATGACATGTCTTCAACGGAAGCAGGAAGTAGACTTACAAGGGTGGAATTGAAGAAGTAAAAACAACAACCACAAAAAGATCACTCCCCCGTTGTGTGATAAATATCACAAAGTATGGTGTGAATAAATCCACACCGTGAACCAACGGTATCAATGTGATAAGTATAAGAACATAATAAGAGTAAATGAAGAACTTTTATAAAGAAACTAAGGAGAATTAAACAACTTACATGAGAAAGAAATGCGATTACAAACACAAAGTGGCAGCATAACACTACAATGAAACCAAGCACCAAAGATCCCTAAATCCTCCAAGACCACAACCTTAAATAGGAATTTTTGAACCCTTAGGTCGATCCTACAACAGTACAAAGCATCTCAATTAATTTTGGTAGGCCATAGGTTGTGGAAAGCTTGTGGAATTTGGACTTTTCCACATTTGACCCGAGGTGGCAGCCAGTTTTCATTCACTAAACAGACGCATTTGGATTACCTTCTATATGGACGAATCAGAGTGGACCATAGGAGAAGAAAATGGATCTCCGGATGTATTCTAACTGGATGTAAAATTTGGTCCCATTTGGAGTTGTGGATTCTGAGATATGATCAAATTAGTGGGATGTTTTTCTGGGCCGCAGAATCTGGCCCAGAATTGTATCTCTAACTTGGGGTGCATTAATGACCACCATAGAGGCCGAATTAGCATTTTCTCCTAAAGTGTGATTTGTTATAAACATGTATTCTATCATCCCACAAACTTGGGGAGTCACTGGGCCTTTATGTTGGGACCCACAGTCTCATAAGTGGGCTGGTGTCCAATCAGCCTTCTCTAGAATTGCTTCCATTCATCTCCAAATATCTCCATCATCATTTATGAATCATCCATTGATCCCGGAATGAAAAATGTTCACATTTAAGTGTAAATATAGTTCCCTAAATATCAAATTAAAATATTGATAATTACATTCATTAGAATCAGATGACTCATTGGGTATAAATTGGTGTATATTAGGCATAAAGTTCACAAATGATGAGAATGGATGTTCATAATGAAAATGCACTAACTCAGGCCCATAAGATCAAAAATGAACATTTAATACCATTAAAATGTAATTAAAATATATTTTTTTATTGGATAATCAGACGACCTATGTACTTGGATCCGACGTGGGTTCAGGTGTGACGACTTCTGTACTTGGATCCTACATGGGTTAGACAGTGACGACTTCTGTACTTGGATCCTACGTGGGTTCGGTAGTGACAACTTCTGTACTTGGATCCTATGTGGGTTCAGTAGTGACGAATTCTATACTTGGATCCTATATTGGTTTGCCAGTGAAGACTTCTGTACTTGGATCCGACGTGGGTTCAACAGCTTAGATGAATCAGTGACTACAACTGATAATCTCTATCGCTATACGAAGGATGTATACATGTGTGAGTTGAGTATTGTCTTTCAACCATTATCATCATGGTGTTTGGCTTTGCTTCCTGTGTGGACTGAGTAGTGCTTGGGCTCATGAGTTGGAGCTGGACTGTGATTGGTAACTTATGTATATGTATGGGTATATACCTAAGTAGGGTTGGTTGATACTTTGTGGTTGTTTCTTTCTTCTTTTGCTTATCCTTAGTGGATATTGTGAGACCTCGTGGGTCTCGTGGTCCCTACTGAGTATCTTTATACTCACCCCTACACAGGCTATGCTCGCACCTCGTCGTGTTGGATTCAAACGACAGACAATGCTGACGGAGGCTGAGATCACCACGACTAGACGGTACCCAGAGGTGGATCCTACGATGAGTCAGCACACGGTGGGTACTGAAGGATGTGGGTGCTGAGGTGGACATATGTACCTACCCTATAGGTAGGAATCCCCAGAGGATGATCCATAATCTACTCTTTACTTTCAGATGTTTTTACCTTTACTTGTACTTGTTGTTCACTTGGGTTTGTATTCCGGCCCATTTACTTTCCAGCACACTCTTTTGTATTCAGTTTTACTTAGTGTTACTTCCTACTGTGTACTCTGTTGTGTTTGTTTACTTTCATAAAGTTAATGCCTTCCCATCTTTGGGATTTATGCCTTTGGTGCTAGTCTCCAGCCCGTGGCCTATGGAATGCGGGCTTGGTGTAGTCACAGCACGGGCCCTAAGGACAGGTCATGACAAAAATGATCGAGGCATTTATTTGATTATTTAGCCTTTTTGGCCCATTGATCCACCCCTACATTTTCTCCATCGTATAGCCATTATAATCCATGAAGAAACCTTTTAGGATGAGCCCATAGCTGATACCCTTCCCTACCATTTCTTGAATTTTTGCAAGATAATTTTCAATCTATGTGTGGTGGATATATTTACTCATAGAGAGGGTTCATTGAGGGGAAGTGAGTCATTTGATACACATGGATTGACATTATCTCATTGTGATCATATGAGTTATTTTTCACAGTAGCCACATTAATTAAATATATATTGATATTAGAATATAGAATCCTTTTAGTTCCAACAATGAGTACATTGGTGGTCATTACGTGGTAACCCTCGACTTTGGGGATACCTATAAAAGTGAAGATTCATTACTCCATGAGCAATGAATTTTTCTATATGACATACTTTCATTGCGATGTTACAAAATATACACTACTTGTGTACCATTCTTTGGGATTATTGTCTGACATTTATTTCATGGTGTTTTAGTGTAGACACTAAACTATTTTTCCTGACCATATTATTTGAGTGAGCTATGTCTTAAAAAAGAGAAAAAAAATGGATTATCATATGCTTGGTGACAAGAAACGTTTTAAGTGTGGGGGAATGAGAGTTTGAGGGAGACATTTGGATTGAAATATATCATGTATTTATTTTAATATTCAACCCTCCTTTTTATCAAAATAATGTCAATTTTTTTACCCAGCATCCCACAACCTCAAATACATTTGAACCTCATGTAAATTCCTTGATATTGGTCCATTCTTTTGATTTTAACTAGTAGAGATGTGAGATTCAAGGCAAGCCTATGGTAAGAATTCATAGTGTATGAGAATTGAGAAAAACTTTGATCAAATTTTTTGAGCGATGAGAGCAATGGAAAGGTAGGTCACATGATAAATGAGTGCACGTACTTGTTTTGAAAAGAATTCAAGTGAAATAAAAAAATTTCTTGAACATTGTTGTTTTAATTTAAGCATGAAATTTTATGAGTCAAAGAGATAGAAAAAATTTGAACTTATAATTTTGATGTTTTGATTTTTTTACGGGTCCACTTCTATTTTATTTTTATTTTTTTTCACAGGAGTGAAAAAGTTTATGTGTGGGGGATTTGATGTACATGGATTTAACACGTATTTGTATAATTTTCTAACTTAGTTTTAATTAATTAGTTTAACCTAATTTTTTATTTTTAGTTTATTTTTGTTGTTTTGTAGCAGTTTAGATATATTGATAATTTTTATTTAATTTATAAACTTATTTTATTGATTCAGTATTTTTATTAGTTACATTAATTTTATATATTATACTAAACACTATATTATTATTATTAGTTTCTCTAATTTTAGTTTAGTTTATTTTATTAATTTTTATTAGTATGTATATTTTAATATTAATTCTATTTTATTTCATTATTTTGTTGGATTAATAAAAATAGTATTTATTATTAGTTTATTATTATATTTAATAGTAATATTATATTTAATTACACATGCATTAATATATTATTATTATTAATATATTTTAATTAGATAATTAGTTTTTTCTAATTTAAAATTTATATTTTTTGTTTTTTATTCCCCCTAACTACCCACGCCTACCCCACCTACCCTTGATCCATTCCTTCCCCTACCCTTGTCACCCCTCCCTACCCCACACTTCCTCTATCCAATCCCATCCCCCCTTTTGACTTCCTCCCCATTCCCATATTCCCTCGCCAACCTCCCCATATCTCCAATCCCACTCCCCTTATTATCCCCATGCCTCTCCCCTTCTCCCGCTAGACCCGCCAGCCCATCCTCTCCCCTCCACCGAGCCACCCCTCTCCTCACCCACTACCCACCCATTTGGCCCTCCATCTCCCCTCCTCCCCTCTCACCTGCCTAATCCCTGCCCCCCCCCCCTCCTTACCTGCTGATGTGACCCACTTCCCCCATGCTCCCCAGAACCCGCCGCTCCCCTCTCCCTATGGATACCCAGCACCCTCCCCACCTCCCTCACCCCTCTCAGCCACAATCGCTCACCCCATCTTCCCCCTATTAGACAGGTGCAAAACATTCCACCACCATCATCAACATCCGCCACTTCCCAGCACAATAATCGGCGGCCACACCTTAACCATTACAGAAGTGAAGCGCAGTAGTGTTCAGGTGCATCATCAACAAACATGGAAGTTCCTTTGGACTTCCTGATATTGACGTTGCACAGAAAAATAAAGCTCGGATCAGATCATATTTTCATCGGTGCAATGGTTTGATTCCGGTGTGGTGTCAGCGACTACACAGAGAGGAGTGATGATTATTATATTGTGATTGTTGATGGAGTCTCGTGGTGACCACATCAACGACCCGAGTATGGTGATATCTTCTATTTATTATTTTATGTGTCCTATTGTCACAATGGTTGGATAATTTCAATTGTGTTGGAGTTGTGAAAAATGTGACGGTGAATGCATGCTTTAATTTATTACTATGTTTGATTGTATTTTGAATTAATTTCAATTGGATGTTTATTTAATTAATTATATTTTTGTTTAAATTAATTTTCCTTTGGGATCTACACACATGCTTTGGTGCCCGTTTGTGTGATACCTAATAAGTAATCACGAATGGGAGTTCATCACAGAATTTATTTATCCCGAATTCGATCAAGCGCCTGATCTAATTCTGAATAAATAAATATATTAATTGAGAAAATTAATATTTTGTGTGTGCGCTTCTTCAAAATTGTGTGAGTGATACTGAATAATTGATCTAATGTGAGTTAAACCGACGCAGGTAGTTACTTCAACTTTGTGACAAATAAGACGTCATATTTCACCAAGTGATCCAGTGATATAATGATGTGCAAATTATTCATCAGGACAGAGAATGAAATGATGGAAAATTTGTGTAAACATTAGAATACTGTCTGACATCAGAGAACAAGACCAGATAGTATTTTGATTAAATTTAGAATTGGTGGTAATTGAAGAGACAAATATTCAAATGTGGGAATTAAATAATTGATATTGCATGCACTTGAACAGACATCAGGACTCTGACACTTCCATCTCTGACAATTTATTTCATAGCTTAGTTCACTTAGATAGTTTTAGTTAATTTAAATAGTCATTTTTCAAATAGTCATTTAGATTTTAGAACTTAGTTTTAAATCACATATGAATAACTCATTTTCCTAAACATTTATTCAAAAGGATATTCCTAGTGTCTAATCACATTCTCTCCGTGTTTCAACCCTACTCATAGTTTCTACAATAGTTGGTAGGTAAATAAATATTCTAAATTGTATGCGCTGCGATGTGCGTACCAAACCCTAAAAGGATCTATCAAGAATAAGATAAACATGAGATATCGATGATTCAAAGACACTTATTCAATGATATAAGGTTGATTTTTTTCCATCTCAACTCATATAACCAATATGATTGGTTATAGAAATGAATTAGAGATGTGGGGGTCAGCACTTAGGATTTATTTGGCTATAGATCTAATTTTTCTATTAATTTTAAAAGGGTTTTAATATTTTTTTAATTATGAAATAATTTTTTTCATCAAAAGTTTACCTAATATTCTCCACTTTTTTAGGATTTCACAAGTTCTATATAGATGTTTTGTAAAGGAAAAAATAAAATTTATGGCTGGAAAGAGAAGAATAGATATGGTGGAATTTCCACTCCAAATACTATGTTGCATAGGAAATACTATAAGGAGGGGTAGTATAGAAAACTAGGCTAATCATGGATTTTTTCAACTTTTACATGATATAAACATTACATTGAATTAATGTAAATAATAATTAATCTAGGACTGAAAGGTTTAATGTCTATGAAGACTACATAAATAATCATCTTATGTTGTAATACATGAGATCATTTCTCATTAAAGGAATCATAATAGAGTATATTCTAGACTTTTCATTAGCAAGAATCATCCGTATAACCTTGGTAATGAAAGAATGAGAAATTATTGAGCTTAAAAGCTTAGTAAGATATGAATAAAAATATAATCAAGGATGTTTTTATATGAATAAGTAAAAACCCAATAATTTGAGAAATATAATAACATCATGAGTGATAATAATACAACATAAGTGAGCTTCAAAGTACATGGCATATGAACCTAAATCCACAAAAGATCAACATAGAAGATTAATATCTATAACATGTATTATAAGAATTTAAAATAAAACAAAATTATGATAACATTATATTAGAATGAAAAATATCCTTTATCTTTAGAAGATACATTATAATAGGGAAATATTACTTTCATGGGCCACACTATTTATTCCCGTGATTGAAAGATAATAACATGTACTCATGAATACCTACCTCATGAGATATAAACTCTTAAATAATGATTTGGATGGTAATATAAAGACCCAATCATAACTCATCCATACTTACATATGGAACATAAAAATCACAAACCATTCTCGTAATAATGAACCCATATAAAAAATAATTTCCACAAAAAAACCAAATGGAAATGATTCACAATTTATAAAGAGACTATAATAATTAAAATAGTCTCTTAAAATATCCAAATGTTATAAAACAACATCATTAACTATAATTTGTTATATCAATTACTTGATCACAAAAAATAATCACATAAAAAAAGAAAAATGTTTGTTGAAACATGAATCATGATTTTAAGATAATGAAAACCAAATCATTAAAATATATTTTATTGAAAATATTTTTCATTCCACATTGTAAATTATATTATTATGAGTATATTATAAAAAACTCTCCAATATATTTATAAAAAAATGAAAACATAACATTTCATGGAAATTTATTTGGATAAAAACACTTTTAAACCATAAATAAAGAGATATATTCATTTAAGATTTAATTTCATGGAAAATTATGGTAAATAAGAATTTGTATAACTCAAATGAGTTTAAGTTATCATTTCACGTATCATTACCCATGATTTCAATAGAAGTACATTAAAATCCTACATCATAAATAAAAAAATATCATTTACCATTTTAGGAACTTTATTTATATACATTTCCATTTATACTCTTTATTAATAATAATTCTCTTTATGTATTAGATTGTTATTATCTCTTTTCAACATCAAGTATCAATAATACTGATCATTGTACTAATTTTATACAAAGGGTATTGAGCTTGATTCTTTTACTAAATTTGATAATTTATAAACCATTATAGGTACTATAATTTATGTTTTATAAACACATATAACATTATAATTCCATTACATGGGAGTTTTAGTCACATTTCATGAAGAAAAAATTGATATTGAACTAGTTTTGGGGTATTTAGGAATATCGATGGATTAGCTTATAATGATCATTACTTTTTTTAATCCATAAAGAACCATATTCATAAAATATATTAATTATATATATCATATATATTAATCAAATATATGATAATACCAGCCATCATCGGAGTAGTGAAAATGGAATGTATCCTTCCATAGAGGTGGTAGTCCACACATACACATTGATGATGATTTTATTTTTATAAAGGATGAATAAAGAATTAATATGTTTAATAATTTAGGAAAACTAAATTTTATATAAATATAATATTTATTTATTTAATTCATCATTTATACCACCCATGTTTGGTGGTGAATTAAAATGAAACACGATTATTTGCGGTGGGTGTAGCCTATATGTATGCATGATTCATGTGTTAATTTTTATTAAATGTGAAGGGAGTGGTGGTTAATTAATTTACAATAATTATAGTAATATATAGTTATATTAATGATATAAATTGTATAATTTTCATATGGATTAATTTAATCTAAGGGTAATGAATTTCACATAATGAAATAGAAATAAAAAACAATGGTTAAAACATTAAACCTCACTTTTGGATTATCTCCTTTTCAAATGTGTTTAATATTTTTAATTATGGTATTTTAAGAAGGATAGAAACTATTTAAGTTAGATAAGAATTATAAGGATATTTTTTTTTAGTATTTTTACAAATATAAGTGGGTTATGGTGTGGGGGGAAGTTAGAAGAGTAGTTCCCCTTTATAAGTGAATACTGATGGCATTTTTTACATAACTAAAACATTATTATAATGGGAAGTCAACATTAAAAAAATATCTCCAAATTTAGGAAATAATATATAAAGTAATATAAAAGGTCTAGAAACACCTCATCTACTAAATTAAAACGCATGTTTTTAAAATTTTAGGCCTTTTACCCCTTAAGTTACTCATTTATACCATTTTTTTATCTTTACGATGATAACTTATTTTTACCTAAGAAATTAAACTTTTATGATAGAAAAAAATTATCCCCAATTATATAATTTGTACTTATTGATTCAAAATTTTAAATATATCAGATTATATTACATTTCTAAATGTGAAAGAAATTAATTTTAAAATATTAAACATATAAGGTATTATTATTTAGATGTGGTCATTATAAACTAGCTGTTAAATTTATGTGTGTGTGTATATAATTAAATAATTTATTAAATAAGTATAATGTTGTAATTTAATATAAATGTATTGTAAAATGGTCAGAAAATAATTACCAATTTTTTAGTAAAGTCATTTTATTCATAAAAAATTATGTTTTCTTCAAAAATGATTTTTCTTCCATTTTATAAGTGGATAATATAAATAATTAATTAAAGTTATATAAAATTTATTTTAAAAAAATAATTTCATTTTTTATTTAATTATGTTAAAATTATGTTAAGATGGATTTTTTAGAATTTTCAAAAAAGATTGATTTTCTATAAATATTGAAAAATAATGATTTTATTGAAAAATACGGATTTTTTTTAAAAACAATATCCTTATTTTAAGTTATATAAAAATTAATTTAATATTTTTGTATTGGTATAAACATTTCATAAGTTACTTTTGATGCTTAAAAAATGAATTTTTGTTTTTGAAATAGATTTTATACTTGAAATTAACATGAAAACATATTATATTTTAAAAGAGGCATTAAAAAAAACTGTTTTTCATCGCATTTTTTCTTTTTTAATTTTAAATTATATTATAGAAATTATGTGTTTTTAATTTTAAAAAATTAATTCTCTATTTTAAATCAGGAGGCCAAATTTTAGAAAATAAATCTATTTTATTGGTGTTTAACATGAATAGTAACCTTAATAGTTTTTGATAGAATTGTAAAGGGTAAATCAATTAATTGAAGTTGAAAATAAAATGATAATATTTATAAAATAACCTCAAAAATTTCCTTAATTTTATTTTATGATTAATTTAATCCATATTCATCTGATATTTGGTTACATGGCATTTTTTTGCCAATTTTATGAGATTGTGACTTTTTTAGTATTTTATTCTAAGAAAACTCAAACACGTCACACTCTTGTTTTTAATAGCTTTTTAATATAGGGTTGTATATATGATTTGTTTTAATATAAAAAATATTTTTAAATATAAAATATTTATCTTCATCATTGTAATTTATTTTAAATTTTTAGTGAAGAAATAATTACCATTATTTCTTACACAATATTGATTGAGTAATTATTTAATTAATGGTAAAATAAAATAATTGAAATTAACATATTAAATTAAATATAATTTTAGATAAATATTTTTATCTAATATTTTTATATATCAACATGACATGTTAGGGATATAATAGAATATTTGTTTTGTAATTATATGTCTTATCATTGTATTATTAAAGCCATTGTAATGAATAGTTATAAGAATTAAAATTAGTGATATTTCCAAATAATAAATATTTAAAAAAATAATAATATCAAGAATGGTCCATTTATATTCCTTTTTTGAATTTATATTATCTATATTGACCCTTAAGGAGTAAAAATACTTGTTGTCACGGCATGTTTAAAAAGGGTTAACAAAGATTTATAACTAAATTATATGGGTAAAAATGTAATCTAAACTTGTCCAAAAATTATTGTATGAGATTATTTATAACAATAAAAATCATATATTAGAAATAAATAATTATTTATCCACTTTTAGATAAAATTTTATTTATATTAATTTATTTTTTTAAGAAATTACAGGAGTACCCCTTCCTTGTGTTATAAAAGGGCACATCTTATTATCATTACTTCACACATTAAAAACAATTTTTTTCATAAAATTGATACCTAAATACCTTCTCAAAATCCATCCCATAATTATAGATTTATTTTTCTGTCATAAAACACACATTAGTTGTCTTTACTAGATAAAAAAGGAGGTATTCCAAAGAAGAGGTATAATTTTTAATCAAACATTAATGTTTTATTTATTCCTCCAAATCCTTCAAAAATCACCGAACATTATAAAAAATGACACAAATATCTTACATATACTTATATTTTATTATTTTAATAAAATATTTGATGTCCATCTCATCTTCCATCAAATGGGAAATGGATCAATCATTCGTGTGTACGTCGGACTGCTACCTCATTAACCGATGTAATTCATTTTTAATCACATTCTCTCAAGAATCATTATAATGAAGGAATTAATGTTTATATATTATAATAATGACATATTTTTCATTATATAAATACCATATATCATTTACCTTCCTACCATTCCATTTACTAAAAAATAATAATGTCGTTCGTGCATACGTGCAGACTACCACCTCTACAAAGTGATATGATCTATTTTTCACCTCCACTTCACATGGATGACATATATAAATATTTTTAAAGAATTTATATGGTATATATGATATTATTAAAATTATTAAAATATGAAATATTACTTACATTATTTACATAATGATCATTGATAAATGAAAATGTTACTCATGCGTACATATGGCATACAATCTTCATAATTATAATATACTTTGTTTTTCATAATAATATTTAATTGTTATATATAAAATTATAATTGATGTATAAAGATTATAATTTTATTATTATTATTATTCTCGAGATGATTTGATAATGACCTCTTTTACCATATTGAACCTACTGGTGTCATTTTGGACTTATGTACCAAATGTCACTAAAACATCCAACATGAACATAAATGAATAAGTATTTGTTACAAAAAATTAATAAATGAAATAAAATTAATAATAAACATTAATAATTTTTTTCATAATGTAAATAATTAACCTATGTTTATTATTCATGGAGATAAATAATGTATGTGATGATTCAAATATAAGTAAATGTATTTTTGTCTCACTTTTATTTCTATTGGACATATTCTTTATACACTGCGTGTTTAATTTTTAGGGGGTAGATACTACCCATGAATATATTTGAGGAATTTTAACATTAAAATTATGGTATATACATGTCCATAATAACTTATATATTTCATTTCACTTATGATTCAAAAGATACCAAAGTGGTAAGGTCATATTTTATAATATCATCAGTATTTGAGATTTCTTTTGTTTAAGTCACCACTAGGTAAAATGTTTATTCCATGTACTCTTTTCTAAAAAAATGCTTCTAGGCATATCCTAGTATTTTTTTAAATCACTTTTCCCATGTATAGATTTTTTAAAAAAATATATTTAAAAGAAATGTTTTTTTTCATTTTTCAAAATGAGCTACTTTGTGAATTTTCCAAAAAAAACATTTTAATGTAATGTTTTTTTAACTTATATGTAATGAGTATATTATACCACCATTATTATGATTCAATTCATTGAATATTACTTTAAAATTTTTAAATTTTATTTTCAATTGAAATTTTTTCATTTATAAGGGAAAAACTTCTTAAAAATAAATGTGATTTTAAAATGGACAAGTAATTTTCCTCCATAATTTTTTGAAGTGATCTTTCAAAATAACTTTCCATCCAAGATGACATCCATTAATGATACATAAGATTTATTGTAGATATGATCCAAGGATACTATAATTATTATTTTTCTAGATCATTTATGTTTATTGTGGAAAGGTGAAATTTTTATGAAATCCATTTCCTTTCCATGGGTTATTCCATGATGAAATGTATATTAAACCCATTTATTTCATTTCTTCTGATATGGTGAATGATTTATGATCTTGTGGAAAATATATGTATGATTTTAATTATGTGATATGTGGGACCTATATCTCCCTCAAATTCATTGGGTAAAGTATTATATCTCATCAGATAGTTATTGGAAACAAGTTGAAGTTCTTGATCCATTATTGGAAACAAGATGAAGTTATTGATACATTATAGGAAACAATTCAATGTTCCTAATATATAATTTAATTTTTTTTATTCCTAATCAAATGGTATTGGTAGTTAAACATGAAATATAGAATGGTTTCTTTTCTTATGATGTTGCCATGCACATTTATGGAATGAACTTATGGTTTATAGTTATGTTATAATTATTTCTCATTCTTATGGTTCATGTATTCTAAAATGACAATTTTTTAGGAATTAATTCATGTTTATGATCTATTTATATTATTTATAAACTTTTTATTTTATGGTCATGATTTTATCCCCTTATTATAATCTTAGGTTTTCATATGATCATCAATTGATATCTCTCATTCTTACCCTCACATAGAATATGATCTCACCCAGGCATAGATTTCATTTTCCCAAGTAAATAAGAATGATACTAAATTATTTCTGTTTATAAAGATTTTATTGGTTAAGAAATTTATGGTAGATGTTTAAGGATTATCATGGAATATGAAAAGTTTGTTATAGTTAGTGATGATGTTGATCTTTATTAACCACTTGTTTATGAACCCATGGTGTTAAGAGTTTTTCTTAATTCTTTAAAACTCTAAAACAAAAATGTTCTTTGGTATGTAAGTGATCCAATATTTCATTTTTATGTTTTAATATTTGGATGTGAATTATTTGTTTAAATTTATCATTATCAATGCCATAAATGTAGATATTATGATTTTTTCACTGGATTCGATAGCACAGGTCTCAGGTTTCTATAAGTGGTATCAATATAGGGTTTTCAAAAAATTGCAGATTTGGATGATTTTATGATATGTTTTCTTAAGAGTTATAAATAACGACATGGGTATATAAGTTTGAGGGTGTCCATATGTTCAGAGTGTTTTACACCTCTTTTTGGGTTTTATGTGATTGAGTTTTAAGGTGGATAATGATATTTTTGGATAAGTATATGTAACCCTTAACTTTAAAAAAATTATTATTTGATTAATAATGTGTTTTCATTTTTTTGACATAATTTTTAAAGTTATTTAAAAATTATAGGGGTTATATTATCATTTATTTTGAGATAATTATGGGTTTTTACACTTTTGGGATGCAAAATAAAATTAATGAGATAACCTTTGAGGTTAAACAATTTTTTCATTGTTGAATATACTAAATTTATTTTGAGTATGAAAATTACATGTTTTTTGAAATTAAATAAGTATTGTATTAATATGGTTTTATAAAAGGGACAACCCATGTGCTGGGAAACAACCCATCGCATAATTCAAGGTTCTGATGATTAAACCCAAAACCAATAGTGACGATGGTGCATCGCTTACCACTAGATTATTTAATTTCATGGGTAGAATGACATTTATTTTCTTTATTTAAACTATATGATTGATAAAAGGTAATTTTTTTTGAACATATGTTTTGTTATATTGATAACCACAGTATTGGAAATTGATTTGGTTTTAAGTGATTAATGTTATTTTGGAAGATGTTCACTATTTTAAAAAAATTATATTATTAAGGTAAATAATATATTATGGGATTTTATTTGAGGAATAAGGGTTGAATTTTATTTTGGAGGAATATATGATTTTTTTGGATTTTTGGTGATTCCTGTTATTTATCGAAATAGATATCAAGTCATTGATATTATATATTTAGGGCATGTACAACATGAGAGATAAATACTAAATTTATCTTGGAAGAGAACGTGATAAAATACTTATGATTTTTGGGATTCAATAATAGTCTTGTATATATTAGGAATTTTTTAGGATAATTATTTATTGAATGGTATATGTTGAAATTTGGGTATTACTATTTAATTTTGGAGATTATAGTGGTTTTCCTCATATTAATGTTTATTCTTTTTTCAAATCACATTATCTTATGCTAACCATTTTGGTAATTTTAATACCTAAATATAAGAGTAATATATTGGTATTCATTTTTGAATTATGATATCCATTAGAAGTTTATTTTTTTCTTCAAGCATCGAAAGTTCATCTTACATAGTCATCATTTGGAGAAATAGATGAGATTTCATTAGAAATTGATTAAATTATGAATCTATACTTGTCAAGTAATTATATTTCTTAATGTTATTAGATGATTTAGTAAAGTAATTCCTCGGCTCTAGGAAAGGAATCTTAAAATAAAAATTATATCTGTTTACTTTTCTTAATGAGAAATCAATGGCTATTTAACCCATCATAGATTTATGTTATTGTGATAGTTAAAATTCTCATGACCATGTTCTCTATAACTCTCTATCAATCCTTGGGAATTATTTTTCCTTATATATCTATATTTTCACTTTCAATTAATTTTTTCTTACATGGAAAACTAGTATGTGTTATTCCTTAAGAATTTTTTATTTCCCTTTAAATATTTTCAAGTGGAAGTTTTATTATCCCATTTTACGATTTGGGATTTCAACATAGGTATCTTGAAAACTCAATCCATTAGTTATTGATACTGAGTTCAATTTATGAGGATGAAATTTATTAAATAGGCATAGAATATAATATCCAATTATTTTAAAATGAAAAACCATGTTTGATAGCATACAGGATATGCAATACAAATTTTAAAAGAACAATGAAATATTATTATTTAAATGTGGAAATTGTATCATAGTTGTAAAATTGGATGGTATGAATATGATTGAATAATTTATTAAATAAATATAAATAACCTACTCAACATAAGTATATAGAAAATTTATTATAAAATAATCACACAATTTTTAGTCAATTCATTTTATTCTTCGAAAAATTCATTTTCATTAAAAATGATTTTTCTTCATTTTTATGAGTGAATATTATACCTAATTTCTAGAAGTTATAGAAAATTTATTTGATAAAATTAATTTCATATTTTAAATAATCATTTAAAAATTACTTTTAGAATATTTTGAATGAGAACTTTCTAAAAAGAATGAATTTTAAATGAATAGTGAAAATAATAAAATTTATTAAAAAATGTATTTTTATTTTAAAGAATTCACAAAATAAATTTATATTTTTGGATTATTTTATGAATTTAATTAGTTATTTTTTGTTAAAATAATTAAATTCTGGTTTTATAAATAGAATTTATAGTTGAATTTAGCATAAAAACATTTTATATTTTAAAAGGAAAATTTTTCTGAAAAATCATTTTTTGTCTTATTTTTCAGGTATAATTTCAAATTAAATTATTCCAATAATTTGATTTGATATTTGAAAAAGGGATTTCATATTTGGTATTATGAGGTCTAAATTTTTTAAATATTTTTTTTTATTTTTGGTCAAGATGAATTATAACCACGGTAATTTGTGTTAACATGGTAATGGGTAAATCAATTAATTAAAGTTAAAAATAAAATGATAAAGATTAGAAAATGATACGAACATATAACTTGATTTAATTTGATGATTCTATTTCATCCATATTCATATAATATTTAGTTATATAGAATTTGTTTCATTTGGATGATATTATTCCCTTTATAGTATTTTATTTCAAGAAAATTCAAATGCATCACACTCTTGTTTTTAATAACTATAAAATTTTTATATGGGGTTATCCAAAGAATATGTTAAAATATAAATTTTATTTTTAAATATAAATTATTTCTCTCCATAATTTTAATTTATTTTTAATTTTTAGTGAATTAATAGTTACTTTAAATGCTTGCACAACACTAATGCGGTAACTATTTAATTAATGGAGAAAATAAATGATATTAAAAATATTAAAAGTAATATAATTTAGATAAATAATGTGATAAAAGAATTTTATAGATTAACATGGCATGATTTTTATATAATAAAATATTTTTTCAAATTCTATTTGTTATCTTGATATTATTTAAGTCAATGTAATGAATAGATCTAAAAATTGACATTAATGATATTTTAGAATAAATAATATTCTATTATGTGATATAAAATTCATAAAAATATTAGTTTTGTCCAATTAATTTTTATATTTTTTATAATATCATACATGGTCCATTTATGTGCCTTTTTTCATTTATAGTAACTATATTGACCCTCTAATAGTAAAAAACCTTATTGTCACAACTTGTTTAAAAGAGGTAAATGAGGGTTTAAAACCAAATTATAATGGTTAAAAAGTGAACTAAACTTCGAAACATATTATTATATGGGGTTATATCAACCCATAATCTTCATATATTCTAAATAAATATATTTGGAGCTATTTGGAATTAAAAATTAATTTTTATTAACTAAATATTTTGAGAAATTTAAAGAGTGTTCCTTCCCAATATTATAAAAGGGTGCTTCTTCATATAATTATTTCACAATTTAAAAAATATTACCATCCAAGAACCACCCAAATCCATTCAAATAATCTAGAACATAATTATAGATGTATTTTTTAGTAATAACATCATCTTTAGTGTTCTCTAGGTGATAAAAAACGAAGCTGTCCAGTGAGGACATATCATTTTTAATTGAGCATTTATATTTTATTCCTTATTACACCTCATTAAAATATTCTTTAGAAATGGTAAAATAATAATAAAAAGTATCCTCCATATACTGATATGTTATTATGTTAATTTAATAACCTATATCTATCTTATCTTCTAGAAAATGGGATACAAAACCATCATTCATGTGTAAGGTGGACTATTGCCTTGTGAACCGATGTAATTTGTTTTCATCACCATCTCTAAATAATGGATATAATGATGGAATTAATATTTATATATTTTATAAATTCAAACTTTATCATTATTAAAAGATAATATATGATTTACCTTCTTAATATTCCATACACTGAAATATGATAATGTTGTTCATGCGTACGTGTGGACTACAACCTCCACGATGAGATGTGATTAATTTTTCATCACCACGCCACATTGATAATATACATATGTATAAGTATATATAAATAATTATTATGTTATATATGATATTATTATCATTCTGTAAAGATAATTTAATACTTACCTTCTTTCCATAATAAACATTGAAAAATAGAAATGTTACTCAAGCATGTGTACGGTCTACCGTCTCCATGATTGTAATGTAGTTAATTTTTCATAACCATATATAATGGTTGGATATTAAATTATAATTTCTGTTTAAAATGATAGTTTTTAATTATAGTTATTCTAATTTTGATTTAATAATGACCAATTTGACCATTTTCAACCTACTGAATCCATTTTGGACTTTTGTACCAAATGTTACTAAAACAACTGACATGAACAAAAATTATTATGTAATTTTTATAACATTTTAATATGTGAGATAAAATGAATTAAAAAAATTAAAAAAAAATTTAATCAAGTAAATAATTTACCTATGTTTGTTATTAAGTAATATAAATAACGTATGTGACAAGTCGGACTCAACATAAGGATTTTTTGTCTCACTTTTCATTTTGTGAGACATATGCCATATACAATACATATTTATTTTTTGTGGTGTATATATCAACCATGAATGTATTTTATGATTATTATCATTAAAATTATGGTATATACATATTCTTATGAAGTAATTTATTTTATGTTTCTCATGATTCAAATGTAACCATGCTGGTAAGGGTTTATTTCACAATATCATCATTATTTGAGATTGATTATGTTTATGTCTCCACTGGGGAATATTTCCCTTCTATTTATAGGTTCTATAAAATAATCAAAACTATTTTTACTATTCTCATAAATTTTTTAAAAAAAAATTTACCCATATTTTAATTTATAAAAAAATGTTTTCAAATGAATCTTTTTGTCATTTTACAAAACAATGTACTTTGCATCTTTTCGAACAATAATATGGAAGGAATGTTTTTTTAACTTATACAACATGATCATATTTTACCACCTCTATAGAAATTATATTCTTCGAAGTTTCCTTTTAATTATTATAATTTTATTTTCAAATAAAATATTTTCATTTATAAGTGTGAAACATTTTAAAAAGAGAAGTGGTTTTCAAAAGGAAAAATAATTTTCCTCAATATTTATTCTTTGTGATCCTTTAAATTCATTTTCCATATAATATTACATCATTTGATGATAAATAATATTTACTGTGGATATGATACAGGGATTTCATCCTTATTATTTTTCTATATGGTTTGTTTTTTGATTAAAAAATGAAATTTTTATGAAACCCAATTCATTTCTATCGGTTATACTATTATGAAATGTTTATAAAAACCATTTCCTTTATGTTTTCTGATATGAAAAATTATTTATGATCTTGTGGAACACATATGTATGATTTTAATTATGTGATGGGTGGGACCTATATCTCCCCCAAATTCATATATATTGTATTATATCTCAAAAGATTGTTTTGGGAAACAAGTCGAAGTGCTTCATCCGTTATGGGAAACAAGTCAAAGTTATTGATATATTATGGGAAACATGTATTTTTTATTGATTTGTTATCAGAAAAAAGTTAAAGAGCCTAATATATTATGGGAAATAAGTATTGATTCTTGATCCAATTTTTATGGTATCTAACCGTGACATATGGAATTATTTATATAATTATGACAGTGTCACACAAATTTATGATTTATAATTATGGTTCATGACTGAGTTATGATGAATTTTTATGCTTATGATTCATACATTTTGAAATTTTAATGTGTAACAACCCATTTTTTCATAACTGTACATCTAGTTTGTTTTCATTTTAAATATTATGTTTAATCTTGGTAAACATGCACTACAGCCTAAGGAAGGTTACAAAAGTATCTTGGTCTTGTTCGGAGATCGAAGTTCTGAAAAATGGGGAAAAAGTGTCAGTTGCACATGGTAAGTACGAACCATACAAGGTTACCATGTAGGACACTTTTTGAGTAGCAGGGTCCACACGGTTCCTCTAAAACCATGCATGCCTAGGTGCATGCCCGTACATGGAACCTATAGTTTTTCAAAGAGTATGTTTTTCATGGGTTGCATATGGTTATGGAAACTATGTGCCTTAACCATGAAGGGTCCATCTTTAGATAGTGATTTGAGCATGGTTTGTCCAAAACTACGGCCAAATAAAGTGTCCCTATTATTGTGGGTAAAATTACTAATTTCCCCTTAATGAAACATAATAGCTTATTTTCTATCTTCCACCTCCCATTCCAATAAATGAATCCTCTCTTCTTCTCCCATAATCCATAATCAATCCTATTCTAATATTCTCGATTTCATCTAGATACAGACTCCGAATAAAGATCCTTTAGAAGCATTTGATAGCTCTCAGTAGGATCGTTAATCCTCTTCTATCCTTTCTAAGTTTATCTTCAATTCTTTTGTACTATTTTGGTGTGATATCATTCAATCTATTCTCAAGGTGTTGGACATTTTCTCCAATTTAATCCAATGTATTGTAATGTGAGTACATTATTGGATGAAGAATAATCAAAATCTATAAAGTAGTTAGTCTATTTTTCCCCTAAAATTTATGGTTTTGTCGTAGTCGTTTCATTGTTCCACATGTCGGCCTTTGCCAGGTGTTCCATTAAAATGAGTTCTTTGAATCTAAATTGATGTATTCACCTTGTTATACACCCATTGATCATTGTTAAGTAATTATTGGATGTAAACCTCACTCATAGACACCCCTTGGAGGTACCACCTTGAAACGCCCAATTATAATTAACTGATTAAATTCCAAAAATTTATTCTAAGTGTTCATCTTAGATTATAAATGGAGTTTTCCACTATTATATAAATTTTTATAGAACCAAGGTCCCTCTTAAGCACTTGGATTCACTCATAAATAGAATTTCCCCCTTGTAAGTAATTTTCTAATTGGTAATAGCACCTCCTAAGTGCTTCATTGAACCATGTAATTGAGATTTCATTACCTTGAATAACTAAACAGATTGTATAAATGGAATGTATTGTGTCATGATGGTTTCCCTAGCTTAAATGAATTGAATGGATTAATAAAGATTAATAATAACGTGTGTAAAAGCCACTCCACTTGATGTATTCATATGATTATTGATTAAATGTATTGAGACGCCTTTCTTCTATATATTGGGTTCTTGAATATAATGGTTATGAGGTGATTCCATAAGATATTATTAATATTATGACTAATCCATTGATATTGGTCCTGGAAGAATGGATGATGGACATTTTGATAAGGTTGTTTCACTCTCCCTTACATCAGGTGTTGAGCATTCCATCTCAAACCATTGACACTGTTTGTATGATAGACATGACTCGCCATGTACCTTACTTTGGGTTTTAAAATGATGAATCACCAACCATATCAGGTGATGATCAAGACGTCTCTCATTCATCATGGGATATAGGTCTTATACATTTTTGAGCTTATAGGCTAGTTTAGACTAGTTATGGACTCCTGAGTTACATTTTGATATAGTCAGCACCTAGTATCCAGGTATATGGCAACTTATGTCCTCATGTACATAGTCTATATAGGCAGATAAAATTTATAATTTTACTGTATATATATATATATATATATGTTTTTATTACTATATATATTTTTACTGGTCATACATGCATTCCGACATGAGCCGAAGAAGATAGAGCTGCCATGTGTCCTTTAGGAACCTGATTATGTTGGTGTTTATTTATTCAGCATTTATTATTATTTATTTAGACATGTGAACTGCTTAGCCATGTACATTTTTGGGTTACTTCTAGACACTATTTTTGGCGGCTTACTGGGATTTTTTCTCATTCCCTACTCATGCCATCTTTGGTACCTGATTTGAATACTTTTCTATAGGTATTTATAAGGGCAAGTTCCCTACTATAGATATTTTATTTGATTTACTTGTTCTTGGATTATAGGATCATAGGACTGAGAATATGCTCAATATGCTAGTTGAGAATTATTTTTTCCTCTTTTCTTTTTTATAGAATATTATATATGCTTGTCTCTTGTTTCCCCTTTTTGTATATTATCATGCCATGACATCATGTATATAACACTTCCTTATGGATTTTGATTATTACTAGTAGTGTTGGTTATTTTTTCTTTCATACTTTATTATTATATCTCTTGTATGTGCTTATGCTATGGTGGGTTACTGGTCTATTCTTTATAGTGTTTGTTGATATTACACTTCCGTTATTACATAATATTTATTATATCCATTTTTCACTCTGATGTGAGGGTATAGTCTCTCCCAATGTACCACCTTTACACCCTCACTTATAGTCGACAAACATTGGCATACGGGGAGGTGTGCTTGAGGTGATCTGACCAACCAGCTCAGGGCCCTAGTTATGTGGACACCATGATGATATGTTACATAGTGGTAACAAAGCCTCTTTTTCATTTGACATACTAATTGAATATTATATATGATATTATGAGATAATGGAATTTTGTAATGATCCTATTCCTAGGTGTATCTAACCCACATACAGGGGAAACCCAAATTCTGTAGAATTGGTAATTGATATTATTTTTTCACCATTTACATTGATAAAACATCACCATTGGGTGACACACATATCTTGGGATGTTATTGTTATTGGTATTATTGAAATTATGTTTCTTTTATCTTGACCCAAATAAATGAGGGTGTTGCATTAAATGCATCACTATAGGAACAATGGAAGTGATATGCCCACAATTTTGTCATGCCAAATTTACTTTTTTCATGAATTTTATTTTTTAATATCATAAGTTCCTTGATTGTCTATGGAAATGTATTGAAATTCATTATAGGACAGAGAAAACCTAATTTCAACTTAAAGTTCATGCCTTAACCAAACAGTGTTTTCTTGTATAGGATAAACCAGATACCTTAAGTTGTCAATTATTTCACATTGATCCATGGACCATTGGTCGCATGGGATGAAACATGATATGGTATGGATTAAGTGGATTCTATATTTTAGTTCATGAGGATCATGGGGACTTAGGGATTGGAAATATTGATTCATCTAATTCAACCATTTGAGGATATTTCAATACATAAATGAGTGTAAAGTTAAAAATAAATATCACTTTTGGAATTAAATATTCACCTTAATGTTTGATAAGAGATCTAGACTTGGTCCTGGCCTTAGTAGTGGGTATTTGGGATTCTCTAACATTCTTACAACCATTTATGGTCTTTCTTTACCACCTAGACCTAGCATTTGGAGCAGGAAGAGAGGTTTGATTTGTTCATTGTAAGTCTATGAACCTCTAATTTTCTTTCCAATTTACTGTTAAGATCTCTTTTAAGGCCTTAATTTGGAATTGTATCATCATTCCTCCATGAATTCCTCCATTCATATAGTCTGAAGACTATAACAACCATGCACCATATGTAGTGGGCCCTAATCCGCCAGTGATTCCTCATATAGTACCACCTGTGGAACCTATTCCTATTCTTGATATGGGCACTAACACCTAGTTCATGTGGGTTTCTTTCACATGATGCAAGTTATGAGAGGTGTTGTTTAACCTACCCCGACTATGGCTGAGTTCACTCAAGAGTTCTAACAGCAGCAACCTCCCACCTTTTCGGGGGATGTTTGACCTCATGTTGCTGATTCTTGGTTTGAATCTATTCTTTCGTTATTTGACCATCTGGATACACCTCTATAGCATAGGTTTAATCTTATTTCTTATATGCTACACGATTCTACCAATTTATGGTGGGATTTTATTACCCAAGAAAATTAACATCATAACATGGATTGGTAAGATTTAAAAACTATCTTTAATGAAGATTGTTTCCATAGACTATGAGGGATTATTGGGCTAGGGTGTTTATGAACCTACAACATGGAGGGAGGAATTTCTTTCATGTAGTAATTTTCTCTATTTACTATGATACAGTAGTTTTCACAGACTCTAGCAGGTGATGATCTTATGAACACCAGGAGATTTGATGATGGGATGGTATAAACCATCCGGTCGCGGGTCAATGTTTTTTGATTGACTACTATTTTTTAGATAGTCAATTAGTCCCTTATTATAGAGTGGAATCTGAAGAAAGATGATGGTGTGAGTCAGGGCAGTTCGGCACTTAGGCCTCCCAATGTTTCTTATAGTGAGTGACGGCATCCCTTTGAGGCTTCACACATAGGTGGTAGTATTCATACTCTTCATGTTGAACGTTTATTGATATGTCACTTATGCGCAACAGTGGGACATACAAAACCTCAGTGTTTACTGGATGTAGTATAATACAAAGTCTATAGAAGGATGGGTCAAATCTAGTACTTCCACAAGACCGTTCCATAAATTCCAAGTGAGGATGGATCTATATCTACCCCACATTCAAAAGCAGAACTTGTACTATTTCATCAGGAAGACAATTGGAACACCATTATCCATTCTCACTGAGGCAGTGGTTGAAGAAGAGGTAGTTATACTCATCATTCTCAGTACCATTAGAGTGGTCTTGCTTAGGGCAGTCAGGTTGTGACTCGGGGCTATGGTATGGGCCAGTTACATGATGTGCAGCCTATACCGAAGGAACAGGGTTCCATCTCTTCCAATTTTTGAGGTACTATTCTAATATCCTCCACTTTAGTTTCTACATTATTTGACATGGGTTCATCTCACTCTTTAATATCTGAAGCGATCATGGAGATTTTTGGGCCTCAATATAGATTTTTTTTTTGGTATTATGAAGATGAATACCCCATTAGGTATCTGATAATATAGTGTTTTCAATTATATGTATTGTTCTGTTGATAGAGGCATATATCTCTTTATATGGGATATTTTAATCCTTTTAAAGATTTTATTTTATGTAATCATTAGGATGGATTGGTTTTTTCTCTATCAAGACCATATTGACTGATATCGTTGGAGGGTCATGTTTACATCACCAGAGGGTGGTAGGCACATGCATGAGGGAGAATGGTATGTTCCTGAAACTAAGGCCGGGACCAAACACCAAAGTCTAGGAAGTGTGATAAACTAGATTTCTAATATCTTTTTCGATGATCAAGGGTTATGGTGTCGCCCAAATTTACCCATGTTCTAAGGTTAAAGCGGTCGCTTGTAGTGCAGCTTGGGTTTTCGAATCCTCAGAGACCAAAGAAGAACCTTTAGACACTCATTGAAAAGAGATTGATTTTTGGCTATGAAGTGGCCAACAAGGGTTGATTTTAGATGGTTTTAAAATAGCACTAAAAGATCTATGTGAATTCAAATTATGATAAAATGATTTGATCCTAAGTTATTGCTCGGGGTGGATTGGATGAATTATCTTTTTCTTTTACAATTTCAATTTCATTAACTTGAGAAGAATTATTGAAATGAATTCAAACTACCCTCATCACATAATGATTAAACACCACCAAAAATACATAATAATCACCTATACACTTGTAAGATTATTTTCATGAGCACTCCAAGGTAAAAAATCTAATTAGCACATAAAAGTGGGCTGAATAAATTCAATAAGGAAGAGGAAGAGAGAAAATTATTTAATGAAAGAAACTCAAATAAAAGAAATTAATAACATTTAGAGACTGATAAGTAACATCCAATACATCCCCTTTATACCCCCTTGGATCAACCCATAAAAGAGATAGCCCACCATTGATAACATGTTCTCAACGGAAGCGGTAAGTAGACTTACGAGGGTGGAATTGAAGAAGTAAAAACTCAAAAATAAAGATCAATCCACCGTTGTGTGAAAAAAATCACAAGGTTTGGTGTGAAAAAGTTCACATGATAAGGAAATAGTTTCAATGTGATATTAATAAGAAAAAAACAGGAGAATAAGAACTTTTATTGAAAACTAATGTGATTCGAATAACTTACATGAGATGGAAAAATGCTACAAAGACAATTTGGCATAATAACATTACAATCAAAAAAAGCTCCAAGATCCTCAAAATACTCAACCAATACTACCTTAAATATGCATTTTGGAAGTCCTTATCTGATCCCCCATCATCCCATGTGCCTTTAATTAATTGTGTTGGGGAAAGGTGGGTAGAAAATAAATGGAGATGTGACTTTTCAATTCTTGCCCCGAAGTGGCATCCATCTTGTATCCACCGGAAAGATGCACCGAAAGTACCTTCTAGAAGGCCGAATTTTAGTAGTCCATATAAGACATAAATTAATACCCTGATGTCTCCTAATATTCAATAAAATTTTATCCCAAAATAATAAGCAGTTCGAGAGATATGATTTAAATAGTTTTCTGTTTTTCTGGGCCGCAGAATCTGGCCCAGAATTTCATCTTCAAATTGGGCCACCTTAATAACCACCATGTAGGATGAATTAGCACTAGATTTAGAAACCTTATTTGTTTATATATATTTCTTCTAGCCTCCCATGAAATTTGGGCTTCATTGGGCCTGTATTGTGGGCCCCAAATTCTCATCAGTGGGATGATATCCAATCTTCCTTCTCGAGAATTGTTTCCTTTCATCGCCAAATATCCCCATCATACTTTATGAATCCTCTATTGATCCTTGAATGGAAAATGTTCATATTTAAGTTTATATACATTTCCCAAAATATTAAATTAAAATATATATAATTAAATTCTTTAAAATCAGATGAAACATTGGGCCTAAATTGGTGCATATTAGGCATGAAGCGCCCAAATAATGAGAATGGATGTTAAAAATTAAAAACCACTAACTCAGTACCATAAGATAAAAATAAACATTTAATACCATTAAAATGTAATCACAATATGTGTTTTTATTAGCTAATCACACCCCCAAACTTGAGTTTTGATAATCCCGAGCAAAATATATCTCACAAAAATGAAATTCAAATGACCTTTTCCAAAAATATTTTATTACACATTTCTCACCAAAAGATCTCATACCAAACAATTATGAAACCCATAAAAATAATTTAAAACAAGCTATGTCCATAGGCATATCTGAAGGCTAATCCCATTACTTTGTTCAAATTCATCTCCATATTTCATCTAAATTCAATTAAGCATGATGTAGTGTTGTGTGTCACAAAAGACATTGGGGTTCATTTTCATTTGAGGGAGAAAAGATGGAAGCACTAGGAGAAATCAAATTTTAATAATAAGATGAGTACTCATTTTTTTATTTTATTTGTTTTTATTCTTTCTGTTTTTTTTTTGTAATTTTTCAATGGTAATTGAAATTGAACTCAATCGAGTCAACCCATGTAGCAAGACTTTGTTGATGACTTCCAGGCTCAAAGATCTTAGGGAACCAAGTGAAGCTCACATACTCGGGCATCATCTCAAGTTAAATCAATCAAAAAAAAATTCAAATTACCACAAATAGAGATAAAATGACTGACTCCGGGCTATAAAACTATGGAGTCACGATCCCCAAGTGTTGAAAGCCACAAATTAGGTCAATTCATTGTTCTATGTGAAAATTGATTTTTTTAATACTCATGTTAAAATTAAAATGATCGCCAAACCTATGATATTTATTATGTGTCCCCAAGAACTAAAACTAGTACCCCACAATCTAGAGGACGTTCATTGTGTTTTTTTATTAAATGGACGAAAATATAATGGTGAAAAATCACATCCTACAACCGCACTTTCCAAAATCTATGCACATGAAACAAAAAATTCATTAAAATCAGAATTAAGGAATGCAAAATTCTTTGATATCCAATTTTAGAGTTTGAAATTTGTGTTTTCATGTTCATTAATAATGAATTTTTTTCCTTACACACATTTTTTTTATGCACACAATTTTTTTTTTAATTTCATCTCCCCCCAAATTAAAATTATAGTCCCAAGTGTTTAAAGAAAAGAAAGATTATAAGGGGTAGAGGTAGATGAGAGGTGTTCTAAAGGTAATTTGAAATAATAAACATGGAATAAATTCACCTAGTTTTTGAAGTTGAAGTTCATGATGCTCCAGATTACTCCTTCGATCTCTTGGGAGATGTAGGCACCTCCTTGATCGAATATGTATCACCCAAAATAGTCCCTGAACTTACAAAGAAGAAAAAACCTGAAAAAAAAACAACACAACAATTTATTTAAAACCAAGTATCAACATCTTTATGGTTTTCCTTTTTTTATCTTTTTTTATTTTAAAAATCAATCTTATGATACATTGTCTTCTTTAAATTTTCTTGGTAAGGTATCACTCAGGGATCACACCACATGACACAGAATAATACGGTACTCCCCTTTCATACCCATCCGTACACATAAAATAAGAACAGGTCAACAATCTATATATATATATATATATTAATCAAACTGATGATACATTGTCTTCTTTAAATTTTCTAGGTAAGGTATTACTCAGGGATCACACCACGTGACACGGATGAATATGGTGCTCCCCTTTCATACCCATCCATACTCATAAAATAAGAATAGGTCAACAATCTATATATTTTTTTAAATCAAACTGATGATACATTGTTTTCCTTGAATTTTTTGGGTAAGGTATTAATCCGGGATCACACCGCGTGACACAGATTAATACAGTTCTCCCCTTTCATACAAATCCTTTCTCATAAAAGAAGAACAGGTCAACAGTCAATTTTTTTTTAAAAAAATAACAAAATGAAGAAGAAAGAAACAAAATATGATTCACAAATATTGGAAACATGAAAACCATGGGTTGCCTCCTGTGTAGCGCTTTTGTTTAATGTCGTTATCCTAACATAGACCCTAAATCTATTAATTTTATTTTTTGTTCAAATGATGGCTCAGTTAACTCCTCCTTGGTCTTGTTTATTGAATGTTTCAATGAATGGTTTTAACTAATGCCCATTGACTTTGAAGACATGACCACTTTTGCGATCCTGAATCTCTATTTCCCCATGAGGGTACACATGATGCACTAGGAATGGACTAGACCATCTAGACCTTAGCTTTCCTAGGTGTAGATGAAGTTTTGAACTATACAAGAGCACGAATTTTTTCGGTTCAAAGTGTTTGACTTTGAGATTCCTAGATTGGTAGGCTTTAACGTTAGATTTATTGATCCTTGAATTTTTATAAGCCTCCATCCTAAGTTCCTCGTGTTCATTAAGAAATAATTTCTTTTTTGTTTCATCAAATGAAATGTCAAAGTCCATTTGTTTTTATTTCCCAAAATTCCTTATGCTCAATTTCATTAGGTAAATGACATGATTTTCCATAAAACAATCTATAAAGTGACATTCCTAGGATAGTTTTGAAAGCAGTTCGATATTCCCAAAGGGTATCTAAGAGTTTCTCGGACCAATACTTCCTAGAGGGATTGACAATTTTTTCAAGAATTTGCTTAATTTATCTATTTTCAAACTCATCTTGACTGTTGGATTGAGGATGGTATGAACTGGAAACTATATGTGTAATACCATACTTAGACATGAGTGAAGAGAATGGGTATTTTCAGAAATGGGTTCCACGATCACTGATTATAGCCCTCTGAATTACAAATCTAGAAAAGATATGCTCTTTTAGGAATCAGATCACAACTTGATGATCATTAGTCTTGGTGGGAATGGCCTCAACCCATTTTGAGACATAATCAATAGCTAATAGGATGTATAGGTATCCCTTAGAGTTTTGAAAGGGTCCCATGAAACCAATTCCCCAACATTCAAAGATTTCAACGACCAGAATGGGAATGAGGGGAATTTGATTCCTTTTGGTAATGGATCCTAATTACTGACACTGAGGACAACTTTTGCAGAATTGGAATGAATCCTTAGTGAGGTTAGGCTGGTAGAAACCACTTTGGAGGACCATTTCAGTGGTTTTATTTGTAGAAAAGTGTCCTCCACATGCCTCTCCATGACAAAATTTAATAATGGATGCTTTCACAGACTCAGGAACACATATCCTGATGATTTGATCAGGATAGAATTTGAAGAGGTAAGGATCATCAAACACATAGTGTTTGACATCAGAAAGGAATTTCCTCTTAGCTTGGGTCCCCAGGAATTTTGGAATGTCACCTCTCACCAAATGGTTTGTTATGTCAGTATACCAATGGTAATCACTCACTGAATAGAGGTTCTCATCATGAAATGAATTAGACACAGATAGGTGGTGTGAGTTTTCTTTGAATTCCATCCTAGATAAGTGATCAGCTACAATATTTTCAACACCCTTTTTATCGTTAATGGTTAAATTGAACTCTTGAAGAAGAAGGAACCACCTAATCAATCTAGTCGTGGCATCTTTTTTTAGGAATGGTATTTTAGGGATGAATGGTCGGTGAAGACAATGATGGGTGATCCTAAGAGATAAGACCTTAATTTCTCTAAGGAAAAGACAACAATAGAAACTATTTCTCAGTGGTGGTGTAGTTAATTTGTGCATCATTTAAATATTTTCTTGCATATGCAATGACACATGGAGTTTTCTCACACCATTTTCCTAAGACTACTCCTACAGCAAAGTCACTTGAATCACAAATGATCTCAAAAGGATGTTTCAAATTTGTAGATTTTATGATAGGTGGAGATATAATAGTTGACTTGAGTGTAGAGAATGATTCCTCACAGCTTTCTGTCCATAAAAATAGAGCATCTTTTACCAATAGAGCACAAAGTGGATGAGAAATAGAGATACAATTCCTAATGAAACTTCTATAAAAACCATCACGTCCTAAGAAGGACCTCACTTCCTTAACAATTTTAGGATATGGAAGGTGATGAATGATGTCAACCTTAGATTTATCAACTTAAATCCCTCTACCAGATAATAGATGACCTAGAACATGTCCTTCCCTTACCATGAAATGGTATTTTTCCCAATTTAGTATGAGATTATTTTCCTCACATATTGACAAAAACTTTTCAAAATTTAGAAGGCATCCCTAAAAAGTATCCCCAAACATGGAGAATTCATCCATGAAGACCTCTAAACAATCGCCCACCATGTTTGAGAAGATTCCCATCATGCACCGCTGTAAGGTACCAGGGGAATTACATAACCCAAAGGGCATGCGCTTAAAGGAAAAAGTGCTAAATGGAAAAGTGAAGGTTGTTTAACCTTGATCCTATATAGATACTTTGATTTGATTATGCCCTGAGAATCCATCTAGGAAGTTGTATGATTGATGACCCACCACTCGCTCGAGGACTTGCTCAATAAAGGGAAATGGGAAATTGTCTTTATTGGTACAAGAGTTGAGCTTCCTATAGCCAATACAGACTCTCCATCCACTACCAACACTTGTTGGAAGAATCTCTCCATCCTTATTGGTTATTAATATGATTCTAGCCTTCTTTGGAACCACATGGATTGGGCTAACCCACTCACTCTCAGCTATAGGATAGATGATACCGGCTTTTAACAATTTCAAAAGTACTTTTCTCACTACTTCCATGAGATTAGGATTGAGTTTCCACTGAGGTTGATGACATGACTTTGAATTGAATTATAGAAAAATTCTATGAGTCCCAATAAGTGGTCTAATCCCTGGAATATCATATAGGATCCATCCAATGGCTTTCTTGTGTCTCCTAAGGACATCTAGAAGCATCCTCTCATGATCGGCTTAAAGAGAGGAAGAGATGACAACAAGAAAGGATTGATTGTCCCCTAAGAACGCATACTAGAGTGATGAAGGTACAACATTAAAATCGAGATCAGAGTGGTTATCACTTTCCAAGAAAGGATGGGACTTTTTATTGAACTTAGTTTCATTGTTCAGATTTCTTGACAAAATTGGTTCCTTGTGAAAAGAATTTTCATCCACTAAATTAGCTAGAGTAGTGTCATGAATGGGAATGGACTAGATGTTATTGATTTCACCCATGGTATCATTGATTGGTGATTCTAAAAAATAATCAATAGAGTTATCTGAAAGATATTCAAGCTAAGGGGGAAAATTCTCCTCATGTGAACAAAGAAAATCAATCTCTTCTTGACTTAACCATCCTTTGGTAATTACTTGATGTTCCTTGAGTTCACTATCAAAACTACCTATCCAATTAACCTCATGGATCTCTTCATCATCCCCAATTTGAGAGTTTGAATTGTATGTTTTCAAGTCTAGACTCATGTTTCCAAATGTGATGGTCATGTTCCCATTTCGGACTCGGATAACTGAGTTTATTGTTGCAAGGAAGGGACGACAAAGGATGATTGGGGTTTGCTCCCTAGGACCTAAGATTGGGTGATTTTCAAGAACAATTAAGTCAGCTGGGTAAATGAAATTTTCATCTTTCACCAAAAAATCCTTTAAGACCCCCTTTGGAACCCTAATACTACGATCAACAAGTTGAAGTGTGACAGATGTTGTTTGGAGCTCTTCTAGGCCTAATTGGCAGTACACAGCATAGGGGATGATATTGACACTAGCACCTAGGTCACATAAGGCCCTGAAAACTTTGCTCTCTCATAGTTCAACATTGATGTATGGGCAACCTGGTTCTATCAACTTTGGAGGAATGGTCCCTTGAATGGTGGTACTCACATTAGCAGCCAAAAGGACTTGGTTTTTATGTGAAAATTTTATTTTAAAAGTGAACAAGTCCTTAAGGTACTTTGAGTATGTAGGAATGGTTTGAATTTCATCAAGTATTGTAATGTTCAACTTGACTTGTGAGAATATTTCCCTTAATGTTTCACTCAATTCAGGCTTGGTTTTCCCCCTCATGCATTGAGGAAATGGTGAAGGTTGGGCGGTTGTTTTTTGAAGTGTTGTTTCTTGGTCAATGTTATCATGTTTTTCAGTTCGATCATATGGTTCATTTGAATTTTCATTAGTGTTTGAAGCTTCAGATGGTTTCTGAATTTTTTGTTTAGGTTTCTCAACTGATTTCCCACTTTTTAGAACAGTCATTGCCTTTATTTGTTCATGAGTCATTTGAGTTCCACTTGACTCTACCCTTATTGTTTTTTTGTGGAATGGCTTGTGTAGGCATGGGTGCCTTTCCAGTTTTGATGGTTTTTTGTTCTTATTTCAGGGAAGATACTTTTGAGTTCATCCTTTCCATTTGTTTGCACAGTTCCTCAAGGATTGGGAGAGGGACAAATTGGGAAGGGTCTTATGTTGGTTAGGTTATCCCAGGGGGATACTTTGGTTGTTAGATGGGTTATTGGAATTGGACTAGAGCATGTTGGTATTGGACTGGTTGTGGTTGGAATTGGTTATGGTTTTCAAAATTTTGTGTAGGGTAGAGGTTTGGTCCTTGTGGTTGGCTAGGTTGTTGGTTATCTTTCCATCGGAAGCATGGGTGGTCATTATACCTTAGTTTGAATGTGTTTGGGTATTGGGGATTTTGAAATTTTAGGGCATTGACTTCAGCAGGTGGTACTCCTAAAAGAACATCCTTGATGGATGGAAGGGTTGGGAAGTTTTTTATTTTTTGGTAATGCTTGTCACAGATTGTGAAAACATGGTCTACAGTTTAGAATTCATGGATTTCCCTATGGTCTATCTCTTCAACCTTCCTAGATAGTGATGCAAGTTTCAACCTAAGTCTTTCCTCTTCTCTAAGTGTATGCATTCCAGTAGTTCTTTGTAGCTTTTCAGAATAAGGTGATGTTCCCCATGTTTGGTTTTGTTCAGCAAAGATTTCTAGATACTCATAAGCATCATTTGGGGATTTGTTTTTAAAGGTCCCATTACACATCATGTCAATGAATTCTTTGTTCCCCGAGCCCAACCCTTCATAGAAAATTCTCACTTATTTGGGAATAGGAAAACCATTGTGTGGAACGATGTTTAGGGTGTCTTTGAATCTCTCCCATGTTTCATAGAATGACTCTCCCTCTTTTTCAAAAAAAATTGGATGCTCTTTTTAAGTGGTATTGTTCTGTGGTGGGGAAAGTATTTATTATAGAATTCCCTTTGCAATTGGTCCCAAGAGTTGATGGGTGATGGTCTAAAATTGTTTAGCCAATTTTTATCTCTACCCTTTAATGAAAGGTTAAATAGCCTCATTTTAGCCGATTCAAGTGGGTGTTGGGGACACATGGTTTCTACAATGTCATTGAACCCCTTAATGTGAAGGCAGGGCATCTCAGACTCCATTCCATGGAATGTTGGAAGGTGGTTTTGGACATTGGGTTTAAAGATGTAGTTGGAATATCCTAGGGAATTGTGTCTAATTCATGAGGGGGAATTGGTCCATGCTGGAGTGAGGTAGTCATTCATGGTTTGATCGACCACATTCCCTATGTTTGGAGCTTCTTGGTTTGGGTTTCCCATTTGATCACCCACAAGGTTTACCATTTGATTTCTTTGAATACCCTCCATTGGATGTGTTTTAATTTGTGAATTTGTAGTTTCAATAATATTTTGATCAAATGTAAACAATCCCTTAGATGGACTTGACTCCCCTATCCTAGGAGTTTCCACCCTAACTAATTTGTTTGAGTTATCACGGGTGTAGGAGGACATGCGCCAAAAGAAAAAAAATAGAGAAAGGGAAAAGATAAGATAATATGGGTAAGAATAGAATAATGGGGGTAAGAAAAGAAGGTTTTTTGTCTAAGGAACTTACTTGGTCCCTAGAAATGGCGCCAAAATTTGGTGTCGCCCAAATTTACCCAAGTTCTAAGGTTAAAACCGTCGCTTGCAGTGCAGCTTGGGTTGTCGAATCTTCAGAGACCTAAAGAGAACCTTTAGACACTCAATGAAAAGATATTGATTTTTGGATATGAAGTGGAAAACTAGGGTTGATTTTAGATGGTTTTAAAAGAGCACTAAAAGAACTTTGTGAATTCAAAGTATGATAAAATTAGTTGACCCTAGGTAATTTCTTGGGGTGGATTGGATGAATTATCTTTTTCTTTTACAATTTCAATTTCATTAACTTGAGAAGAATTCAAGAAATGAATTCAAACTACCCTCATCACTTACTGATTAAGCACCACCAAAAACACATACTAATCACCTATGCACTTGTAAGATCATTTTCATGATCACTCCAAGGTAAAGAATCTAATTAGCACATAAAAGTGGGGTGAATAAATTAAATAAGGAAGAGGAAGAGAGAAAATCATTTAATGAAATAAACTCAAATAAAAGAAATCAATAACATTTAGATAATGATAAATAACATCCAATCCATCCCCTTGAAACCCCCTTGGATCAACACATAAAAGATCTAGCCCTTCATTGATAACATGTTCTCAACAGAAGCAAGAAGTAGACTTATGAGGGTGAAATTGAAGAAGTAAAAAACTCAAAAATAAAGATCACTCCACCGTTGTGTGAAAAAAATCACAAGGATTGGTGTGAAAAAGTTCACACCTTAAGGAAACGGTATCAAGGTGATATTAATAAGAATATAAAAAGAGAATAAGAAGAAATTTCATTGAAAACTAATGTGATTTGAACAACTTACATGAGAAAGAAAAATGCTACAAAGAAAATTTGGCATAATAACAATACAGTCAAAACAATGCTCCAAGATCCTCCAAATACTCCACCACTACTTCCTTAAATAGTAATTCTATAAGTCTTTGGCCGATCCCCCATCATCTCACATGCCTTTAATTAAATTTTTTTGGGGAAAGGTGTGTGGAAAATTAATGGAGATGTGACTTTTCAGTTCTTTCCCCGAAGTGACATCCATCTTCCATCCACCATAAAGACTTGCTGAAATTACCTTCTAGAAAGACTAATTTGAGTGGTCCATAAAAGACATAAATTCATATTCGGATGTCTAATAATAGCCTGTAAAATTTCAGCCCAAACTAATAATCTGTTCTCGAGATATGATTTAACAGGTGGGATGTTTTTCTGGGCCGTAGAATCTGTCCCAGAATTACATCTTCAACTTGGGCCGCCTTAATCACCACCATGTAGGAAGAATTAGCACTGGATTCAGCGAAATTATTTGTTCCTCTATATTTATTATAGCCTCCCATAAAATTTGGGATTCATTGGGCCTATATTGTGGGCCCCTCATTCTCATTAGTGGGCTGATATCCAATCTGCCTTCTCCAGAATTGTTTCCTTTCATCACCAAATATCCCCATCATACTTTATGAATCCTCTATTGATCCTTGAATGAAAAATATTCATATTTAAGTTTATATCCATTTCCCAAAATATCAAATTTAAATATGGATAATTACATTCTTTAAAATCAGATGAAACATTGGGACTAAATTGGTGCATATTAGGCTTGAAGCGCACAAATGATGAGAATGGATGTTCAAAATTAAAATCCACTAACTTAGGCCCATAAAATCAAAAATGAACATTTAATACCATTAAAATGTAATCAAAATATGTGTTTTTATTAGCTAATCAGGTTACAACCCACTATTTTACCTCTGAGGGTGGATTGTTTAATGGATGTCTTCCCTAATGAATTTTCTATGATACTTATGGTGTGAGAGGTAGAATTCACTATTGAGATTGTTCTAATAGTAGAACTAGTGATAATTTCTCCTTATAGGATGTCACCTATGGAAATTTTTGGAGCTCAAAAAACAGTTGGAGGATCTGAATGCTAATTTCTTTATACATTGAACACTTCTCCTTGGAGTTTTCCAATCATTTCTTCCAATAATTTAGACGGTACCCTCATTGTAAGAACTCGGGTTTTTAGAATGGGTCAAAATCCCCACCCTGTTTGAATTTTGACTTGTCCTTGAGGAAATTGGATAAATTGGGTTGTTTCTAGAAATTTCCAGACTATGCACCGTGTACACTAAAGTATATCCAGTGTATAGGTTAGGCGAGTGTCAGATGTGTGCATGCCGAGTACATGTCGTGTGATGATTGTATAGAAATTTATTATTACACAGCGTGTAGTTATCGCCACATCGTGTACCCTTGATCATGTGGAGGCCATACATGGCGTGTGGGCCTATTGTCCAGGAATAATCTTTTAACCTAGTACATGATGTGTCCTCCTTGGACACGTCGTGTAGTCTAGCCGTGTATGAGCGATATACATGGAGTGTGGGTAAGTCAGTGAGGAAGAGAAGAAAAACTAAGTACACACCGTGTACCCCTTGGTACATGCCATTTACTCTAGTCAGTAGGTTCGGGAAAGTATTTTGGTGGAATTTCAGCCGTCTTATGAACAAAAAAATGATACACAGTGTGTAGTCCTAAAGTACACACTGTGTAGTTTCTTTTTTTCACTAAAACGGGCAGTAGCCTTTTGTTGAGGTAGAACATTAATATTTCGTCAGGTCGAGTGGGGAGAGCTAGCTAGGATTTCAATCCCCTATCGTTCCTTCATCTGAGACCCGATTCGAACACTATTTTAACCGTTGGAACCCCCTCGGTAAGGCCTTGATTCCTCTTGATCTATTTTTCTTGATTTCTTTTCTAGAACGAGTTATTGGGGTTTGAGAAGTTTTGATTCTTTTGTTGATCTATTGTGTTTTAGACCTAATTGGAGGCTGTTATCAGAGGAGTAGCATCGTACGAATCTGAGGTAGGTGATGCATACCTCTTTTTGTGTTTTTGTGGTCATTTGGATGACATGACCTTCGGCCCATTTTCGGGTATTTTTAGCAGGACCCATTTTTATTTGGTATTTCATATTAACATATTCATTGACCTGTGAGATGCCTTTGGGTATGCCCTATTACCTGTGTTTCCTGAGCGGGGATGGGTGAGTGGTCGTTGCTCATCGGGGCATTTTGGCCGGGGAAGCCAAAAAATGGTATTAATTTAATTATGTTGTTCTAAACTGTTGATTTTAGTTTAGTTAACCTTGATATGACTTGTTATAGGCTTTAAATACCTCATTGTTGTTGTTAAATAACTACTAGGCTAGTGCAATTCAACTGTTTAGATTGTTTTTCTTGTTATTGTGTTTTGTTTAAATGTGTATATATATGTAATTGTCGAATTACATATGTTGGAACCCTTTTGGTTGTGTTAGGAATGGCCCATTTGAGTGATGTTGATCATAAGTTGGGCTTGGCCCGGGTTATGTTGGGTGGTTCTGACCATGGGATTGGGCATCATGGGTGTCGGTTTGAGGCAGGATGACAGTCCTGTTGGGCATGGCCTGGGTTACTGGGATGGCAAGGCCATCAGTCTTGAGTAGCAGGGTCACAGGGACACGAGGTGTCAGAGGTGTTGTGCCTTGGGTACTATTTTGGTGATTATCGCTCACCCGGAAACTTTGAGTAGTGTGCACACTGGGAGACTCCATGATGAGATGGTTTTGATCACTCGTGTGGGTAGAGGCCCCTATTAGTTTCAGTTTAGGTACTATTGGATTGGGGGTGCTTATTGTAGGAATCCACGTGGGAGGTGAGGAGCCTTGAGGAGATAAAATTGGGACTATCGGATTGGGGGCATAGGCTCGCCGTTATTTTAGGGAATACATCATTGTCCCTCTGGTGCTTTATCTGATGGAAAACATTGCTATCCATCTGGATACGTTATTTTAAGTGCAGACATCATTGTCCTTCCAGTTACTTATTGAGGACAGGTATCGTCGTTCCTCTGGGTTACTGTTTCTCAGGCACGCCTTCGAGATGTCGGTACTTGAGACATGTGGTGTTAGGGGGCACATGGTGTCGGGTTATATGACAGAGATTTCGACGTTGTCCGAAGCAAGTGACACTCTATGGTGTCTACTGAGCACCAGTGGAGTTAGTGTTTACTTATGCATCGTTCTGTTTACTACTTAAACACTTATATTAGGTGAGCACCATTGGGTGGTATCCTACTGAGATTCTTCTCACATCCTGCATGTGCCCTTCGGGACACATGCATACTTTATGGATTTACTTGCATGAAAGAGACCAAAATCGGGAGTTGGGCTGCATTAGCTTTTTCTTTGAGATGGTACGGACCTTGAGGTCTTTCATAACATGATTTTACTATGTTTTGCGTACTTTCTTGTATCAGCATGCTTGTTGGTGGCTACAGTTGGTTAGCCATTGGATCCCTTTATATTTAAATATGTATAACCTTCTTGAGATGAATGTTTTTTGGTTCAGTAGTAGTTACGAGTTATTAGCATTCTATTGTGTTTATTTCCACTATTGTTGTTTATAATTATCGCTTTCGCTATTTATTAGTATTGAACGTGCTTCTGCTCTGCGGGTCTGGTTTGAATCTGCTGATTCATTTATTCCGCTGCATCTTTATTATTATACTTGGACCAATACCATTATTATTATCCTCTAAGAGGTTATAGCCTCCCCACTATACCTATACGACCCTCGCCGCTATTCGGCAGCCTTTGGCGTTCTAGGAGGTGCGCCTAAGGTAGTAGCACCTGACCCATTTAGCACTGTTCGGGTGGCTTTTCGGGTCTGGGTTGTTACAAAGTGGTATCAAAGGGGTTCTTGACAAGGATTTTGTAGCAGTGTTTTTCTGGATATTAATGATATTGAGGCTACTCTGTTATTTTCTCTGGTTTTACTATTTTGGATATGATAGACAAGAGATAGGTTGTGACTGGAACTGGGTTTCTAGCTTGTGCTTGGGTGCCTGTAGCCCCAGGTATGAGGGATGGACCAAGTTGACATGGGTGGGATTTTCTGTTTGATTGTTTCTCAAATTATAGTTTATATGATTTCCAACTCAGTGGCTCAATTGGTGTGCGATGTTATTGATATTGATATGTGACCCTTGACCCGATGCGGTAAGGGAGAATTGGACCTTGGCATGATATGAAAAGGCTTGTTTGCTTGGATTTTGATAGGTACATTATAGGGTATTTCAATTTCATAACTGCATGTATGCTTGGTGAAGTGATATTTCCATGTGAATGATATCAACTTCCATGATTGTATGCATTGAAATGTGAATAGGTGAAATTCTTAAAAGAATTGATTTTTTGTTTCAATGTGTATGCCATGCTTTATATTTTTATAGAATTGAATGTGATAGTGTATTTGTGTCTGGCTCTTGTACGAGCAGGCAGGTACTATCAGTTGAGGTGATTTTGATCATGAGGATTGGGTGACTCAGTCCTCAGTTTGAGGCAACATTGGTTGTTGGGATGGGCATAGCCCGAGGTACTTTTTATACTTGGCTCTATTAAGGGTGGGTATGGAGGCCACGAGGCCGGGATGCCATGGGGCATGGTCGCAGTGGGAGAGAGTAAGGGTAGTAGTTATGCACTGCCTTTTACATCTTCCCTTATCTGCACTATATATGTATAAATTGTTATGTATGTGGAATGTATGGCTCTTTATGTCAATTAGCAGGTTCCTCTTAGATGTCTCGATGGAGCGTCAGCTGGGTTATGACACAGTGTCACAGGTGCAAGATCAGGTTCAGGATCCGGTGCAGGCAGAGCAGGGGCTGAAGGTACATGCTCAGGGACAGGATCAGGTTCACGATCTAGTTCATACAGGACAGTAGCTAGGTTTGACAGTGTTTGGACCATGGCTTGATGATCAAATCTGAGCTATCCTGGTACATGTCCTGCGCTGGATCGATAGAGGTGCGCAGGGTACATAGCCATCTATGGAATATCTGATGTAAGAGTTCCAGTCGTAGCACCTGCCACTTTTTCAGGGTGAGGGTGGTCCACAGGTGGCTGAGAACTAGATAAAGAGCATGAAGATGATCTTCGAGCAACTTGAGACACCTTCAGGGTGGAGGGTCAAGCTGGCGACATACATTCTGTGAGGACCAGCAAAGCGTTGGTGGGATGTATAGGTTTAGGCTCGAAAACATGACGGACTGGCATAAAAGTACATCGAGGATAGGTTCTTTGAGGACTTTTACCCAGAGACACTGAGATCCAAGAGATATCAGGAGTTATTGAGTCTTCAATAGGGAGACATGTCTATCATGGACTATTTCACCGAGTTGTCTCACTTTTCACCTGGTATGGTAAGCGATGATGCATCTGGGGTGAGGCACTTTGAGGATGGATTATGACACACCATTCGGGTCTAGGTAAATATCTTCAGATTAAGATCTTTTGCTGAGGCAGTGAATCAATCTCTAATATTGGAGGTCAACCAGAGGGATAGGCCTCAAGTTGGTTGGACAATAGATTCATTTGAGGGTTCATACAGTACGAAGCGAGGAAGAGATGAATTCCAACAGGGCAATCAGGCCAAGGACTCAGCTATACCACCTCGTAGAAGTTATTCAGTGGTTTTCATTTAGTGTGGACAGCCAGGGCATGTTCGGACTCAGTGCGATAGGCCTCCAAAGGAGTGTTGGGCATGTGGACAGGTCAGACATCTTGAGATGTTTTGCAGGAATCCTTCTCAGACAGCCAGCAGGCAGGGACCAGAATAGATGTTGGCATCTAGAGTTGGTTCAGGTTCGATACTATGAGAGGGTATCCGAGTTCCATCTTCACATGGAGGATGTGACAGCGATAGAGGGATCCAGCTGAGAGGTCAGTGGCCGGTGGCTGGAGCAGTACTACAGGGAGGTCAGGCATCAGGCAGTCGTACTTCAGGCTAGGTGCACGTTGTGGAGATGCCAGAGGCTAAGCAGGTTAGTGATATGATGACGGTTAGAGGTACACCACAAGTGTGGATGTGATTTCCATGTTTTCTTTTGGCATGACCTGTAAAGGCATGTCCATTTTGATTGCATGAGATGCACATGATCTATTTTTACTAACCAGATTCTAGTCAGTGGGATTGGAACCATATCAATGGCATGGTATATTTATATATATGTATGAGATGCATAGCATCAGGGGCATCGGGATGTAGGTTACTTGAGGTTCTTTGGGCATCGGGGCATCGAGGATATGGGTTACTTGAGGTTCTAGGCACCAAGTTTTTTTTTCAGCGTCCATAGGATGCAGGACCCCGTGGAAGCTGACACTGATGTGGTGTGGGATACGTTGGGTGTTGGGAACGACACAGGAGCACCAACAAGGTGTCAGGGTGACGATGCGTCACAGAAGGACTATGCGTCCAGAAAATATGTTAGTGAACCTTTGGTTTTTTTGAGTTTTTTCGTGTTGAGGCTAAGTTAGGTGATTCCTAAGGTGCGGAACCCCCTTGAGGATTTTAGCCAGGACCTTTGGGACCGGGGAAGCCTAGGTTACTTTGATCGGGTGGTATGTTTGGTGCCATCTCCAGGTTTCATTTGATAGCTCAGGGACGAGCTATATTAAGGTGGAGAGATTGTAAAAACCTGGGTTTTTAGAATGGGTCAAAATCCTGACCCTATTTGAATTTTGACATTTCCCTGAGGAAATTGGAGAAATTGGGTTGTTTCTGGTAATCACTGGACTACATGTCGTGTACTTAAAAGTACACCCCATTTATAGGTTAGGTGAGTGTCGGCCATGTGCATGCCGAGTACATGTCGTGTGATGACCATATAGAAATTTCATACTACACAACATGTATTTAGCCCCACTATGTGTAACCTTGACCATGTGGAGGCCATACATGGCATATAGTCCTGTTGGCCAAGTTGAATTGTTTAACCAAGTACATGGCCTGTCCTCCTTGGACACGCCGTGTATTCTAGCTGTGTATGAGGGATATACATGGCGTGTGGGTAAGTCAGTGAGGAAGAGAAGAAAAACTAAGTGAACACCATGTACCCCTAGGTACACGTTGTGTACACATGTTGGAAGGTTCTAGAAAGTAAGTCAAAGATTTTAGTTGTCTTATGAATAGTAAAATGATACACAGTGTATAGTCCTAAAGTAAATGTAGTATAGTTTCTTTTTTTCGCTCAAATGGGAAGTAGCCTCGTGTTTAGGTAGAACCTCAATATTTCTTCAGGTTGAGCCGGGAGAGCCGTTCGGGATTTCAATACCCTCTCATTCCATCGTTTTCCCTCCGATAATTTATTTGAGGGCAGACATCACTGTCCCTTCTGATACTTTATTTTAAGATCAGACATCATTGTCCCTCCAGTTACTTATTGAGGATAGGCATCACTGTTTCTCTAGGTTACTGTTTCTCATGTGTGCCTTTGGGGCGTCGATACTTGAGAGATGCGGTGTCTGGGAGCACATGGTGATGGGTTACATGACAGAGATTCCGGTGTTGGCCGAAGCAGGTGACACTCCATGGTGGCTTCTGGGCACCAGTGGAGTTAGTGTTTATTTGTGAATCGTTCTGTTTATTGCTGAAACACTTATATTAGGTACACACTATTGGATGGTATCCTACAGAGATTCATCTCACACCCTGCATGGGCCCTTCGGGATGTGTGCAGACTTTATGGATTTACGTGCAGGAATGAGGCCATCATTAGGATTTGGGCTTCATTAGCTGTTGCTTGGAGATGATATGGACCTTGAGGTCTTGCCTAACAGGAGTTTACTATGTTTTGCGTACTTTCCTATATCAGTATGCTTTTTTGTAGCTACAGTTGGTTATCCATTGGTTCCCTTTATATTTAAATATGTATGACCTACTGGAGATGCATGTTTTGTTGTTTAGTAGTAGTTACGAGTGATTAGCATGCTTTTGTGTTTATTTCTGCTATTGTTGTTTATAATTATCACTTTCGTTGTTTATTAGTATTGAACGTGCTTCCGCTCTATGGGACTGGTTCAAGCTACCGAGTCATTTATTCCACTACATATTTATTGTTATACTTGGATCGGTACAATTATTATTATATTCCGGAGGGTATAGCCTCCCCACTATACCTATACAACCCTCGCTGCTAATCGGCAGCCTTTGGCATTCGGGGAGGTGTGCCTAAGGTAGTAGTTCTCATCCCGTTTAGCACTGTTCGGGTGGTTGTTCTGGACTGGGTCGTTACACTCATGCTTTTTGTGGATTAGTGTTCATTTAACTATCTCATGGTAAAGAATCAATATCCAATTCCTTGAATAGAATACCTCTTTCATAAGCTCCATGGAGAAAGGGTGTTTTCAAAGATTTATTTGAGTTCAGGTTATCATCAAATGTGTTTCATGTGATCAGACATACCACTCATAGCTTTTAGGTGTAGTTATAGTCTATATGAGTACTTGGTTTTGTCATTTGATCTTATGAACGCACCTATAATTTTCATGGCTCTTATGAATGAGGTTTTCCAACCATATCTGAATCCATTTGTGGTGGTATTTTTGGATGATATCTAATTGTATTCACTCTATCCACAAGTCCATGAAAACTGCATTGATATTTTTTTAATACACTAAAAGAGAATTATCTTTATGCTAAGATTAGTATATTCCACATTTGGGTCGATAAAATCCAATTCCAATGTCATATCTTCCCGAGGTAAGGAGTTTCAGTAGTCCTAGATATAGTGGGAGATTTAGTTTCCTAGGAGAATCCCAAGAACAACTGTTACATAATTTTTTTTTTGGGAAAGATGGGTATTATAGACACTTCATCATAAATTTATCACTCCTTGTAGTTCCGATTATGGGCTTTAAAAAGAAGGGTGTGAAATTTGTTTGGTAAGAATATTGTAAAGTCTTCTTTAAATAATTGAATGGTGGTTTAACATTAGTTTCAATACTAATTATATCAGAGCTAGATAGGAATTATGTGGTTTACTGTGATGAATTAGGTATCAGGCTTAGATCTATTCTAATGTAGGATGAGCTATTCATCACATACGGGTCTCATCAGTTGAGGCCTCACAAGTTCAATTACCTGACACACAACCTCGAGCTAGCTGATGTAGTTCATGCATTACGATTTTGAATACACTATCTACTGAGATATTTCTTTGTGGAATTTATTGATCAGAAAATCCTCATGTTCATCTTTACATAGTGTGATTTGAATCTCAGGTAGAACAGGTGGGTTGAGTACGTACAACCATTTGATTTTCAGCTTGCATGCATGCCTGGTAAAGATAATGTTGTAGCTGATGATCTAAGCGATAAGACTAAGATATTGGTAGTTCAGGAGCCTGGTGATGAGTGGAAACTAATGGATTTGTTTTTAGAGATGCATGTTGAGGTTTTAGATGATCATGGTAAGAATATCCTCACAACTTTGGTTGTTACCTCTACCCTTTTAGAATGGGTGAGAATGAGGGAGGTATCTAATTCTGAAGTCTTATTCATTGGTAAAGTATCTCAAATAACAATAAATCTTCTATTTGGATCATGGGTGAGGATGATACATTATTCTTACATGGGTGAGTATAGGTTCTAGTGGAAAATAGAGAGAAGATGATGCAAGAATTTCATGCCTCAGCATGGGCAGTGCATCTCGATGTCATAAAAATGTTTCAACACTTATGGAACCATTATTAGGGGCTTGGTGTGAAATGTGAGATTGACAGCTTTATCACTCTATGTTTCACCTATCAATTGGAGAAGTCAGAATATCATCAATCGGTGTGACTTTTATAGCCATTGTCTATTCCCAAGTGGAAATGGTATGATTTTTCTATATATTTCGTTATTGGTTTACCATGATAACCTCATGAAAATGATACAGTGTGGGTTTTCATTGATATTTTGATGAAGGTCTCACATTTCATACCTATGTGAGAGAACTTCACAGTATAATATTTAAGGGGTATATATGCCACGTAGATTGTATGTCTTCATGGAGATCCTCAATCTATCATTTCAGACAGAGATGATCACTTCGTGTCATAGTTATAGCAGGGGTTGCAAAATGCCTTGGGTATACATGTGCTTCTGATCATGACATATTACTCTTAGTCTAATGGACAGATAGAGAATTTGATTCTAGTGTTAGAGGAAATGACGCATTCATGTTTCATTGATTTCATAGGTTATTGGGAGAAATACATAACCCTTATTGAGTTCACTTATAAAAATAACTTTTAGGATACCATCGAGATGTCTAATTATGAAGCCTTATATGGTTGTGCTTCTTATTCACCACTATGTTGGCTATAGGAAAGGGATGCATCTTATCTTGAACCACATTTCGATCAGGAGACTATAGAGAAAGTCTAGTTGATTAGAAATCACTTGTTGACAGCTCAGTCCAGACATTAGTTGTATACCAATTGACAAAAATGAACACTTAATTTCATGGTCGAAGACTAGGTTTTATTGTGAGTCTCACCTAGGTTGGTCCATAATCATATTCGGAGGTAGGTTAAGATTTCTCCTTGATTCATTGGACCCTTTTAGGTTGTGAAGCATATTAGACCAATGGCTTACCATATTGCACTTCCTCTGAGATAAAAATATATGCATGATTTCTTTAACATATCCTATCTTAGATGATATTATCCAGACCCATCACATGTATTTCATCCTAATGAGGTTGAGATCGAAATGGATTCTTCTTATGAGGAGTATCTGATACGTACTGTGGATCAGATCATAATGAAATTATGAGGCAGGTCAGTTCCTTTGGTGATGGTTTTATGGAAGCATAGTCAAGTACATGATGATAAATAGGAGTAGGAATCTGTTATATGAGCTTAGTGTCCAATTCGTCTCTTTGATGAAACCTTTTTTCTCTCAGAAGGCTACCTTAGGGACCAGTTTCTTTAAGGAGGGGTGGTTGTAATGACTCGTTTTTTCATAAAGGTATGACTATTATGTTTTATGAATTAAATATTTTTTCAATCTTATTTAATGTTCACAATGGACTAAGGAAGGTTCATGGAGCGTTAGGGTCCTTTTTAGAGCCCATAGTTCCAGAAAATTGGAAGAAAGTGTAGGTCGCATGGTTACCGCATGTTTGGTACAAACTGGGCGGGCCAATGTTTTGATTTATAGGGGCCATAGAGTTTTTCTACAAATAGGAGAGACCAGGAACATGCCTATGTAGGCCACATAAATTTTTTTATATAGTATTTTTTCATGATTTTATCATGGTTAGGGAAATAATGTGCCTTAACCATGTTGGGTCCCTCTATTGATTGTGAGATGAGTATGGTTTGTGCTTGGTTTGTCCATATCCTGTGTCCAAACTGTGTGCCTATTTTTTTGGGGGTAAAATTTATTATTTTTTCCTTAATGAAACAGAAAACCATATTTTATTTTTTCCTCCTTCCATTCAAGTGGATAACTACTCCCCCCTTTCTCCCATAATCCATCTTCATGCTAATTCTAGGCTTCTCAATTTCTCTTGGATTCTAAATCCAAATAATGGTCATTCAAAAGAAATAAATAGCTCTCCATAATATATATAATCCTTTTTTACTTTTATTCTATGTTTATCTTCGGATCTGTTGTGTTATTTTGGTGTGAGCTCATTCACCCTATTTTTATGGTGTGGGACAGTTTCTTCAATATCTTCCAATCTACTTCGAATATGACACCTATATTAGACAATGAGTCATTAATAACCCTAATGTTGGTGGTATTATTTTTTCCCTAAAAGATATGGTTTTTTCATATCCATTCCATTGTTCCGCATACCGGCCTTGGTCATGTGTTTTCTTAAAATGGGTTATTTGATTAGAAATGGATACACACACCTTTTTATATTTCTATTGATCATTGTGAAGTAATTTTAGCATGTCAACCTCACTTGTATCCACCCCTTGGGGGTTCCATCTTCAAATTCATATTTATAATTAATTGATTAAATTCTTGAACTCATTCTAAGCATTCCTCTTGTATTGTAAATATAATTCCACATATTTATATAAATTTTTATAGAACCAAATAACCTTCTAAGCACTTAGATTGATTCATAAGTAGAATTGAACCCATTTATGTAATTTCATAATTGATAATAGCACCTCTTAAGTGATTTGTTGAGCCTTTGAATTGAATTTTCATTTTCGGGATTAACTAAATGTCTTTTATAAAGGGAATTGCTTTCTCCATAATGGTTTTTCTTACATAAATGAATTGAATGGTTTAATAAATATGAATAATAATGGGTGGAATGGCCACACCACTTGATTTATTCATATTATTATTGATTAAATGTATAATGACACCCCTTTTATATATATTTGGTTGATGACTATGATGGTTATGAAGATATTACCTTAGTTATTATTAATATTATGATTTTTTCATTAATATTGGTCACGGAACGATGGTCAATGGACTTGTTGAGTAGGTAATTTCACTCTCCCTTACATCAGGTTTTGAGGATGAAGTCTCATAGAATTAACACTATTTAGATCTTGGGCATGATGAACCACGTCCATTGCTTTGGGTGTTGACATGACTACTCACCCACCATATAGAGTGATGAACATGATGTCTCACATTCATCATGAGATGTAGGGATTGTACCCATGTTTGAGCTTATAGGATCGTTTAGACTAGTTAAGAATGTCTGAGTTATGTCCTGGTCCAGCCAACACCTAGTATCCAGGTATATGGACACTCAAGTTTGCACTTACTTAGTCCATATAGGTGGATACAACTTATAATTATAATATATATATATTATTACTATATATATGATTATTGGTTGGAATTTCATTCCAACATGAGCCGATGTAGGTAGAGCTGTTAGGTGTATTTTTGGATCCTCAGGAGGATATTGTTTATTTTTTCATCATTTTTGACTATTTATTTATCCCTAAATGCTTCTTAGATATATACACTTATTTGATTACTTATAGACATCATTGGTGATAACCTATTGGGATTTTATCTCACACCATACTCGGGCCACCGTTGGTAATCAAGTAAACTACATGTCTATGGGTATGGATAAGTTAAATTTACATGTTATTGATATTTGATAAGCTTTAATTGTTGTTATAACATAGGATAAGAGGAACGACCATTTTCTTGAGATTATAGTCGAGCAGTATTTTTTCATTTTTTCATTTTTATACCATGTTGTATATTCCTATCCCATGTTTCTTTTTTTATTGGCTTTCCATGAAATCAAGTATATGATATTGCTTTGTATATTTTTATTATTATAATAATTGATGTATATTTACACTTCTATGATTTTTTATTGTATCTGTTGTATGTGCTTCCACTATGGAGGGTTACTAGTCCAGACATTATAGTGTTTCTTTGTATTACGCTTCCACTATTTCAAAATATCTATTATATCCATTGTTACACTATAATATGTGGGTATAGTCTATCCACTATACCACCATTACACCCTTTCTTCTATTCAGCAACCTCTGGTGTATGGGGAGGAACGCTTGAGGACATGTGACCAACCGTCTTAGGGCCCCAATCATGTGGACACCGGGTCAGGATGTTACATAATTTTTTATTCTATAACTAGTTTTTATTATCTTTGATAGATTTGGTATACATATTTCAATATATCTTAATGATCTTATAACCTTATTGTGTCTTATTCTTTCATATAATCATCAATTGATATCTCCCATGCTTACCATTACTAAAAATCTAAGCTCCCTCATTCATATGTTTCCTTTACGCAAGTTATTAATAATGATTCTAAATGATTTTTTATAGGGGTTTCATATGTGAGAAATTTTATGGGAGATTTTGAAGACATAACATGGAATATGAAAAGTTGGGTATAATGGGACATGATATTGATATTTATAAAACACTTGTTTTTAAATCCAAGTTGTTGAGATATTTTCCTAATTCTATAAAACTATAAACATAAAAGGTTTCTGGGTATGTAGGTTATTTAATATTTTATTTTTATGTTGTATGTTTTTTATGAGAAGAATTGGTTCACATTTATCGGTATCAAAGATAGAAATGTATAGTTTTCGTTTTTATCATGGGACTAGAGAGTGTATGCCTCGGGCTATTGCAACCTTCATTTCATAAGTTGGTTATAACTATATGTACTCACTTATTCAACAGATTCCATATATTAATCAATATATAATTTAATAAAAATTATTTTGTTTTGATAAGGTTTTGTGTTGATTATAAAGAAATATATCAATAAAAATACACAATTAAGGATTAATATATCACTATAACCTTGGGTCGTTACATTATACCCCCTTAAAAAAATTTCTCCCTTAAAATTTTATTACATATAATAAATTAAGTGAGGGTAATTTTCCCTCATAACAACTTCTATTCTCTATATAGACTCTTCAAACTTATGAATTCACCATTGATCATTGACTAAATGGATGTTCTTGTTTTTCAACACAATATAATTTTGATCTGGGATCTCTATTACTTATTACTCAAATGAGATTTCATTCACCAATTTCAAAACTTTTGAGCTTAACACATATGAAGGGTATGGTATGTAATTTCTCAAAAGTTATGCATGTAACACATCACATAAATGGGACTAATATGTAGAGATTACTAGGTAATAACTTACAACCTGACATGATAAAGGATCTCAAAAGGGTCAATATACCAAGGGATCAACTTCCCTATCTTCCCAAATCTTATAACATGCTCCCACTGAGATATTTTAAAGAAAACCATATCACCAACTTCAAAATTAATATCTTAATAATAATTATCTACAAAACCCTACATTTAACTTTGGGCCACCATCATATTCTTATAAATGGTTGGAACGTTTTCTGTTATTTATTAAACAAGGTCAAACCTATCAGCTTCCTCTCTCCAACATCATCCCATCTTGATGGAGTTCTATATATCTTCTCATAAAGACCCTCATATAGTGATATTTGAATTCTAGAATGGAAATTGTTGTTATATGGGAACTCTAATAGGGTGAGTTGTTGATCTAAACGTACTTGGAATTCTATTGGACATGATCTCATCATATCTTAGGCATTCTTAATGGTCATTTTAGACATACCATGCGACTAAGTATGATAAGAAGTGTTAAAACTCATCTCTACCTATAATTGGTTCTAAATAATTCTACATTATTATGACCTAAACCTCATGTCCCAATAAGATACAATGGATATTAGTGCACTACATATCATCACTACATTAATTTTGTGTATCATGGAATGTTGTTCAAGGGTGAAATCTTATATAATGATAATAAAATATTCTGACTTTATAAGGAGATTGAATACAACCCAATACATTATGGTCTTTTTATTTTTTGGTGAGTTCTATGTATAAATCCATTGTGAATTTCCCACAGACTATTATGGGTAATTGTTGAAACATACCCTTGGACTTATATAATTCATCCCTAAATTATTTTCATTATATTATTTGAGATAAGCATTATTAATTTCTCTCTTCGTCAGATCCCACCGTATGTTTTGTTGTAGGTATCTATACATATTTGTATATACTAGATAAATAGAGAAGGATGACTTATATGGATCATCCAAAAGACTTCTATAAAGTTTTGTTTTTTATGGAACACATATTTGGGTTTTAAACATTATAAATTAATCTTTATAAACTTTGACCTTCTGAATAATCACTACCCTTTTCTGTAGATCTTCAACATCTTTCTATGATTCAATGATTTTCACATGAATTGATGGTTGAGTAGTCACTTGGAAAAGATAATATTTTCACCTTCACTTATGACATAAAAATACAACCTTTGAAAATCCATGAATATTATGTCTCTTTCAACCCTCATCAAAGATATAGTAGCATGATATTTCTAGCTCAAAGCATCAACCACCTAGTTTTCCTTCCAAGGGTTGTGTTATGTTGAAAATTAGCAGTAGTGAATACTTCCACCAATCACTTTTGGAATATAGTTATCTACTTATATGTGAATATATATTTCAATATTTTTTTGGTCGGTATAAATATCCCACTTCTCACCATATATATAATTATGAAAAACATTAAATGAAATGAACACTGATTCAAGCCCCAAATCATTCACCATGTAACTTTATTCATGAGTTTTTAATTGTCATGAAGCCTATGAAAATATTATTTTCATGCTACATGATGATGTATCCCAATTTCTTTTTTGAGGAATCATTATATATTATAACCCCATCACTACAATAATATAATTTAATTATAGGTGTTGACACCAATATCGTATTTATTTCCTTAAAAATTTCTTCATATTCCTCCAAAAAAGGAACTATACTCCCTCCTATGTCAACTAGATTAGTGGATTTGAGATCTATGAGAAATTTATTGTCGATATTTTATAGTATCAAGATTACCTGAGAAAACTATAGATCATGATTAAAATTGTTGGTCAGGTTCATTGTTCAATAACTTCCATCTTCGATAGATCTAATTATATTCCCATCTTAAGGATTTTATAATCCTATAATTATGCCTTCTGTAGCTAGAACTCACAATTTAATGATTTGGAGTATATTTTATCCTTTATCATTATCTTTAACACAATCTGAAATTAATCATCATGTAATTCATTTTTTAGATAGGTTTGGTATGTGGAACAATGGACCAATCCCTTTTATTAAAATTAAATTATATAAAGAGGAGAAAGAGGTCATACATGGAAATAATGTCAACAAAAAAATGTCAAAAGACCAATAAAGACAATTAATATTTTGAAAATAGTCTTCATGTGTAAGGTTAGGACCCCTCCAACCTCTCCTGTGAGGACCTCTTCTCTGCAGATTTTATCAACACTTCCAGGTCTTCACTCTTTTCCGAGGCTCATGGACTTCATATGAAGACAATTTAGGCAAGTGTGTTGCACCTATATCCTTGGAAAATACTCCATCAACCAGCTCTTATATCTGTTAACCACTCTCACTCCCCCTGGAACCATTGTCTCTATCAATGGAATCCAATTTAACCTCTTTGACACCACCATTTTCTCCAAAAACCACATCAACCTTCTCTTTATCATCTTCCACGGGTTCTTTTTCATCATTTCCATGGTCAGTCTGATTAATGGTTGGCTTATCTAGAGTCTGACATCCAAACACCCCTTGGATCTTCAATTCCTTACTATTATCAGTTGGCTATTCTTCTTTATCATCCGCTGTAGATTCAGTAAGCACCTCATCTGACATCTTCTTGGTTGTCATATCTGTAACACACAATGGTTTTCTAAAATTAAATTGAAATGCATAAAATTTTGTTTTAAGTATATATTTATTACTAGACTTTAAAAATAATTTTTCCACTTGTATGCTTTGAATTTCGAAAAATGGTCATCTATAATTGTGTTCAGTATGTTATTTGGAGTCTAATAGAACCAAATTTTTTTTGGTGAATATTAATATACCCTTATGATTAGTAATATTAATAGTAATATAACCCTACTAAATATAAAATTTTATTTCTATTTTTATTTTCTTAAGGATTTAAGAAAATGAAATCTTAATTAATTTTTTTAACGAGATATAAAAGTAGTTATACTTTATAAATTATTAATTTTTATACTAATAATGATTTTATTTAAAAATTAAATTAAAAATATTTTAAAAAAGTATTTTTTAAAAATGGAGTTTATTGTTGAATTCTACAGATCGAGAGATGGTAAGGTTGAATTTTTTTATTTTTCTAATTTTTTTTAATTTTTAATGAATAATGAAATACGGTATAATAACATATAATAAAATTATCAGTAAAATACACTATTTATGACATCATAAGTGATGTAAGGACACTTTTTTAGAACTAACATGCCATTATTACAATTTTGGGTCACATGAATTAAGATTATTCATAGTCTTGAGAAAAATATAATAATAATGATTAAAATAATGAAAAATACCCCCTCTCCTCCACTATTAATAACACCCTCATTCTCCTCTTCCGCCCACACCTATCAAGCCTTGATCCTTACCTATGTTCTACTCAATACTCCTCCTAAGGCTCTTCCTAGCGTCCAAGCGTTGTTTGTCTCACCAAAATCCCAAAACCCAAGGCCTTAAGAAGGATCTCACGGAGAAGAGATCTAGAGGTAAACATCCTCTTTTATTTTTTTTCTTTTCTTTCATTTTATGTTATTATTTTTCATTACCTTTGGATTATGTTGGGATATTTAATTTCATATCCCCCTTAATGACCATATTATTTAATAATGATGAGATATCCCTTTTCTCTCATCAAATTATTTTATGAAATTTTAAGCAACTTTTTCGGGATGCCAAATATTTGTAAGGGATTTATCAAATTTTCTTTTATTTTGTGTTCCTTTATTTTCTTCTTCTTTACTCTCCTCCTCTTATATAAGAGGAATTAAAGCTAAAAAATCTTTTTTATTCTATATTTTCTCATGTTCATGGAAAATTATCCATCATTATTCTTCTCCTCCCTCACTAATTCAAGTAATTGAAAACATTGTCTGTGATGTGTTGAATTACCGACATCGTGGATGATGTGATTTAAATATTATTTAATTCCTTCAAGGATGGTCATGAAACCATTATTATGGTTGAACCAGGTTATAATATAAGTATTATGTCTCATACATGTTTCTGGGATTCTTTTGTACACATGGTTTTAATTTATAAAACAGAATGAGGTCATTATTATCATAGAACCACTAAAATGATCTAAAAAACATCACTAATGTTTTCACTTATAATTCATCCTCATTTAAGAATTAAAAATTATAAATGGTATAATTTATGGTTCAGGAAATATTTAAATAGTACTCTATTCCAATTCTATAGTTTCACATCCAATTGAAAAGAACAATCCATGATGAACCAATCATGAAAAAAATATAAAGAACTCATCCAAAATAGTGCAAGGAACAAAATACTAATAATTAAAAGATAAAATGATGTAATCAAATGATCATATAAGGTATTATAAAGATGGATATTTTTCTATAAGATACTAATAACACTCTTTTAACCATTATATAGGTGGTTTAAACGATTTGGAAGTAATTCAACCCAAGGTAAGGGAATTATTAACCCGATTTCCATCCTTTGGGTTTACCTTATACTACATTATTAATATTTTATTTAAATTGTTTTTGTGTAGAATTATTATTATATTATTTTTAATTACGTGTATTTATAGATTATATACATATTTTATCCACTCTATTAAGTCTCACTCCAATTCTGTGATATTTATAAGGTGCTTTTCTTTTAAAATCTTCTTTAAAAAATTCTATTTTCAAAAATTTCAAAAGCAATGTTTTTATGGTATTATTCATGTTGTATGATTATGTTATGGATATTGGGAATTTTTTATGATGAAGTGTGTGACCTATATTTCCCTCAAATTCAGTGGGTATGTGTAATTTTTAAGTCGACATATGGTTACTCCAAGTGTAACTGCGATGGTTACAAAAATTGTAAGGTAGGCGTGAGGGTTACAAATTATAAGGTAGTCTAGAGGATTTCAAGACTTTATAAGTAGTTCCCCAAGATAACTTTATGATTCTATTTCTGTTCTTATGTTTTTTTGGATCTTCTTTAAATATAATGTTTCACAATGTAAGTATAGATGGCTGACAAGTTTGGCTTTTGAAAATTATTTCATACATTACAAGTGTTCATGGACTAATGTGTTCTTTACATATTTTTATATCTCTTACTGAGCTATTGTTTTCATCCCATGTTTTAAAATTATTTTCATAGGTTATAAGGATGTGTAATAAAAATAAGGAATCTAAGTTAAACATTTGAATATTGGTCAAAGAAATAATGTTTTATTTGAAAAGATTTATATTTTTTCAGAAATGAATACTGTTGTTTTGGTATCCACTCTGAAATAATGTGAATGTTTATGAATTTATTATGTTCCAATTCTCAAAATATATAAACTTTAAAAGATCCTCAATGTTAAAGGAAGTTAATTCTTGACTGAAATAAAGATTATGTAATGTAATAAGGTCGGTCCTTACAGTTGGTATCAGAGGATGTTTTAGATAACTTTAGGGTTAAGATGTTGTTAATATATTACCATATTTTTTTACTATATAGTAAATTTTAAATGATATATCACTTAAAGATTACCATGTTTCTTCAAATAATATGTGTTTTTCAAAATGGTTGTCTGATGAAGAAATAGGGAAGCTGAAGAGGAGAGACACCGATAGAACGAAATCCTTTTAAATCTGTAGCCCTAAATGGTTGGGATTGGAACCAAGAATTTTGTGATAGTAATGGATTAGCTAATGCAAGAAATAAATGTTGGAGGTATCCATTCAAGTGAACAACTATGGTTACTAAAATTGAACATGAAAATAGTGGAACATTTTATGATACAACGCTCTCCTAATTTCAATGGATCTTTTGACCCAGTAGCGGCTGAAGGATGGATTAAATCCCTTGAAAATATATTTGATGGTATGAGATGTTAAGAAAATCAAAAGGTTAGTCTTGAAATTTATCATTTTTAAGGTGAAAATGAATAGTGGTAATCAATGGTAAGTAATATAAGGTATAGAGACAATTTTTATGCCTTAGAATGGGGTGAATTTAAAAGTATTTTCCTTGAAAAATATTTTCCTAAGTTGAGGTGACATATGATGGAGAAGAAATTCCATGAATTTAAATAAAAGGAGAAGGATTCAGTGGATATGTATGAAGTGAACTTCACCCGACTGGTAAGGTATGCCCCAAATCTTATTCTGGATCTTGATAAAAAAATCAACCGCTTCAACTCATGACTAGAGCCAAGGTATAAAAGGGAGTTGGCCTCCTGTTAATTTAAAAGTTATGAGAAACTTGTCCAATGTGCTGAGAGGGTAGAGATGGAGTTTGCTGACGATCAATTTCATTTTTTCCATAAGGAGAATAAGAGGCCCAAATGTTAAGATATGGGTAAGAATCCATAAAAGAAATCTGATGGTAAGAAAATCCATTTTCCAGTTTGTGAATAGTGTGTCAAGAATCACCCTAGGGAATGTCTTGCCAAAACTGGGAAGTGTTTTAAATGTGGTATGTTTGGACATATGGCTTGATATTGTAATGAAAATTATCCTAATACTAATCCTGATAAGAAAACTATAAAGTGTTTTAAATGTGGTGAGATTGGTCACTATGTAAATGATTGCCCAAAGAGAGATCCAAATGATGTAACGAAGACAGACTATAAGCAGAAAGGTGTAGTGAGATCTTTTGCAACAATTTTAGCAGATGTCGAGCCATCCAATGATGTTGTATCGGGTAATTTGTTTTTTTTTCTCATATTTTGCTAAAGTTATATTTGATACAAGGTATACACATTCCTTCATCTCTAAGAAATGTCATGGAAAATTAGAAATACCACCTCAACCAATGAGATCAGAACTTGTTGTTGAAACACTATGGGGGAAATATTATAGCTTAGAAGAATTTTAATAATATTTATATTGTGGTTTGTGTAAAGACTTTACCTTTGAACCTTGTTGTTTTTCCCTTAGTTGAGCTTGATGTTATTCTGGGAATGGATTGGCTTTCATTTTATCATGCTATGATTGACTATAGAGCTAAAGAAGTGGTTTTTCAGAAATAGTTTCAGTTTCTATATAAGAACTAACCCATACAATTTATAACATATAAAGAAGATGAGGAACTGTTGAAAGATAGAAATGAATGTTATCTTTCTTATATTGTGGAAAACAAAGGAACTATTCAGATTGATGATGTGCCTATAGTAAATGAATACCTTGATGTTTTTTCAGATGATTTACCTGGTTTCATACCTGATTGAGAAGTATAATTCAAAATTGACTTAGTTCCTGATGTTAATCCAATTTCAAAACCCCATATCATATAGATCAAATAGAGCTTTATGCATTGAAAAATATGTTGTAGGATTTTCTTGAAAAAGGCTTTATTTGTCGTAGCACTTCACCATGGGGTGCTCCTATTTTGTTCGTTAAAAATAAAGATGGTTCAATGAGACATTGAATTGATTATAGTGCTTTGAATAAAATCACTATTAAAAACAAGTATCCTTTGCCTCATATCGATGACTTGTTTGATCAACTCCATAGAGCTCAGTAATTTTCCAAGATTGATTTGAGATCCAGATACCATCCATTGAAGGTGATGGAGGATGACATCCTGAAAATAGCCTTTCGTACTAGATATTGGCATTATAAGTTTTTTTTATGTCATTTGGATTAACTAATACACCTAATATATTCATGAATCTTATGAATAGAATATTCCATGATTTCTTGGATAAGTTTGTGGTTGTGTTTATTGATGACATTGTGGTATTTTCTAAAAATAAAAAGAATGAAAAACATCTAAGGGTTGTTTTACAAAACTTAAAAGAAAAGAAACTGTATGGAAAATTCAAAAAGTGTGATTTTTGGTTGAAACTAATTGGTTTTCTTGAGATCATTGTAAATAAGGATGGAATAAAAATTGATCTTGAAAAAACAAAAGTGGTTTATGAATGGAAAAGACCTACAAATGTTATAGAGATTCTTAGTTTTCTAGGTTTAGCAGGTTATTACTGACATTTTGTTAAGAACGTAACCCAGTTATCTAGCCTGATAACTATGTTAACACAAAAAGGGGTTAAATTTATTTAGACAAAATAATGTGATGTTTTTTTCAAGAACTGAAGAAGATATTGGTGAATGATCTAGATTTGGTGTTACCTTCCCGAAATGGTGAGTTTGTAATCTATAATGATTCATCTTTGAAGGGAATTGGTTTTGTTTTGAAGTAGAATGATTAGGTAATTACTTATACTTCAAGAAAACTAAAACCTCATGAGTTAAATTATCCCACACATGATTTGAAATTGGAAGTTATGGTTTTTTCTTTGAAAATTTTGAGGAATCATTTCTATGTAGCCAAATGTCAAATATATACAGACCATAAAAGTATGAAATATATATTCACTCGGAAGAAATTAAACATGAGGCAAAGAATATGGAATGAACTGATAAAGGATTATGATTGCGCGATTAATTACTATCCTAGAAAATCAAACAAAGTGGTGGATTCCTTGAGTCTAAAACATCATGCATCATTAACCATGTTATGTTTGGAACATGATCCTTTGATTAATGATTTGAAGAATTTTGGCTTAGAAGATTTTGGTGCAAGAAATACCTCTGTTTTGTCTCTGTTTTATGTGTAGTCATTGTTATCAGACAGAATTAATCAAGAACAAAAGAAAGACAATGAGCTACAGAAAAAGGTTTAATTAGTTAAAATGGGTATGTTTCCAGAATTTAACCTTGATAATGATTATGTTTCAAGATTTGGTAAAAGTTTGTGTGTTCCTTTTGATTCCTAGTTGAAGAAAGAATTATTGTGTGAAGCTCGTTGTAATCCATTTTCAGTTCATCCTGGCAGTACTAATATATACAGAGACCTTCAAGAGTACTATAGGTGGCATGGAATGAAAAGAGATATTGTTGATTTAACCATGAAATGTTTGACATGTCAATAGTTTAAAGTAGAGCAGAAGTTGACGAAGGGGATGATTCAGCCTTTTCTAGTTCCAGAGTGGAAGTGTGAGAATGCATCCATGGACATTGAGGTGGGACTACCTAAGACATCTCGAGGTACCAATGCAATTTAGGTTATTATTGATCAATTGAAAAAATATGCACATTTTCATTCTATTTGAGATACAATTTCTTTGGATCAGCTTTCTCGACTATGCCTTAAGAGGATTATTAGGTTACATGGAGTTTCTATTTCCATTGTATCTAACCAGGATGTCTGGTTCACTTCTATCTTTTGGAAGGGACTTTAGAAGTCATTGGGAATAGAATTAAATTTCAATAGATCCTTTCATCATTAATCAAATGAGAATTCATATTGAATGATTCTAACATTGGAGGATATGCTTTTATGTTGTTCAATGGACTACCAGGGAAGTTTAGATCTAAATATTTCTTTAGTTGAGTTTTCTTATAATAATAGTTTTTATTCCAGTATACAGATGGTACATTTTGAGGCATTGAATGGGAAGCGGTCTCGGACACCAACATTTTGGGATTATGTCGGTGAAAGAAAGTTGATGAGGCCATAATTTATAGATTAAGTAGCAGAGAAAGTGAAGATTATACAGCCACACATGAGGAAAACTCAGTGCATGAAACAAAGTTATGTAGATAATAGAAGAAAATACATCTCTTTCAAGGTAGGTGACCATGGTTTAATTAAAATCACTCCTTGGAAAAGTGTGATGTGTTTTAGTAAGAAAGGGAAGCTAAGTCCACATTTCATCAGTCCTTTTGAAACCCTATTTAACGTTGGACTAGTTTAATACTGAGTATCTTTGTCTCCAAGTTTGTCTTTGGTACACAATGTTTTTCATTTTTTGATGTTGAAGAATTATGTGCCAGATTCATCACATTTCTTGAGCCTAGAAGCAGTTCAGTTGGAAGAGAAACTTTCTTATGAAGAGAAACCTGATCAGATTCTTGATCGAAGGGAGAAAGTATTTCGAAATAAGATGATCTACCAAGTAAAGGTTTTGTGTAGAAACCACATGGAAGAAGAAACAACATGGGATTCTAAAAATTCTATGAGAGAAAGGTACCCTAACTTGTTTAATAAGTAAATAAAATTGTATGGACACAATTTCCAGAAGGCGGTGAGAATGTAACACCCCAAGGTTTTCTAAAAATAAATTGAAATGCATGAATTTTTGTTTTAAGTATATTTTTATAACTAGACTTTAAAAATAATTTTTCCACTTCAATGTTTTGAATTTCGAAAAACGGTCATCTACAATTGGGTTTAGTATGTTATTTGGTGTCTAATAGAACCAACTTGTTTTTTGGTGAATAATAATATACACTTATGAATAGTAATATTAATATTAATATGACCCTAATGAATTGTAAATTCTATTATTATTTTATTTTCTTAAGGATTTAAGATAATGAAATCTTAAATAATTTTTTATTGAGATATAAAAGTAGTTATAGTTTTTAAATTATTAATTTTTGAAATAATTATGCTCTTATTTAAAATTTATATTAATAATATTTAGGAAATTATTTTCAAAAAAATTAGTTCATTTTTAAATTCTAAACATTGATAAATGGTATGGGTGAATTGTTTGGATTTTTCTGAAATTTTTGAATTTTCAAGGAATAATGAAATACAGTAAAATACCGTATAATAAAATTACCAGTAAAATATACTATTTGTGACATCATAAGTGATTTAAGGCAACTTAGATTGAACTAAAATGCCATTATTACTAGTTTAAGTCGCATTAATTAATATTATTCATAGTCTTGATAAAAAAATATTATAATAATGATTAGAATAATAAAAAATACCTCACTATTCTACTATAAATACCACCCTCATTCCCCTCTTCCTGTCACACCTCTCAAGAATTGAACCTTACCTATGTTATTCCCAATACTCCTACCAAGTCTCTTACTCATGTCCTAGATCAGCAAAGCTCACCAAAATTCCAAAAACCAAGGCCTTAAGAAGGATCTCAAGGAGAAGAGATCAAGAGATAAACATCTTCTTTTATTATGTTTCTTTTCTTTCATTTTATATTATTATTTTCCATTTCCTTTAGATTATGTTGGAATATTTCCTTAAAAATCCCCATTACATCCCATATTATGTAATAATAATGAGAGGCCCATTTTCTCTCGTCAAATTAATTTATGAAATTTCAAACGACACTGTTAGGCAGCCGAATTTTCATTAGGGATTTCTCAAATTTTCTTTTATTTAGAGTTCCTTTATTTTATTATTCTTTCCTCAAATACTCTTATACAAGAGGATTGAAAACTCCAGAATATTTTATATTCGGGATTTTCTCATGTTCATGTAAAATTCCTCATCAATCTTCTTCTCCTCCCCAACTTATTCGAGGAATTAAATACATTTTCAGTGCTGTGTCGAATTACCAACATCGTGGATGAAGTGATTTAGATCTACTTTAATTACCTCAAGGATAGTCATGAAACCATTTTTATGCTTTAACCATGTTATAATATATGTATTATGTTTCATCCGTGGTTCTGGAATTATTTTGTACACATGGTTTTAATTTATATAACAAAATGAGGTCGTTATTATCAAAGAACTACTAAAATGATCTAAAAACATCATAAATGTTTCAACATATGAATCATACTCATATAAAAATTAAAAATGATAAATGGTATAATTTATGATTCTGGAAATATTTAAATACAACTCCATTCCAATTCTATAGTTTCACTTCCAATCGACAAGAATAATCCATCATGAACCGATCTTGGAAATCATGTAAAGAACTCACCCAAAATAGTTCAAGGAAAAAATAATAACCATTAAAGTATTAAATGATGTAATGAAATGATCATATAAGGTATTATAAATATAGATATGTTTTTTTAAGATATTAATAAAACTATTTTAACCATTATATGGTAGTTTTAAATGAGATGCAAGTATGTCAAACCCAAGGTAAGGGAATTCTTAACCTGATTTTCATCCTTTGGATTGACCTTATACATTATTTATGTGGTATTTAAATTGTTTGGGTGATAAATTATTATTATATTATGATTAATTATGTGTATGTATACAGTATATACATATTCCATCCAATATATTATGTCTCACTTAAATTATGTGATATTTATAAGGGACTTTTCTTTTAAAATATTTTTTAAAATTTTGTTTTACAAAATTACAAAATAAATGTTTTTATTATATTATTAATGTTGTATGATTATGTTCTAGATATTGGTAATTGTTTATTTTTAAGGTTAGGACCTATATTTCCCCCCAATTAATTGGGTATCTGTAAGTTGGAGGTCGACCGTATGGTTACTCTATGTGTAAATATGATGGTTACACAAATTGTAAGGTAGTTGTGATGGTTACAAATTATAAGGTAGCCAAGATGGTTACAAGACTATGTTAGTAATTCCCCAAATCAATCGCATTAAATGGATGAACAGAATGTGAACCCAAATCAAAATGAATTATAACATTAGGACATGTAGTGTTGGGAGGAGGCTTTCCAACTTACAAAGACTTATGATTAGTGGTTAGGGAATCCATCGTGACCATAAATTAGGATGAACCCTCGTGATCATAAAATGATTCTTGAGAGAGAAGATCTCAAATCTCTAACACCATACTTCATGTTATTACTTTCTCTTTTAATAAAAATGAATATATTTAATGAATAAACCCACAAAATAAACCAGGTAGTCTCTAAATAATCTATTAATTAGATCCGTGAAGATGATATGGGAATTAGTCAATATGAATGGAATCACTATAATCTCATATTTTCCATATCACATTCAAAACTCTTTCTTTCAAAAATCCAACCTTTTATCCATTAATTATTGATATACAGGCCACAATTTAATTATTTAAAAGTATTGATCTTCTATGAGTTTATCAAACAAATCATCAATATGGGGTAGATGATACTTGTTCTTAATTGTGATCATGTTAAGGTTACGATGGTAAATTCAATGATACATTGATCCAAATTTCATCTTAACAAAGAGGAATGGTTCTCCCCATAGTGAAGCATTTGAGAAGATAATACCCTTTTCAGAATTATTCTTTATTTTTTATTTAATTCCCAAATTTCAATAGGATCTATTCTATATGGACTCCTTGATATATTAATAGATTTAAGTATGAGTTTTAAAGGAAAATAAAATTCATGTTATGGATAAATAATAGAAAATTAATCTCTGAATACATCAATATATTCCAATATAATTGGAATATCTTCAATACTAACTTCCTCTATTAATTTGAGATAGAAATCTCACATTTTTGCTAGGAAATAAATCATTCATAGTAGTTCATAAATAGAATATGATGAAACAAACCATAACCCCCTAGGAGTGTTTAGATAGGTATGAAATCTTAATCCCACTCACTGTGAATCAGAGTGATGATTGATTCAAGGCTCAATTAAACCTTTTTGGGGTGATTACCCCTTGGTGCATCTCTATTACATCCATATCCACTTAGTAGTATATAGATAGGGATGTATTTCTAGGAAAACCACCTTCTCAAGATTTATTAATATTTCATTATATCATTATATACTTAGACTCATCTCTAGGGTCTTCACATATGTTCGTTAATGTTAATCTAAAAATAAACTAAGAAAATCACCAAAAATTGGTAAACTATTCCTCTAGAATAATCTATAGTGACTCCGGATAAGCAAGCCTTTATTTTAAACTTTTAAATGTTATAAAAATTACATTTATTAAATGGAAATGGTAATATAATAATGGTTTATAGGTTCAAATTCTTTGGATACAAGCTATATAATAATCTCATTTTAAAATAATTGAGATGATTTCTATTTAAGGACTCATTAATAGACTGTATTCTTGAAATATCATTAGTAATACTCTTCCTCTTAACATGGGAAATGATAATATGGGAAAAAGGTGAGCTCAAATGCTCAATAAGGGGTGGATAAGAATTTCAACAAGGATGAATTCACAAGAATAATTAAAATATGATAAAAGGAGGAATGTTATAACATCATGAGTGATAATCAAACAACATAAGTGATCTTAAAAGTACATATTATAAGAACTTTGATCAAAAAAACATCAACACAAAATCATAATAAATATAAAATCGATTAAAAAAATTACTATAAACATTGAATAATGAAAGAATAAGATCATAATGGTTATTACCCTTTAATTATGTAATAACCATTGTAATAGGGAACTTTACTTTCATTATTTACAACATCAGTTCCCATGAATATAATAAAATAAAATATGCTCCCAAATACCTATCACATGAGATATAAACTCACACTCAAATTATCAAAGAGAGATATAGGACCACACCCATCAGACATCCATAATTCCATGCACTATTTAAAAATCACACACTTTTAACAACATAAATAACCCATGGATATAAAATATTTTTCATAATACATCCAAACGTAAATTCATTAAATTTCTTAAAGAAAATGTAGAAATAAAATGGGTTTAATAAAAAAACCAAATGATATAATAAAACATCATGAAATAAATAATTTAATACTAAAAGTTTTGTCACCAAAAAATAATAAAATAAAAAAATAAAAAAATAGGTTGAACCATGAATCATAATTCCATTAGTGGTAGATTATTTGGAAAATAATGAAATCCAAACCCTAAAAATAGTTTTTTTTTAACATTTTTTATTAGTCTTTATAAAACTCTTAGTTACGATTATCATTTTATAAGTATACATTTCTTAAATAAAAGTGAAAAAAACCTCTCATGGAATTGCATTTGGATCAAAAACAATTTTTCTGCAATAGAAAAGGGATAGCATCATTCATAACGAAATGCATTGGAAAAATTAAGTTCAATAAGAAATTATATAACTCATTGAAAGGTGTTTGAGTTGCCAAGTCCCTTACCATTACCCTTGATTTCCATGGATTTTATTTATCCTATTATATAATAATTGTAATCATCTTAATTAGTTATTTCAGAAAAAAAAATTTATATACATTTTAATTTTTACTCTTTATTAATAATAATTCTCATTATTTATTTCATTTTTATGATATCATTTCAACATCAAGTGTTAACAATATTGACCATTTGAACTAGTTTTTTAGATTTATCATTACCATTAAAGGTATTATAAATGAAATTTTATAAAGGCCTATAAAGTTATAATTCCATTATATGGGATTTTTAGTTGTGTTTCATGAACACAAAATCATTGTTGAACTAGTTTTAGAATGTTTACTCATATTAACATATTACATTATAATGATCGTTCCCATTTTTATTAAGAACCATATTCATGATATATATAATACATATATATATATATAATATATACTCATAAAATATTAAAAACCATCCATGATGGTGTTAGTGAAAACTTGGATGCATCTTTCCATGGAGGTGGTAGTCCGCACATAATGGATGATGATTTCATTTTTTAAAGGGAGGAAGAAAGAAGTAAAAAAAATTATCATTTCAAGAATATAATTATGATATATATATATATATCATAAATATTTAGCTCATTATTTTTTCAGACCATCCAGGTTATGCAGTGAATGAAAAAAGGAAACATTGTTTTCATTGAGTTAATGGTCCACCTATACACATGATTCACATTTTCATTTGTCTAAAAGAAAAAGGGAAGAGTGTTAAATGATTTTACCATCATTATAATATAATATAAGTATATTAATTATAAATTATTAACTATTTTAAAATTCTTTAATGGAATTTTAGGAAGAAGAAGTTTACATAATGAAATAGAAATGATAAAGGTGTGGATAGAAATTTATACCTCACTTCGTGGATTATCTTCTTTAAAATGGGGGATAAGCCCCTGAGGGATGGTATTTTGAGAATACTAAAACCAATTTAAGATTAATATGAATTTTTAGGATGAGGGATGTAAATATTGTGGTCCAAAAAATTTGGGTTATATTGGAGTAGAAGTGAGGAGAGGATTTCCCCTTTTTTAAGTGAAAAGGGACAGCATTTTGGAAAATACCCAAAAAAGTTTAATAATCGGATATCACTCTCCAAGAAGGAAGCTCAAAAATTTAAAACTAACTGAGAGGGAGAGATATATGTTCTATAAAAACCGAAAATATTAAATTAAAAATAATAATTGGGACTCTTTACCTCAAAGGTAACTAGTTTTTATGAATTTTTAACACGATAATCAGTTTTTTCCTAAGTAATTTATCCTTTATGAATGAAAATAAATTGGCCCTTTTAAAATAATTTGTATGAAATGATTCCAAATTTAAAATTAATGTTATTATATTAATAATTTATAACTGATAAAACTAATTCTAAATACAAAATCTATAATGTATTAAAATTATTATTTTTTTAAATATAACTTAAGTTCTAAAAATTCAAATATGGGTATGTGATGCAAATGAAGTTCCCAGACATTTTAATAATTTTATAAATTTTTTAAAATTAATTTTTCGAAACACTTTTTGTATTTTTAGGTTCTTATGTAGTTATTTTAGCATTTTAGACTTTATGATAATTTTTATCTCAAGTATATTTTAATAGTAGTATTTTAGTAATTTTATTAGTTTATGATAATTTTATATATTATATTTAACACAATATTATTAGTATTAGTTTTTCAAATATATGTTTTATTATTATTTTATTAATATTTTTTATTATATATATTAATTATCTATATTAGTGTTTTATTTTATTTCATTATATAATTCTGTAGTATTAATAAAAGTTGTAATTTTGTAATTAGTTTATTATTTTTATTATATTAATATTTAATAATAGAAATTTTATTATCAAACTTTCATTATATGTTTATTTTAGAGTATTTAATCACAAGTGCATAAATATATATTTACCTATATAACATTAACTTTTAATTTTTTTTATATTTAATTAGGATTATATTTATTTATTTAATACTTATTATGTTACTATTATTGTTAATAATAGTAATATTATTATTATTATTATTATTATTAAGATTTAACATTTAGATAATAAAATTTATTATAAATTTAGAACTTTATTTTTATATTTTTGATCAAATACGCACAAAGTGAATTTTATTCTTCGGAAAAACAGAACCCCTATAAAGGTGAAATCCCAGTGGTGTCACCCTCCTCTCTGAACTACATACCACACCATCACATCCCCTTTCAACACACCAAATGTTGTATCTATCTAGGGTAGCACCTCTCCTACCACCTACACATTATCATCTGCCTTCATCTCCACCTGATTACACCACACACACCAGTCCACACCTCATCCTCCTCCACACATAGGTTTACCTCTCACTACAACCCTAACAAGAGGCTCATCTACCAACCTTCCTGAGCACTGGACTCGATCACTCTTTCTACACACAACATTGTTGGCATCACCACTTCACTTTTGTGCACCATTATCCTCACCAGAAACTTCATCTGAAGTGTGTTACCCCATCACCAAACCACATCAGGTAGACGAAAACCCTACTATACCCCTATACATCAACACTAGGTGGCCAGCCTCTGCTGTAAGACCATTGATGCTGACTTCCTCTATTTTCGGTGTATAGTTGGTATTTTACATGTTGTAATTGATGTCATCATGTGAAAAGGGTTCTCTTTTCATTTAGAGATTGATGGAAAGTTATTTCACTACGTGGAAAGGGTGTAGAATGGCGTGATAATTGTTTTTATATCAAAGGTATATTTTTCAGGATTTATTATTTTATTGTCGCTTTCATTTTATCGGTCATGATATCAAGTTAATTTTCTTTGTTTAGTGACATTATAATGAATAATTTAAAATGTTTTCTTATCATTTTGACATTTTAATTTGATTCTTAATTTGTTAATTGAATTTATTTTCATTTTAATTTTGGTCAACATTAATTATATTTTCACTGAAATAATTTATAGACTTAAAACTGGTCATTGTAATTGTTATTTGATTCAATAATACTCAAAATGTTAATTTTTTATTTATTGTAGTTTATGTAGGCAGCATAACATTTTTCAAAACAGGTTGTGTCATTTCACTAATTGGTTTAATACTCAGACAAATATCCTCATTTATTTATAACACTGTAGAATGAGACCATAAATAAATTAGGAGGTAAAAATTAAGCCTCTAAAAAACGATATATAAACTTCAAAATTAGAAATAATTGAACTAGATAAATATTTGATTGTAAAATAAAATAGTTTTCCATGGATGTGTATTAATTTGATTACGACATCAGCATCTTAGAAAAATTTCACCAATTTTGATTTTGTCATCAATTTTTATACTACATTTTAATTTTTTCACTTGATTTCTTATTCTTTAGTTTTATTAAAATAATTAAAAAATATTAGGAATTCCATCAGTAGGCAGTTTTCATGAATATTGTTGAAAGAGATAATTTAAGTGAGCTAGATATCGTTCCATCTGTGGATTGTCCCTTATCTATAAATTTATAGTATCCAGTGCTTTATAAATTTTTTAAATAGTATTTCTCATGATTCACATACCAAAATTATGATTCCATTTTTTGGGAGCACAAGTCACATTCTTACCCGAACCTTGGGCCCAAGATAAAAGTTTACGTGACCTCGGGCATGCTTCCTCTTATACTAGAGGTTTTCGACTAGCAGCGAGGGTCTCAAGTGGAACCATGGGGAGACTATACCCTCTGTATCTTATCATGAGATAGATAAATAATAACATAAATATATAAATAATATAAATAATCTAAGTATATGTGGAAAAATGATTATTTTATACGTGATATAATAACCAAAACAAAACATGGATCTTAGGTTCAGGTAAAACTATTAAATAAAGGCAATAGGAGATGTACCATCTGAATTTTGTCTAAAAAAGACTGCATCATATATCTCCACCTATCCAACCATCCACTATAGGGCATTTTCCCTTTGTTGGGTCTCTGGTTGTGAAGTCTACAAGGGCATTAAAATGTCTGAGTATGGTGTGAGTACAAGAATCAATTTGACACAACCAATAAACCTTAACAAAAATTCATAGAATATACATGTGTATTACATGAATATAAACAATATACAGATATAAAAATGATATATCACACAAGTACCAATGACATGTCGGATCCTCGGGGACCGGCTCAACCTACTTTGGCACCTTCTGGGTGAAACATACATGCTTCAGGGAAATTCTTGTATGAACTTCACTATCCATGTTTGACACATCCTCCTCCTCAAGAGGATAGTTCAGAAAATAAGTTTGACACATCCCTTGTAAGGGATATCCCATGTATGTGCCCATCAATATCTCACTCATACATATCAGAAGGGGATAGTGTATATGGAATCACCTGTAACAACTGTAGATATAAAATAGTACATGAAAACAGGTATATAATATGGTAGATCATAATCATTCCAAAAAATTAATATAATCATTGAAATAATCCATATGCAAGAAATACAATCACAATTCATGATTACACACATGTTCACACCACGCGTGATCAAGCATCAAACATAGGTCTCACAGGCTACGCAAACACACCAAAAAATCATACCAAATAAATGTAATAAATTATGCATTGAAAATAAATGGATTCTTGCATATATTTTTCACAGTCAGCTATACATACATTCCATAAATCATTCCAATAACATATGTAAATAAAGTGTTCATGTCAAGGAAATCCTACATATAGGCTTCACATTAGGCTACAAACACACAAATAATCAAGCTAATAACCTATATAAATTATCACTAATGTCAATCAATTCACAAGACTACACACACACACAAAAAATCATGCGAGTAACCCACGTAAAACATGTGCTAATGTTAATAGCTTCATACCTTAGGTGTAATGATGACTCACGATGAGTGTTAATGTTAGAGTTTAATTGCACCACTGGAACCTCATTTCCTTCTGAAGGAACAATATATTTAAAAATATACTTTCCAAGAAGAATATAATGGAACTAATGGTGCATCAACTATATCAATTTTATAAAAGATATTAATGATTGAAGTTTGAATATAATAATAAGAATAGAATAAATGAGAGGGAAAAGATAGAGGGATGTGAGAGAGGGAAAGGGAGAGTGGTGTGAGGGGAAATATATATAGTGGAATGGAGACTTGTCATTCTCTATTTTAATGATTTTCGCATTTTTATTTCATTAAATTATTATTTTAATTGTATAATTCATTATTACATATTTTAAACTCCTCCAGGAGTTACCCAATCACCTCATTTCTTTACTACACAATGCCCTAAGGCTCCCCTTAAATTATCATTTATTTACCAATATTTTTATTCCTCTTAAATCAGTTAATCTTAAATAAAAATATTTTAAAAGTCATATATATATATATTATACACACACCCATGTATATTTATACATCCACACACATATATATTTTACCCATATATAGACACGTTATATATACACACACATACACATGTATATAAATATTAACACCCACACATGTATATATATACCTATATATTTATTTTATAAAGGATGCCCTCAACCAGTCGGATCTTGAGAAAACTACTCAAGATTATATTGAATATAAATTAACTCAAGAGGTACTTGATTACCTCTAGTATGCAAAAAAAGACAAAAAAGTTGATGTATCTCCTATTTTTCATCATTCAATGAATGCGATGAAGATGACCAAATGTAGGGATACTGAGGAGAAATCTATGCAGTCTTAGATTCAAAGTGCCATCCTGGCATTTTTGATCATCTCTACTACTACTCCTACTTGGAATCATAAGGAAGTGGCTCAACATGTTGTTTTCACCCATGACTAGGAATATGTGAAAGGGTCTGCACCTACTATCCATGGATTTTTTGTGACTACATCGAACCCTATTAAAAAATTATTTATGTTTTCATTATATATTAAATATATCTAATAACAGAGAGGTCTTATAAGAAGAAGTTGGCAATGCTCAAGGACTCATTCGTGTTGATGAAGATGAGACTCTCCATGCATAGGGCCCCCGACCACTTATTAATACCATTGTTGATCCGAATGAGAATGATGTGAAGTGGCAGCAACCCAAGACCAGAGGTCGAGTCATCATCCCAAGAACAGGGGCGGTATCCCATCCCATAGATAAAAAACTTTCCTTCATTTTTTAGTTGATGTCTACATTGGTTTTTGTGGCAGTGGTATGTCACTTTTTTTATTGTCTCCTATACTTGTACTTTGTTTATGTTTATTTTTAATAAATTTTTGTGAACATGGGATATAACCCATGGTCTACATCATTTTGAATAATAATTATAACAACAACAAAAAATATAATATTATTATTATTATATAAATTAAATCAATTAGTATTTCAATAAATATATTTTAAAACTCATTCATATATATATATATATATATACAGATTATATATATACACACACCTTCATATATAAATATATTTATATATATTTACACCCACACATATATATACATATATATATTTAACCCATATATATATATATATTATATACTCATCTATATATGCATATATACACCCACACATGTATATATATTCATATAGATTTATTCCATATATATATATATACATTATAGATATACACCAATATTATTTTCCCAAAAAAATAATAATAATACCAATAATATTTTTTTATTATTATTAAATATCTCATTTTATTCCCACCATTAACATTTTAAAAACAATAACCATTAAATAATGATGATAGTTAACAAATTAATATTAACCACATATTTACATTTAACTTGAACTATTAATAATATCATCTTTATTTTATTGTCCACTTATTACATCCATTGTAACTCCATTATTAATCAAGAAAGTATATTTTATTTTTTTGACAAAAATAATAACAATGATTATATTATTATTATTATTTATATCCACCAAATAAAATATTTATATACCAATTTATATTACTCTTATGTTCAATGTAACCAAACATATAATGCACACAAATGTTATGTCCCACCTTGGGTAAACCTTTCATCTTGGACCTAACGGTGGTCTCATATTTCTCATATGATGCACCATTTGAGGGTTGTTTTATTTTTTGGAAAAATTGCACACACATAAATAATTTTAATATTTTTATTCTATCTACTTTGTGGCACTACGGTCTTCGTAATCTCATGCTAACTCGGTTTCAAACTACGAAAATATTCCATAGAATATTTTAAAGTGTTAAATGTAGATTTTACCCAGTTATAAATCCATAATATAAAGTGTTAAATGTAGATTTTACCCAGTTATAAATCCATAATAAACACATGTATTGATAAATTAAATTTTCACACCAAAATATTCATTATTTATTTACAAAAGTGATTTTTTATTATCATTTAAAAATTTAGGATGTTACTAATCTCTCCACCATATTTGTTCCCATCCTAGAGAAGTGTCTCAGATCATAGAGTAATTTCTCCCCACCTTAGGAGTTTCCATATGAAAATAAAAAAAATATTTTAAATTAAAACATTTTAAATTCCACAATAAGGATTTAGAATCAGTGAATTTTAATTCCATTCAAGCTCATTGAAAGTAAAAAAAAAATTACCACATATTCATGGATTAAATTCACATTACCAACATCTACACATTATTCGCAACCACATATATATACTCAATCATAGAATACAACATGCTCAAATAGAATAATGATAGAAATAATAAACCAAGGAAATATAATAATTTCAATGGGAATCTAATTATTTGGGCTCTATCTAATAATTGTAATAGGTTTATATGGCATGTAAACCAACATTCATAACATAATGTATTAACACACAAATAATACCATAAATCATTATATCAACATCATGTGGTTCACAAAAACAGAATTTAATCAACGGTAACAACAAAACATAATTTCCCCATATTTGGTAAATTGGAGGATCACTATTCAGTGCTAATCAAACACTAACATAGTTCCATTTCCCGAGTCTCAACCATCCTATATTATGTTTCTCCTATCCCAAATCAAGGAAAATAAGAAAGATATGTTAGTTAATCCTAATGTTTTGATACCGTTTGTAACATCTTAACCCAAACAATCAAGTCTGAGGTGAAGTGAACATGAAATTAGAAGCACCTCCCTGTATTCCAAAATATAGTGACTAGCATCATGAGTTTCGAGTGCAACCATAGAGAGAATATACCCCCCATTAGAGTGAATAAAAAAATAAACAATCATTTTTATAAATAAAATAAAATAGAAATAAAAAATGAGTGAGGGGGAAGAGAGTGGGATGTGAGATAGGGAGAGGGAGAGTGGTGTGAGGGAAAAACATACAGTGGAAAGGAGACTTCCCATTCCCCCTTTTAAAGTTTTCTTTTTTCATTTTATTTCATTAAATTATTATATTAATTGTTTAATTAATGAGTACATATTTTAAACTCCTTCAGGAATTACCCAACCACCTCCTTGTTTTACTTCACAATGCCTTAAGGCTCCCCTTCAATTATGATTTATTTTCCATTATTTTCCATCCTCTTAAATCAATTAATATTTCAATAAATATATTTTAAAATACAAATATATATATATATATATACACATTATATATACAAACTAGTATATATAAATACACGTGCACACACATATATGAAAATATATATTTAACCCAGTTACACACACACACCTGTATATAAATATATACACCCACACGTCAATATATATACATACATATTTTTTTATATATACATTAAATATATATATAAAAATTATTTTATCTATTTAATAATAATAATAACAAAAATATATTATTATTATTATTAAGTCAATAAAATCAATAATATTTCAATAAATATATTTCAAAAGTCATCTGTATATATATATACACACATAACACAAATTATACACACACACACAAGCATATATATATATATATATATGAATATTTTTACCCCCACATATATAAATTTACATCTTTAACACATATATATACATGTTATTTATATATATATAGACACTCGTACATGTATATATATACATATATATTTGTTCTATATTTATATACATTATATAGACAACAAATATACTCAATTTTTAAATGATAATAAAAACACACTTTTTTAAATTAATTACTACTATTTTGGTGTGACAATTAATTTTCCAATACTTGTGTTCATTAAGACTTTAAGAATGGTTAAAATCTCTACTTAACACATTGGAATATTTTATACAATATTCTTGGAGTTAGGAACTGAGTTAGCACGGGATTTTGAGGCCCATAGATCCTTGATGTTGATAGAATAAAAATATTAAATATATTTAATTTACATGTGAGTAATGTTTTCAAAAAGATGATATAATTCTCAAACGGTGCATCATATGAGAAACCTAAGACCACAATTAGGTTTGGGATGATGGGTTTACCATAGGCACATCTTAAAATTTATTTGTGTCAGACGTTTGGTAACATCGCATGTAAAAGTAATAATAATTGGAATATAAATATTTCATTTGGAAGTTAGAAATAATAATAATTATTCAATTATTATTACTATTTATGTCAAAAAATATAAATACTTCTGTGATTAATAAGGGCATTACAATGGAAATAATAAGTGGATAATGTAATAATGGTGATATTTTTTAAATGTGAAAATTAAATCTAAATGTGTTGTTAATATTAATTTATTAACTATTATTGGTATTTAATGGTTTTTTAAATGTTAATTGTGGAAATAATGTGATAAATTTAATAATAATAATAATAAAATATTGTTATTATTATTATAATTATTTTGGATAAATAATATTGGTGTATTTATATAATTTATTTATATATGGAATCAATATATATGTATATATATACATGTACAGGTGTATATATGTATATACATGTGTGTCTATGTGTGTAACATGTATATATGTGTGTTATGTATATATGTGTGTGTGTGGGGGTTTAAATATATATATATATATATATATATATATATACGAGTATGTGTGTGTATATAATGTGTGTTTGTGTATATATATGGATGACTTTTAAAACATATTTATTAAAATATTAATTGATTTAACTGATTTGATAATAGTAATAATAATATATTTCTATTATAATTATTATTAAATAGTGAAAATAATTTTTTGTGTGTATATATAATGTATATATGAAATAAATATATATGTATATATGTGCAAGTGCAGGTGTTTATATTTACACATAGGTGTGTGTATTTATAACATGTATATATATGGGTTAAATATATCTGTATATATGTGTGTGTGTGTGGGTGTTTATATATATATATATATATGGTTGTGTGTGTGCGCGCAATGTGTGTCTGTGTATATATGGATGAATTTAAAAATATATTTATTGAAAGATTAATTGATTTAAGAGGATGAAAAATAAAAGAAAATAAATGATAACTGAAGGAGAGCCCTGGGGTGTTATGCAGGAAATTAAGTAGGTGGTTGGGTAATTCCTAGAGGATTTTAAGATATGTAATAATTAATTAAACAATTAATATAATAAATTAATGAAATGAAATGAAAAAAACATTAAAAGGGGGAATGGGGAGTATCCTTTTAACTATACATTTTTTCCCTCATACAACTCTCAATTTCCCTCTCTCACATCCCTATCTCATCTCCCTGTTTCATTTATTATTTTTATTTATTTATTAAATTGGTTATTTATTTCTTTTGTGCACTCTGGTGGAGGTTACAGTCTCCCCATGGTTCCACTCGAGTCCCTCACTTCTAGTCAGCATCCTCTTATATATATGGAGGTGTGCCATAGAGCACACTCTGGCTCGGTCTCGGTAGTTCAGGATGGGATGTTACAGCACACAAACACACATATAAAATTAAGAAAATATCATGTAAACCTTGAGTTAGGTATTTTCACCTAGATGGTGAACACTCATAATTCTTCTCCATCAAAAAATGTCCCACCATCTGATCAAGAACTAAAAAATCAATTAAAAGTGAATGATATAATTGTTATCTCTTCTAAAAACCAAATGTATCTATAGGAGAAAAGCATTGAGACTCACATTCCAACACTTCCTAGTGTACAAGTCCATCCCCATTTTCAAAAATAGTCTCGATAATCAAAGGGCCTGGACTACTATGAGATACGAATTGAGAGCCAATATAGTTGGAGTCAGCTCAGGCATAACCAGACCCAAAATTCATGCGATGCATTTTTAACTCAATTCATCGATGATCAGCATGCAACAAAAACATTCACTGTTTCATGGATTGAGTAGAGAAGAACCTTATATTCATGTGATTAGATTTCTCAAATTCTATGACACATTAAAATACAATGGCGTGACCAATGATGCAGTGATTCTGAAAATATTTTCATTCTTGTTGCAAGGAAAACCTACGGACTGGCTGCAATGTCTTGACCCAAAAATAGTTTTCAACTAGAAAGCAATGAGAAAGAAAATTTCTTGATATGTATTAAATAACTTAACAATCTTTGAAAAACAATAGAGGTCACGAATCCATTTTGAAAAATGAATACTAATCGATAGCAGAATCATGGGAAATATTAAAGTCCATGTTAAGGTGTTATCCTTATCATGGGATGAATTTGGTAAACTAGTTTCAGGTTTTATACTATGGAATTTAACTTAATAGTAAGTCATCAATCAATATAGCTACTAGAAATTCATTCATGTATATAGATCCAGAAGATCTATATACATTAATTCAAGAAATAGAAGAACATAGTTTTAATGTCCCGAAGATTTTTTAGGAAGTAAATCAGGAGTGCATCAAGTTGATTCTCACACATTTATAGTTCAACAATTTGAAGCTCTAAATAAGGGAATTGACAAATTTTCACTGAGTCCGCCTAATCTAGTCCATGTAGTTCAAGATCAAAACTACCCACACTATGTTGGTTATCATGATTATACCATGTTTCAGTATAAATCTTCTAAGAACAATATGTATGAAGCTAACTTTTTAAGAAATAACTGAGAAAATTATGGAGATAATTATAGCACAACCTAGAAAATCAATAACCAAGATTGAGGTTGAATGGAACAATTGTCTCTTCATCTGATGAACAATAACATGGGTCCACCTAGGTTTAAACTAAGTATTTTTTTAGATCCACCCCGAAACCACAAGAGCAAGGATCTCAATAGAAATATAGAACACTATTTTTTCAATGACTCCAATATAAGGAGAAGGAAAACAACAGACATTTACCCTCCTACTATGTAAGGTTAACAATCATGGAGGGAAAATATAGAAAAATTAATGGTATCTAACCAATTAAGGTTAGAGTCACAAGATATGGAAACCCAAAACATTCAAAAGATAACCCAAAAAATATAAACAACAACCCCAAAGATACAAGAATATGTGCACAACATTGAAAATATTTTAGGTTATTTAGTCATACTAATACAAGAGAAAAAATTGGTAACTCTACCAGGTAAAACCAGATTCATCCCAAGGGAATGGGAAATAAGATATCACATTATACAGTGGAACAAAATTTCCAGAGTGCAAAATTCCTAATGCTCAACTAGTAGAAGAGACTCCTTCAATTTCCACTGAGAATTATAATTCAATAGAAAAAGCAATTCAAGCTGTAGATTTAGTAGCGGATGATCTAAATGGACTTTTGAAAAATGAAAAGTAAATAAAAGAAAAAGAAAATGCGGAACACGATGAAATATTGAAAGCTCAAACACCACCTCTTCTATTTCCCTAAAGACTAAAGCAAAGGAAGTTAGATGATTAATTTTTAAAATTCATGGATATTTTAATGTTAATTCACATAAATATTCTTTTGGTGGAATCTATCACACAAATCCCCAACTATGATAAATTTCTAAAAGTGACTCTATCAAATAGAAGAAAACTAGACGATGTAGGAATAGTCATAATTCATGTGGAATATCCAGCATTCATACCAATATCCATACCTCCAAAACTAAGAGACCCTGATAGTTTCACTATCCCTTAACATATTGTAAGATGTTGATTTAGGATATATTTATACGAACTCAGATCTAGTTTAAACCTCATTCCATATAGAATTATTTAAGTATTGTTACACCCATAATTAAATCCAATGAGGATCACCATGAAAATGGTGGACCGATCAGTAAAGCATCTATAAAAAATTATAAATAATGTACTCATCAAGGTTAATAAATTTTAATACACTTATATGTTCATCATCCATTATATGGAAGAAGATAAGGATATACCACTCATTCATGGGATACCTTTATTAGAAACATGAAGAGAATTGGATAATTTCCAAGAGGTAAAACTAATTTTTAGAGTTGGAGAAGAAAACATAACATTTAATTTCCTAAAATTTATGGAAAATACTTATACAACTAACTATTATTTCATATATATAGTTTAAGAATGGGATTAATTGGAAAAGGACTTGCTAAATCCTAAGGATATACATAGGTAAAATTAGGAGTTAACAGAATCCATAGAAGAAGTTGAATTCATCAGAAAATAGTCGAGCCTTTGGATAGACAATAGTTCACCTCATTGACTCCATCACTTGAAAATCCTCCAACCCTTGAGCTCAAATGTCTTCCACCAACTCTTATGTATAGATACTTTTTATATTTAAACACATTTCTAGTCATCATAAATTATAATCTTTTGAGAAAATAAGATAGTAAATTTCTCAATGTCCAGTCACAATGGAATTTATCAATACGCTGGATAATAGATGATTTAAAATGTCTAAGTTTTACCATCTACACTCATAGAATATATATGGAAGATATTAAAAACCTTTTAAGGAACTAAAAACATTATTAACACCTATAATAAAATAATTATTTAAAAAATAATTCATTAAACTTATTGATATTACTTTAACATTTCCTATCTATGATAGTAAGTGGGTCAGCCCATTGTAAGTGGTACCTAAAAAGGGTGGGACCACAGTGGTTGAGAATGATAAAAGAGAATTGATACCCACAAGAACAATGATTAGATTGAGAGTTTTCATCAAATATTGATAATTGAATGATGCAACTAGAAATGATCACTTCCTATTACCCTTTATTTATCAAATCCTTGAATGAATGGAAAGAGGATATTTTTATTGTTTTATGGATGGATACTTATGTTATAATCAAATAGTTGTTACACCAAAAGATAAATAGAATAGCACATTCACTTTTTTATATGTTAAATTATCTTATTATAAAATTCTTTTAGAATATGCAATGCACTGACTACATTTCAATGATGCATAACGGAAATATTACATGACTTGATTGAAGGGTTTTTTGAAATATTCATGGATTACTTCTCTATTTATGTGAATTATTTTGATGAATAACTAGATAAATTGGATAAGGTTTTGGTAGGATGTGATGAAAACAAAATCTTCCTCAATTGGAGAAAATCTCACCTCATAGTATAAAGTGGGATAGTTTTAGGTCATCAAATTACAAATAAAGTAATTGAAGTTGATGTTTCCAATACTAGTACTATCTTTGAGCTACCCAATCCAACTTTGGTTCATTAAATTTGAGGTTTTCTTAGTCATGTTGGATTATAATGATATTTCATTAAGGATTTAGTTGTTATTACCCAACCCCTTACCAATCTATTAGGAAAATACATCACATTCCACTTTGGGCCTAAATGTCATAAAGTATTTAAATTCTTATGGAAATGCTTAGTTGAGGCCCTGATAATGATTTCACCAAATTGGGAGCAACCATTTGATTTAATATATTATTATAGTGACGGGGTAGTTGGTGCTACATTGAGAAAAAGGTAACGAAGGATCATTAGACTGGCCTATTATTTTATCTTCACATTTAATGAGGCTCAACACAATTACATTATTACTGAAAAAGAGATAATAGTAGTTATATTCACATTAGATAAATTCCAACATTACCTTCTATTCTCCAAAGTTTTTGTGTATATAGATCACTCTTACCTACAGTATTTGATGACCAAGAAATATGAAAATTCTAGAAACATTTGATAGATATTATTAATTCATGAATTTGACATTGAATTCAAGGATAAAAGGGGAATTGAGAATGACATTTCTAATCATTTATCATTCCTAGAACATGAAATAATCGAAATAAATATGGAATTAATCAATAAAACATTTCCTAATGAAAAACTCTAGGCCATTCAGAAATCACACCTGGGTGTGATGATTCCATAAATTACTTAGCTTCAGGTGTGGTGAATCTAGATTTATTAAAGGAGAAGAGGAAAATATTTTTGAATCAATCAGTCTATTATTATTGGGTTGATCCATTACTTTTTATGGACTATACAGATTGAATGATTATAGGATGCATCTCAAAAGAATAAGTTGATAGTGTTTTGAATTTGTTTCATGATATAGAATCTAGAGGAAACTTTTGAATTAATCATAAAATTACTAAAGTGTTACAATTTGGTTTTTACTAGACTACCATGCACCAATATATTCATGAGTTAATCATGAATTGTGATAAATCCCAAAGAACATGGAACATTATTTGGAAGTGTGAGATGAATCAATATTTGATCATGGGTGTTAAATTTTTTAACATATGTGGAATAAACATCATTAGTCCTTTCCCCCAATCTTTTATAAAATCATACATACTTCTCTATGTTGACTATGTGTCAAAGTGGGTGGAAGCTAAAGCATTTGTGAAAAATAATGCTCGAGTTGTAATTAAAATTTTAAAGCAATACATTTTTACCCAGTTCAAGATTCAACAGCTCATCATCTATGACCATGGTACCAACTTTAATAATGAACCTCTATATATGTCACAACTATATGAACACCCAATACCATCCATAGAATAATGGAAAAACCTAGTTTTAAAATAGAGAGATAAATATTATTTTGGAGAAAAATGTTAGTACATCTCAAAAAAATTGGGCCACCAAACTTTATGATGTGATTTGGCCTTACAAATATATGTATAACAAACCCATAGGAATGTCCCCATACCACTTGGTCTTTGGAAAAACATTCTACCTCTTCATAGAACTGGAGCACAAAGATAATTAAGCTATGAAGAAGCTGAATTGTTATTTCAAAACTTCCCAAGAGAAGAGTTTTCTAAAGATGAATGAATTATATGAGATAATGAGGGAAATTTATTACAAAACATTGATCTATAAAGAGAAAAATCAATACTGGAATGATAAAAAGATCAAAAAAAATAAATTTTTCACCAAGTGTTAATGTTCTACTCTTCAAATCAAGACTTCAGGTCATATCAGGAAAGCTCAAATTAAAGTGGTCAGGTCCTTATACAATTATAATTTTTTATCCTCATGGTATCATTGAAATATCTGATTGGAAGATGCCTCCAATTAAGTTTAATGGTCAAAACTTCAAAATTTATAAAACTTAAGATACAATAGGCAACATTAAATAATTTAAATTATAGTGAAAGGTTTCTCGTTTATTAGAAGTTGCAAAACCTAGAGCTTCATTGGAGGTAACCCATGTTTTTTTATTTTACATAATTTTAATTTATTAATTCTAGTTTGTTTTAGAAAATAAACCTAGAATGTGTAGAACATTTTCATCAAAACGATAATTTTTTTTTTGAAATTTTTATTATCCCTCATATCTTATTTTTTATGTGATTTTTTGTGTTATCATTATGATATGATGTGAGTATTTCCTATCCATGAGTAGATTTTACTGGTATATAATTTATGTAGAATCATCGAGCACTGACATCCTTTCTATGTCTATCTAAACTTACTCAGGGAAATTTTTTATTTTTTTATATTTTATGCTTCCAAAAACACCATGTAAAATATTTAACTAAAAAATTGATTCAAAATTAAATAAAAAATAAAAAAACAAACAATCTTTTCATTGATGAACCCACTTGAAAGTAATTATATTTTTTCATAACATGGATAGAAGAATACCACTTGTCTCCCTGAGTAGTTTGAGCACATGATTCAGGTTTAACATGCTTTTCTTATTGAAACCCAAATTTATATGATTGTTATAAGCAGTTTATGCTTTGAAATTATTTTCTTGAAATCATTTGTTTTTTAGACACTTATTGGTACTTGTGATCATTTGTGTTGTCCGGCATTATATTTATATTCCAATGAGGATTCAGACCCATTTTTATATCATCTCCTATTTCTCTTTATCTTGAGGGGATCACATCCATGTTATGTATTTTATAAAATTACATGTTTTCCATCAAAGAGATAGAAAATTTGATTGTTGTATTAAAATAACTGAGGCGTTTATTAGATTTATTTACCCACTTTGACTCACCGATCCACCCTTTCATTTTCTTCATTGTGTATCCCTTATAATCCATGAAGAATCATTTTTAGTATTATCCCAAAGTTGATATCCTTCCTTAACAATTCCTTATCTTTTTGTGATAAGTTTCAATCTAAGTGTGGGGGGGACATTTATTCATAGAGAGGGTTTTTTGAGGGATAGTGAGGAATTTGATGCAATGGATTGGAATTATCTTATCATGATCATATAATTTATATTTAATTGTATCCAAATTCATTAAATATATTTTTTTATGGTCATATATATTATTATTATTCCAATAAAGAGTATATTTGTGGTCTTTACATGGTAACCCTCACCTTTTAAGATGCATGTAAAAGTGTTTATCCATTAATATAGAAGCTAGAGAGTTTTCTATATGAACATATTTCACTAAGATTATACAAAGTATGATCTATTTGTGTACCTTTCCATAGGATATAGTCATATATATTTCATGTGGTTTTGGAGTTTATACTCACCATTTTTTCTTCCCATCTTATTTGAGTATATTTTTTCCAAAAAGAAATTGAATGAAGAAAACATAAAATTTTATAGAGAGGCATTGGATTATCATATTATTGGGTAAAATAAATTTTTAAGTGTGGGGGAGAGATATTTTGAGGGTGGAATTTGGATTGACACATATCATGCATTTATTTTAAGATTTAGCCCTCATTTTTCCACAATTGTCTACCTCTTTTATAACCAACCATCTCACAGCCTCAAAGAAAATTGAACCTATTGAGAAGTCCTCAAGATTGGTGATTTATTTTTATTTAAACTAGTGGATAAGTGACATTAAAAGAAATTATATGGTAACCAAGCATGTGTTTGAGAATTTAGCATGTATTTAATCAAATTCTTTAAGTGATGAGAGTGATGGTGAGGTAGGTCACATGATGCATGAGTGTATATATTTTTTTTGAAATTAATGTGATTCTAATGAAAAATAGTTTTCAAATTTGGAATTTTAAATGAGGGATGATATTTTTTAGGAAAAAGGGATTGAGAAATTTTGAACATGTAATTTTGATGTTTTGATTTTTATTATAGGTCTAGTTGTGTATTATTTTTGATTTTTTTCCTAGGAGTGCGAAATTTTAAGTATGGAGAATTTTATGCACATGGAATTCACTATCATTTTAATAATTTTTTATCTTAGTTTAAATTAATTTTTCAAATATTTTTCTGTGTTTTTATGTTATTTTTGTATTTTTTAACTATTTTAGTTTTTTTGATAAATTTTAGTTAAATTATTTTTTAATATTAGTAATTTAGCATTTTTATTAGTTTATATTAATATTATATATTATATTTAATGCTATATTATTATTAGTAGTTTCTATAGTAAGTTTTTTTATTATTATTTTATTATTTTTTATTAGTATATATATTAATTATCTACGTTAGTATTTTATTTTATTTAATTATATAATTTTTTACTATTAATAAAAGTGGAATTTTAATTATTAGTCTGTTATTTTTATTATATTAATACTTCATAGTAGTAATTTTATTATCATACTTTTATTATATCTATATTTTAAATTATTTAATTACATGTGAATTTACATTTATTTATAGACACACACACCTATATGACTTTATCTTTTAATTATTTTAATTTATATTTAATGAGTATTATATTTATTTATTTATTTCTAATTTTATTAGTATTATTATTTGTATTATTATTAATATTTAACATTTAGATAATAATTTGTGTTTTCCATTTTGAATTTTAGTTTTTGAGAAGATACAAGCACTGGGGATTTTATTCTCTGGATAGATAAAACCCTTACAAAGGTTTCACCCCAGTGACGTTACCGTCCTATATACCTTATAGAACTCTCTTCCTCCCCCTTCATCACACCAGGTTCCTTCTCCATACATCAATCCATCCAGGGTAGTGCTTCTCCTACCTCATGCACACCATTAATCGCCTCCATCTCCACCCAGATGCACCACCTTTTCCAGCCCATGTCGCACCCTCCTCCACTCATAGGCACTCACTTATCCTTGAAAACCTAATGAGTGGCTCATCTACTAGCCATCCCAGAGACCAGGACTCTCTCACTCTCTCTATGAATAGCACAACTGGCATTGCCACTTATCCCCTACGCACCATCACCCTCACGAGAAACATCAACTAAGGTGTGTTTCCCCATCACCAAACCACACTAGTTGGACGATCAACCTACTCATATGCCCCTACACACCAACACCACATGACCATCCTCTACTACAACACCATTGATACTGACTTCCTCCATTTTGGGTTCCTAGTTGGGGTTTTGTGTGATGTGTGTGATGTCATCACATGTGGAGGGTTAACTTTTATTTCAGAGGTTGATGAGCAGTGAGTGCACTATATGATAACTTTGTAGACTGGCACGATCATTATTTCAATAATGTGGGTATATTTTTCATGATTTATCATTTTATTACCACATTTTTTTCATTCATGATGTCTAGGTAATTTTATTTGTGTTGGTATGTTAGAATATATAATTTAATCTACTTCAGATTCCATATTGACATTTTCAATTTTTTTATTAATTTCTCAGTTGAATTTATTTTGATTTTAATTTTTATCTTCTTTAATTATATTTTTACTCAAATAATTTCTTAAATTAAAACTTTATATTTTTATTGTTAGTCGATTCAGTGATATTGAGAAATTTAAATATTTTTACTAATTATAGTGCAGGTAGGTGGCGCAACATTATGAGAAATGGGTTGTGTCATTTTGAGGATTGGTTCGGTACTTAAATGTGTCTCTCAATATATTTATAAAACCATGGAATGGGACCTTAAATAAATTAAGAGATAAAAAATAAGCCTCTAAAAAAGATTTATAAACTTTTGAACCGTAGATAACTGGATTAGATAAATATTTGATCACAACAGATAATAGTTTTGCAAGTTTTTGTAGTAATTTGATTACGAAGTCATCATCACAGACACATTTTTTTGATTCTGAGTTTATCAGCATTTTTTATGCTGTATTTTATTTTTGTTTCACTCATTTTCTTATTCTTTAGTTTTATTAAGATAATTTAAAAAAATTATAGGAATTTCATCAGAAGAACATTCACTTGAACACTATAAAGAGAGATAGTTTTAGTGATCTAGATGTCATTCTCTCTGTAGTTTGACCCTTATCACCACTTTTACAGTACCCAGTGGGTTATAAAATTTATAAATTGGATTCACTATAACACGCATAATAGTTTTTAAATTAAAACCATCATTATTAAAATTATAATATCACTTATAAAATAAATTTATAGTCTTAGAAAAATGTATTATAAATCATAAATTCATAATTATAATCTAATAATGTCATGAAATTCATGTTATTTGTAAAAAAACATTTTTCACTATTCACCAAAAAATTGAACTTGTTGGAAAAATATTCAAAATTAATCTTTAGTTAATATTATTATTATGGGTTCAAAAATACATTTAATTTTTTCATATTCACATTCTAAAATTTGAAAATTTAACATTAAAATCAAATCAAAAAAATTTGTGAGAAAAAGATTTTTATTGGAAATAATTTTTTGGTATGTTAATTATTCTTCTAAAATTATTCCTAATCATAAATATTTCAACCATGTAAAATATAAATTTTTAAAATAAATTTTAGTCATAAAAATATTATATTATTTATGTATCCTTACTTTTTTAAACTGTATTCAATGTTACATATATTTCATAAGTGGTTTATAAGTTTTTGTTACAACTTATTCAATGTCTACAATATATTGGTCAATATCTAATTTGGTAAAAATAGTTACATGTTGTCTGTTTATGATGTTGTTTTTAGAGAAATAAATAAAAAAAAGCATATTTGAGGAGGAATGTAATAATATAATCTTAGTCTTTTATAGGTAGTTTATTCATTGGGGAAAAACAGAAAATTGAAGGAGAAATTTCTTTAAATACCCTAAGTGATATAAGAAACCATATGGAGAGTAATCATTGTGTATTTATATTTTATAATAAATTCATATATTTTAAAGTGAATATGATACTAACTATAAATTAATAACATTATTTAAATATATATGGCTGTTAAAAATTTATTGAGGATTGATTCTTGGAGCTTGAGGATTGCATTCAATTAATGGTTAAAAGGGATTCTACTTCATTGAGTTGAGGGTAGTGGATCACCATAAAGCTCTCATGGATAAAAATAATGGGTATTTATTTCATCTTATTTATTATTTATGATAAGAGAGTTGTTATTTTAAATAATATTCATCGATAAAATAGATTATATTTGATACACATGTTATAGAATTAATTTGATTCTATAACATTTTTTAGAATAATGGAGAGATATTTTTTATCTAAGATAACCAATTTTATTCATGATATTTATTATTAAATTTGGTAAAGAGTTCCTGATACCTGTAAATTTCATGTTTTAATGAATTGAATATTCTTTTCTAATTTTTTTCTAGACACATATAATACTATATATGATATGGGAACAATAATTCATTTTTTAAAACATTATACTAATTAAAGTATTTTTTATTTCCTAAAAAATTAATTTCTATATCATATAATGATATTTTTGAGATAATATATTTTATAAGAGGATAGTGGGTGTTTATTTGGGAATATATATGTATAAAATTCAAGAAATGAATGATTAATTTAGTAAAAATACATTTTAATATGAGATTATAGCCTAAAATATTGATGGGATATTGCTAAATGAAGTTAATTTAGGGTTACATTTTTAACCATATGATCTTAAGAAATGTTTTAAATGTAAATGTTAAATTAAGATAATGTTGAACACAAAAAGAGTTTTAATTTAACAATATATGTTATTAACTTCATAAAAATTTATTATGTAAATTAATTGAGTTTTACTACTAAGTTCAAAGAGATAAACATTAAGAATGATATTTTTAAGTCTTACATTTAATAAAATTATCATTATTTAATGGTTTTAATCATTAAAATATTTTATTGGGAGTGTTTATCAAATATTCACACATAGTTTTTACAATAATCTTATTGATTTGTAAGGTATTCTTCAAAACCCTAAATGTACAATAATCATAGTTTTTCTTTGGTGGTATATCTTATGGGACATACTTAGATATGTGATTATGTTTGGTTTTTAAGTATTATTAGATTATATTATATATATTAAATATCTATTTTTGTATAAAATATTGAAATTATTACTTTAACATTCATTCATATTGGTTGTATATATTTCATGAAGTGAAATAATAATTTACCTATCAAAAATGAAATTGAGTTATACCTAACCATTATTTATAATAGAGTATTATACCTCATGATAACACGTTAAGGTTATAATTTGTAGGTTTTATTATATGGAAATAAAATATTCTCATGAAACATAAGAGGTGTTTTTTGTGATAGATGGCCCATTAGGTATACCAAATAGAGTTTCATACATAATGTTTTCAGTATGCTAGGGGTGAATGATTCATATTTCATCATTGTACTAGAGTTTGGTAAGAATCCTAGAATGAAAACCTATATACATTGACAATATTGTTACATTATCTTTGAGGTTGATCTAATCATTGCATATATGTATGTTTCTAATAATGTAATTAGTTTTGGAAAAAACATAGATGAATTTATTATCACACATGAATATTTTGACATGTGGTCCCTTGATTTAGATCTACTAAGGAAGTGTATGACCATACATAGATAAGGTGTATATGATATTCTTATCCATTTGGATAAAGGGATTATTATATTCTCATCCACATTGATGAATGAAATGTGATTTGTTTATCAAAATGATCTGCATATTTTTTGAGAATCGAGATAATATGAGTAGGCTATATGAGATTATCACAATTTATTTTTCGTGGACGCTCTATGTCTTAGGATAATGAATTGTGTTACTATGTGTAACACACTAATATTTTTTGTAATATTTTTTTGAATAAAATAAATTTATTTCATATATTGTGTTACACACAACACCGATTTTAGTTTTCATTAAACACAAAACAAATTTTATCCTACATAACATGTAATATTGATTTTTAGAATGTGTTACACACAACATATGTTAAAACAAAACTTGACATGCTATTGATATATTAATATTTAATATGATAGTTATCACCTAGTTATTGGAATGGTTGGTATGGATATGATTAGCTAAATAATGAAAATATATGGTTTACATATATAAATATAATGAATTATTTAGTTACCAATTAATTATAAATTAAAATAAAAACCATTTGAAAATAAAGGCAATCTATTTCGAAAAAACTTTTTTTATGCGCAAAAATGTGGTTTACCTTGATAAATTAAACAAATAACTTTAGGTAACTGATTTTAAAAAAAAATTATATATTAAATATTCAAAAAATTGTTATCATTCATTTTATGTGATTTAAAGATAATAGATAATAATAAATCTAGTTTTACAAATAAAAATTGTCTTTTCATAAAAAATGTTTTTTCGTATTTTCATTCTTAATATATAATTAATATTTGAAAATTTTTGAATATGTTTTTGAAAAAATAAATTAATTTTTTAAATCATAATTAAAAACTTATATTGGATTTGTTTTTCGATAATTTTGTAAATAGATTCATTTTTATTGAGTAGTGAAAGTACTAGTTTTTTCTAAAAAAACTACCTTTCTATTCAAAGCATTTACAAGATTAATTTTAATTTTATATGGTTTTAAAATTAAAATTAGTTTAATTATGTTTATTTTCATCAAATTTTATTCATTTTAATAAATTTAATATTTAATTTTGATATAAATACCTTTTAAACTTTTTAATATTTCCTCTTTGGAAAACCAATTTATTATTGTGTCTGTAGGTTTAATTTTAAATTAAATTTTGATGCTTCTGTGAATGGGTTGGGAAAAATGGATTCCATATTATTAATCATAATAATTTATATTTTCTCATAATTTCAAATTATGTTTTTATAATAATTAATAGTTAAATAAGTAAAAATTAATTACTGTGGTTACGGTGAAAATGGGTTTACTATGGGGTTAAACTAAAAAGAAAAAAAATGACTTATAAACATTCCGAAAAAATTAATATGACCATATTTAGACTTTATAAACTCTATGTTTTGTTAATGGACTATTTTTTATCCTTTTTAATTATGAAAAAATTGGGAAAAAAATGTTCTTTTCAAAAATTAAAACTGTGCCACTATCCCCGCTTACAAAATGCCACCACCTCTCCTCTAATATTCACCCTTAAAAAATTCATTATTTCAGCCAATAACTAACTAAATCACTTAGTCACGTCCCTCCTATTATCCTATAAGCCTTATATTATTCATAAATCTCACCTATTAATACTTTTGGGGAAAACCAAAAAATGTTTTCTAAATATGAGGTAACATTCTTCAATGAGAATTTTTATTTTATTTCTCCATCCATCACATTTAAACATTATTAAACCATGATAATATAATAAGATCAGTATATTCCATATTATGAGATTTTATTATGTTATGGTAACTAACTATATCTATCTCCACTTCTCTATAATGGGAAACTATAACTTTGCTCGTTTGTATAACAGAATACCACCTCGTGAGTGGATGTGATGTGTTTTCATCAACACCTCTCACAGTTGGGTATGATGATGTATATACTATATATATATATATATATATAAATTATTATATTTTTAAAATAATTATACTTATGTAATTATTATATCACATATACCTTCTTACCTTCCATTCTTTTGGGGATACGATAATATCATTCGTGTGTACAGTAGACCACCACCCATCAAAGTGATATGATTCATTTTTCACTAATTCTTTAAATTGATGGTAATTAAGGTAAATTTTATTAATATAGGTGATATTTTTATTAAATAAAAATTATTTTATTAAGGTAATATATTATTTACATTCCTTTCATTTCATCCCTTAAGAAAATGAAATAATGTTCATGCGTATGTACGACCTACTGTCTACATGAATAGTGTATTTCATTTTCTATTTGTAACATTTATGGATTACTATAAAAAAATATATAAGAAATATATATGATATTTATATCATGGTTAAAATTATAGATATTATTTAACCATGATAAAAGTAATAGGATCAGAAATAGAAAATCCAAACATACACAAAAAACAAAGCAGTTCTTATATGAAATGTGATTTTAACATGGAATTGTTAATAAAATATTAATAAAATTTTATATGTAAATTATATATGGTATTATATGTGTTTGTGTGTGTGGTTATTTAATATATTAATAATAAATTATATTTATTATACAATACGTTCAAATATATATTAAGGATTTGAAGACTTAAGTTTCATCATACTTTTTATATCTGTGAGATAAATGTCATATGAACCACTTGTTTCTTTTGGTGGTGTATATACTAATCATAAAGCTTTTTTATGATTAATCTCATTAAATAATGGGGTTTTAAATATCGAATTTTTTATATCTCTTTCACGGGGCTTATGATTCAAAAGTTACCAAAGTGGTAAGGGATTTTTGTTTCAAATTTTAATTTTTGATACATATGTTATGTTATGAATCTATATTATTTTATGAGGTAAATATACTTCCCCTTTGACATGAAATATCATGAATTTAGTTATTCTAATTATATTTTATGTTTCATTTAATTTTATTCTTTCATTGGGACTATGATTTAATGTTACCAATGGGGTAATGCTTTAATGATACAATCTCATCATTTATTGGGATTGTTTATGTTTATGATTCAAATGATGAAATATTATGATACATCTCTCAAGAAACTAATGAATTTTATTATACTCTGTTTATTTCATGAGAATACTTGTTTTACCTTCAATTTTCTCTCTTTATATACACAATATTTCAAAATAATGTTTTTTAACCTGAATTTCTTTCTTTCTGTAGTCGAAAACCATTTTTCTTCTAAATCCTAGTTTTCTAAAAAATGTATTTAATTTTTGTTATCATTAACAAATGGTATTATTAAAAAAAAATTTACCCATGTTGGTCTTTTTTACAATGTGTTTTTAAAATTAATCTTTATATCATTTTCAAAACATGTCTTATTTATAATTTATGGATAATGAGAAAGGAATATTTATTATAACATTTACATAATTTTCCATCATCATGAACACTAAATGTTTTAAAAAATACATCCTAAGTTTCAAAGGTTATTTTCAAAGAAAATAATTTTGAAAATGTTTTATGTTTTTATTTTTTTTATGTGGAATGTATATTTTCTTCAAGAAATGTTTTAAATGATTTTTAAAGTTTCCTTTATAAGTTTGAAAGGTTATTTTCATTGATAAGTATTTTCACAATGTTTTGTGAAATTTTAGTTTTTAAAATGTTATTTTCAAATAAGATGAGATTGAAAATTTTTTATGTTTAAAAGGTTCTTTCAAATTGGAAAGGATATTTTTCTCAAGAAATTTAACATGTGATCTTTAAAAATAATTTTCTATCTAAGATGATATCCTTTGATTTTACATATGATTTAGTAGGGTTGTGTTCTAAGGATATAATTTTTATTCTTTCTCTGGATGGTCTATTTTTATAATGACAATATATTTATGGAACACAATTACATTCCACAGGTTATATAATAATAAAATGATTATGAAACCTACTTATTTTTTCACAGGTCATGCTTTGATGATATGATGAAATTATTATGAAACCTATCACTTTTTTATAGGTTATGATATGATTAGATGTTCATAAAACCTATTTCTTTTTATGGGATTTGATATAATGAATGTTTTATGATCTTCCGGCACAAAAATTTATGATTTTTAATATATCAAGGGTGGGACCTATATCTCCCTCTAATGCATTCGCAAAATGTTGATATCTTAAGAGACAAAAGGGCTGGAATGTGGTGTAAACCCAGTTCAGTAAGGGAATTTTTCCACTATGATAGTCTTGAGAGTGAACAATGACTACTAAAATGGTTTGGGGAGTGAAACCATTCCACTATGATAGTTTTAGAAATAATCCATGAAAATTAAGTAAATTATTTTATAGGCTTATGTATATGCCACAATTCTATGTCTTCTTCCAATGTTATGATCTCATGGATTGTATTATTTAATTCCTTTTTGATTCATGTATTATGAACTCCTAAGATTTTATCCATGGATGAAGTTTACAATCTATGATATGGGAGGTATTATTTTCAAATTTTGTTCCCTTACCATAATACTCTTATGCTCATGATATACTAATGTTATTATTGATATCTCCCTTTTCTACCCCTTACTAAGAATCAAATCTCATCCTTTACTGTGTTTCTTTTTCCTAGGATATGAGGATATATAATATGTGTGATATGTATAATATGGGTACTAGATCTTAGAAACTATTTGGGAGATGGCATATCTCACTTATGAACTAGTTTTTTATGTCTCCAAGTCTCCAAAGGCATTATACCTTTATAATCCTCACGCATGTTTTTTGCTAATGTATTGAATACTCATCGATGAAGATTTAATATCTATGTATGAAAATACTTGGTATCTATAGTTTGTATCAGATTATAGGTTTAGTTAACCATTTCAAAAATGGATGAGAAAACCTTAGTGAGGTCCCTAAGGATATGTGAAAGGATAATTTCATGTATAAGAAAATATCCTGAAATTTTTGTATAGGATAGAGTAAGTGGTTTCTGAGAAATTATATCTCAGTCTAGATTCTAGAAATAGATGTGGCTATGGAAAACTGGTACCTAGGGGAAATAACTCTAAAATGGGTGTGTTGATCTAGACTCAATCATCCTCTGGTCCATGATAATGGGCCTTTCTGCACACCTGATTTGAAACTCATAGAGAATATTCTTTGTAAATTCAAAAACTCTTTATGAACCATCATGAAGGATTTTAATATATGATGACTATGAATAACATAGCTTAAACCAAAGGTTTCATAGATTGAAATTAAGGTTTAATTATTTATAAATCCTATAAATGATTTTTAATGATTACATGGTTTCCTACTATAATTATTATTTATGAAACTATACTTTTTAGTTTTTACCAATGGTAGGAAACAAAAGGAACAAGATTAATATAAAATGTGATAGACAATGTGTTGATGAGTAACCAAATGGAATGATTACAATAGTGAAAGATATTGTGATTATTCCAAATTAGTTATCAGGATATATGAATAACAAATATGTGGTGAACTGACCCCGGAATCAATAATATTGTGCCTAATACCATAACATTGGCATAAGATACAAGGAAATCACATTCCAAAGTACCAAATTCTTTAGAATTATTGGTAATCTAGAAACATACATGAGTTTTTTTATTATAATTGGACACAAAAATTACAAAAAAATTGAAAATATATTTATTCCATTTAGAATACCCTTGAATATCATCCTTAGTAAATTTCATGTAATCCTAGTTGAAGGAAACTAAATAAATGAGAGGTCAATTTCTCAGCAAGGGTTGGGTACAATGGAAGCTATCATGAATCAATAATAATAATCAACATGCAATAGTAAATAACTAAGAACACATTCCATTTAAATAAATAGATACAACATAATAAATATATAAATGTGAATAACTGATAACATGTTCCTTTTAAATAACTTTACTACATGAATAGATAAAGCAAAATCAATAATACAAGGTAAATAACTAAACACGTGTTCCATTTAATCAATAAGATAAGAATGAAATACATCCATAGATTTTTTAATGGTGAAAATATCATGGATAATAATAAATGAATTCTAAATATAGGAAATGCTTAATTATGGGACTTCATGATTCCCAGGAACATGATACCTTTACTATCAAGATATATTCTCAAGATAGTTTTAAAATATTGAGTAAAAACCCATCTAAGTCGGCCGACTTATTCATCTCATGAGAATATAAACGCATCGAGGGGATATCATTAACTAGGCCCCACCCATGTTTTTAGGTCCAAATAATTCCTTATATATTGAATAATCTATTTTATAATGTACCTTATCATCAAATATATGTATTTAGTAAAGAATATAGATTTATCAATATTTCCTTAGTTAATCAAATCACTTTTAACATAAAAATCATATGTAAAATTGTATATGGTTTAGTAAATAATCATATCCATCACACAGGAATATAGATATTAAATATAAATTTAATTTCTAATGATAAATTATTACAATAAATTGATTGTTTCAAGAGAATGTTAACAATCACAAAATAAAGTGAGATTTTACAATAATTTATATCACTTTGTAATTTTTAAATAAAAACCCCTTGGATGAAATGAATCAAATTTAAACATAAAATACCATGAAGAATTAATTATTTAGGATAATGAATTTCAAAGGGGCGGTATATACACCAAAAAAAGGTGAATTGGTGCATAGTAGCAAATAAGTCTCAATGGATTGTGAATTGAGAAACAATCCCTTACCTTACACTTATTTTTAGTTGAACTCTATTTAAACTCATGTATAATGGTTTTAATAATGTTATTAATTTACCCTAGAACCATATTAATTTTTATAATATCATATATGATTCTTTTATAAAATCTCATCACCCATTTATTTACAATCTTTCACTATTTTCACTATTTTGGGTGTTAATTGCCTATTTTTTGAAGTATGTTTTGACTTGTTGTTTTTTATTCCTCTTACATCGATAATAATTTTATAATATCCATAATATAAATAATTAAGTAAATATAATATATATTAATTATATATATACATAAAATTTAGTTATAGGAAATTAAATGCACCACTCAGGGAGATGGTAGGTCGTACGTATGCATGAACTTTGCTTCCATCTTCTTGTCATATTAATGAAATAAAAATGATATATATGTATACTATAATTCAAGTATCATATTTAGGTTATATAGAGCACATATCTTAATAAAACTTATTAATAATACATTCCATGAAACATATGAACGAATCACATCGCTTTATAAGGTGGCTGTCTATTATACACACGAACGACATTATCAGATTCCCACAAAATGTAAATCATAAATTAATGTGTAATATAATAATTAAAAAATCATTAAAAATTATAAATATCGTATATATCATATATTAACTATAAATACATCATTATTCACAAACCTAAATTGTTGTAATGGATGAATGAACGACATCGGTTCATGAGGCAGTAGTACACTATACAGATAAATAGTTATTTCATAACCCATTTGATGAAGTGTGGGAAGTTGTAGTTATTATACTTAATGTGAAAATATCTCAGAATATTTAAGATACTTATGTTATTAGAGAATAATTATATAATATGAATTTAATGATAGGGAGAACTAAATAAAATAAAAAAAGCTTTTAAAAAAGGATTACCTTATCTTCAGGTATCTTCCTTAGGTTTTCACAATGCCTTCTTAAGTTGGATTTATGACCTAGATAATGCATATAGGATGCTTTTAGGTAATTTAGATAGTTATTTTAGTTTGTATTTAATGAACCAAAGTATTTTAATAGGTGTTAATAAAGGGGGAAGGTGTGGCCTTTTATAAGTGGGGGAGATGAGACACTTGACATTTTTTAAAAAGAAGTTAAGTTTACCCACATTTTTACCAAACAAGAGGCTTCCATAACACAAAAAAATTAGACCCATGATGTTTTAAAGTAATAATTTTTACAGAAAATTGGTGTTTTAAAAGTTTTAGGTCATTTTTATACCTTATATTCTATGTTGAACCATTAAGTAACCACATTTCTCTCTTCATAGTAGTAATTAATTTTAACAACTTTCACTAATCATTTTGGTAAAAAATTAAGTTGAACTTATTTAAAATTATAAATTATTAGGATTAAAAATATGGAATCCAGTTTTTTAAAATTCAAATCTCATAATTGGTAGAAATAAATTTTAAATTAATCCCACATACAGGATGAGAAAGAAAGTTTTTTATAAGAAAATGTTCAAAATATTACTTTGTTTTTATATCAAAATCCATTGTAAAAATGATTTAAATCACATAAATTGGATTAATATATGTATAATTGATCTATTTTTACTTTAAAACTAATTAAAAATAACATCTAACCTTTCAAATTATTTATATGAAAACTTAGTTTTGAATTAAAATTTAATATTTTTCACTATTCATCAAAAAATGAAACTTCTCATAAAAATACCAAAAATTCACCATAATATAATATTCAAATTATTTTTTCAAAAATGATGTATATTTTTCAATATTAAATTTATTAAAGTATTAAAATTTATTTTTAAAACAAATACACCCTTAAAAGGTGGCAAAACTAGCTTTAGAAATAAATAACTTTTTAAACGTAAAATTGGAATTGTACTTATCTTATGACTATAAAAATAAATTGGATGAATGTAAAAAACTTATTAAATATAAAATATATAAATATCATCAATATAATTATATAATATTAATTATATTAATTTATTAATATAAAATTCATCTAGTGAATAAAATATGTTTTTATAGAAATATTTCTATTATATTCAATTGGTGATTATATTCATTTCTAATTAATTAGTAACCAATTAATTCGACCATATATTTTTATAATTAATTTAAAATTATTCATAAATTTTAATTTATTTTCTAGAAGATAATTTTCATTTTAAATAATAATATTAATATTATTTGGTAAAACATAGTCTTTCATGTAACACAAGTTATCAAAGAAAGTCGGTGGTGCATGAAACACAAGCTAACTCAATGTTGTGTACATTGAAAGCTATATTGTTGATTAAATTTATTTAAAATATTAAAAATATTTTAAGGTTTCATGATTTTATATCTATGTCTATTGTTGGTGTTGTGATTCATATGTTCTTTTGAATAAAATTTTATTCCTTTAGAATTTCGGGGTGTTATATTGTCCAAATCTTAAATAAATTGTGTCTTTTCAATTTATACTTGATCTCGATAATCTAGGGTTTGATATTTGGAAATAATTTTTTTTAAAAACATACATTGTAAAAGATTTAATAAAATTCCCTCTTATTAAGATTGATTTGGAAGTGCAATAGTCATATGTAATAACACATAACTAGGTTCCTAAGTAGGAGAACATTAGTGAAAAGTGAGGATATGGAAATGAATGAAAAGGTGTAAACAATTATAGGGAGTGAGTGAGTTAATTGATAAAAAATTGAATTATAAGTAGAAATTTGAGGGTATCGAAGACATAAATATATGATGATTGAAAAGACCATCGGTTTAACAAAAATTAAGTTATTAGGATAACATTTTTCAAGATTCTTTTCCCAATGTTGAGGAATTATTTTTTTGAACAGGAATATAATGAAATATACATGATATGTTTCTTATTTCAAAAAAAAATTTCATATTTTTTTGATCTTATAACAATTTCCAATTCATCTATTACTCCAAGTAACAAATATATTAAAATTAACTCTTATTGCTGAAGCACTAAAATTCACTTTTAACGGAACATATAGACCACAAAAGAGAGAAATTTTTTTAGTATATCTCTAGATATTTTCAAAAACAAATATGGTTTACAAAAGTTATCCAATATAATAAATTAATCACTAAAATATTATCCAAATTTAAACTTAAACAATTTCATAAATGGTTAACCTTATTACCATTCCAAAATATTAAAATATATAACTTTAGAAAGAAGGTTACTTAATTTCCAAAATTAAATTATCATTAATCAGTTCTAATGTAGTTAGTACTTTCCAATTTAAATTATCCATATCAATCATCACTTTGTACCAACATAATTTTCTCTATATTAGATATATATTAAGGTTTATCATAACCTCAATCATGTGTTTTACTTCTTGTTTAACTTTATACTGAATCATTTTTATTGGTTATCATTACCGTTCAACATGTGATCTCAAATCCTTAATGAAATGGTACTATAAAACAATCCATATATATTTCATAATTCATATAACCAATACACCATTGATAATATATTCAAATGACCCAATTCTAGAATCAAACACACTAACATTAATAAGTCATCTTCGTTTGTATCAATAGCATAAGCATACCCTTGATTCTTCTACTTCTTCTGAGGTAAATTCCTTGGACTGTTGTGTAATTTATTATCATAGTTTCCCATATCCTTAAAATTGAATAATTAAAATTAGAAAAATTCTTTTTTTCCCTTACAATCATGAGCATTGTGACCTTTTTATACACATTTGTAGAAAACTCCCATTCCTTTTAAGCAAGTACTAGTGTGTTTTTTTTCACAATTATCACATGATAGAAAATAATTATTTCCATTATTCCCTTTCACCATATTCTTGTAGTTGTCATATTCTTCTCAGGATTCCCTCTAAAGCTATAATACCTCTTTCTATGTCTTGTTAGCACATGATACTATGACCTCATATAAGGAGAATGCTTGGGAGATGACATCCCTTTAAAATATTGGATTAATACCATAAAAGAAATTATTATTTTTACCTTTTGGATTACTTTAATTGATGATGTTCTAATTAATTTTTTTAGAAAACATTTCTAAATGATGGCATAAAATATAATAGATTATATGATTATGAAACATAATGTATATTCTGTAAAACTAGTGAAATACTTAACATAAATTGAAATTTTTATGCGAATAAAATCTCAAGATAAGAAAAATGGTTTTTGGGATGTTCTTAAATACTTATCCTCAATATATGTCATGTGTTTATGTTCTATAATCTATGTTTTTCTAAATCTAGTTTCCAAGGTCTCTACTAAACTTTCTCTTATATCAACTCTAATGACCCTGACCCCAGATAATCAAATAACTTTCAGAGTAAACATCATATGTAAAATGGCTTATGGTTTAAGAAATAACACTATATATCACAAAAAAATATGGATATTAGAAATAAATTTAATTTCCAAAGAAAATTTATCAAAATAAATATATTGTTTCTAGATAAATTTATCAATCACAAAAGAAAGTGACATTTTGTAATATATTATCAGTTGGTAATTTTCAAATCAAATCCCCTTTGATGAAATGATTAAAATTAAAATATAAAATACCATGAATAATTAAGTATTCATGATATTAAATGTCAAATGGGAATTATATATTCCACCTAAATGTAAATTTATGCATAATAACAAATGTGTCTCAATGGAATGTCAATTGAGACAAAATCCCTTACCTCATGCTTCCTTTTGGTTGAACACTCTTTAGCCTCATGTATAATGGTTTTAAAAACATTATAACTTAAAATATAACCATATTAATATTTATAATTTCATATATTTTTATTTTATAAAATATTATCACCTGTTGATTAATAATATTTCATTATTTTCCCAATTTCAGGTGTTAATTACCTTGTTTTTTGAGTATTTTTTGACTTGTTATTTTTTGGTACTCTTACATAGATCATGATTTTATCATATATATAATTTAAATTATGATATTAATATCATATATATACATTTATATGTATTTATAATAATCCATAAAATTTAGTGATGTAAAATTAGATGCATTGTTCATAGAGATAGTAGGTTGTACGAACGCATGAACGCTGCTTCAATTTTATTATCATATTAAAGAAAGAAAATTAAATGATATATATGTATATTAGAATTAAACTTTTATATTTATGTTACATATATCACATAGTTTTATTATACTCATCCTTAATATGTTCTATGTAATGTGTGAATGAATCACATCGCTTTACGAGGTGGTAGTCCTTCGTACACACGAACGACGTTATCATATTCCCGTAAAATGAAAAGAATGAAGGTAAGTGTAATATAATAATAAAAAATCAAAAATAAATTATATTTTTAATATATATAATATATACACTATAAATCCATCATTATTACCATCCTTGAAAGGTTGTAATGGAAGAACGAATGACATCGGTTCATGAGACGATAGTCCGTCGTAGAAAAAAATAATGATTTCATAGCCCATTTTATATTAATGTGTCAATTTGTAGGTCATAAACTTAATATTAAAACATAAAATTATATTTAGAATACTTTTATTATTATATAATCATGATATAATAATAATTCAAGGATATAGAGAAAGAAATAAAAAAAATGATTTTAAAAAAATATTACCTATTCTTCGGGCATCCTCCTTAGGTTTGCACTAATGACTTCATAATTTGGATTTTGACCAATATAAGGATTATAGGATTAGGGGAATTATGTTTTAAAGTTATTTTTGTAGTTATTAGATGATCTAAATTGGTTTTAGAGATGGTAATAAGGGGAATAGAGGTGGCCTTTTATAAGTGGGGGAGAGGACACATGAGGCATTTTTGAAAAGAAGTTATGTGTAACAACGTTTTTACCTAAAAGGAGACTTAAATAACAAAAAAAATTATAAACAATAATGTTTAAGGTATAAATATCACCATATAATGTGTTTCGGATAAGTTATAGTTCATTTTTACACATCATATTCTAATTTGAATCATTATATATGCTCATTTTTCTCTTAATTGCTGTAATTAATTTTAACGAGTTTCACTAATATTTTTTGCCAAAAATTATGTTTAATTTATCATAAATTAAAAATTATTCTGATTAAAAATATTGAATAAATTTTCCAAATTTATATCAGAGAAGTGATAGAAATTAATTGAAAATAAATCTCACATATGGGATGAAAAAGTAGGTTTTTAAAGTAAAAAAATTCAAAAGTTTACTATCTTTTTATACCTAAATTCAATATAAAAATAATTACAATGACACAAAATTATATTAATATATATATATATATATAATTGATCTAATTTTTATTTCAAAATAATTTAAAATAAAATTTATGATTATAAATTATTTAGATGAAAATTTAGTTTCAAAATAAAATTCCATATTTTTCACTATTCATCAAAAATGAAATGTCTTAGAAAAATACCAAAAATACACCCTAAGATAATTTTTTAATTATTATTTAAAAAATAAAATTTATTTTTTCATATAATTTTTATAAATGATTCAAATTTTATTTTTAAGAAATTTGTGCCATTAAAAGGTTGAAAAAATGCCTTTAAAAATGATTTTTTTTCATGCGTAAAATTATATTTGTTCTTATATTATGCCTCTAAAATATATTTGATGAATTTTAAAATATTTTATTGAATATAAAATATTTAAATATCATTATTTCCATTCAATAATAGTAATTAATTTAATTTATTAATGTAAAATGCCTCTAGATCATAAAATAATTCTTTTATAAATACATTTCTTTTATATTAAATTGGTTTTTATATTCATTTATATTTAATTTATAACCAAATATTTCATCCTTGTATTTATATAAGTTAGTTAAAACTAATCATAACCATAAATTTAATGGATATGAGATAATTTCTATTTTCAATAATAATATTAATAGTATTTGGTAAAACTCGATCTTACGTGTAATACAAGCTATCGAAGAAAGTAATTGGGATGTGTAACATAGTCTAACATGGTTTTTCATGCATTAAAATATATATCATAGATTTAATTTTTTTAAAATAGTAAATATATTATAAGGTCTCAAGATGATATATCCCCTTCTTCACTTGGTGTTGTTTTTCATACATGCTATTGAATAAAATGTTATTCCTTTAGAATTTTGGGGTGTTAAAAAATTGCACCTTAAATTCTTAGACTCACCAAAGAAGATAAGGATAGAGTTAATTGGGAGTTAAGGTGGTGGAAACCATGGAGTGAAGAATATTTAGTTTTCTATATGTCAATAATTTGGGAAAAACTCTTAAGGGATTGTCTCAATGGGATGAGAAGATGTTTTATGTGTGGAGAAGAAGGGCACAAAGAAATTAATTACCAAGTAAAAATGAAAATTTAAGTTTATATAATATATTTTAATAATGGTATCCCTAAGGTATTATCAATGGATGAATGTTTTAACAATGAAAATTATGGGAATTATGCAAATTTATGTCCTAATGGAAAACCCAAGAAGAGGATCTGTAAGCTGGTACAAGTAAAGGATTTGTTTTTTATGATGAAGAGACTCCAATAACATATTAAATGAAGGAGGTATTACGAAATAAGAGGGTGAAGCCTAGTTAATGGTTTTATAGTGAAGGGGAATGATTTAAGTTTTCATATATTGGAATTAAAGAATTATTTTATATGAATCATTAAATATATAAAGATTTTCAGTTTAATTTTTTGGTTAAGTATTTTAAATAATATGTTTAATAGTACAGATAAACTGAAAAATTTATTTAATTTAAAGTTGTTAATTCATGGGAAATGCGTTATTAAGGTAAAGATAACCCTTAATATGTTCCTGATGTTGAGATAATGATGTTAGGATAAAGAGATGATTGATATGGATAAATTAAAATGGATAGTATAGATTACCTTGGAACTGATAAATTATTGGATGAAAAAGGAGTTTTATATAATCATTGATAGATTTTACCAAATTTTTTGGAATTATGGAATATATCTAATGATCTATGTTTTATTTAAGGAATAATGAAGTGTGTATGTTTTTAATAAATTTTTATGGTAATTCAAGTTATTACCAAGTTGAAAGATAATATATGATCAATGTATTCACATATTTGGTATGTGAAATTAATATCTAATTCATGTTTTATGGGGATTAATGATAATTTGATTTTTGAAATTCAGTTACCTTCTTTTTAAATATTTGGAATTTAATTTTTACAATACTTGGAGATCCTTAAGGTTAAATATTCATGAAATTGGTTAAGTTTAACTTTTTATGTTATTGTATAACTTATGCTAATAATTTCTTTTGATAATAAATAGAAAAATAAAGAATTAATTATCATTATTTTATCGATATTATGATCCACTATTGTTTTAGGTGGAAAATCATCTTCATTTCGTAAAGTAAGAGATTATGTCGAAATTTATCGATGCACAACTGAAGGATGAGACTGTTCTTATGAAATGGAATGAAATCATGTAAGTATATCTTCTTAGAAAAATTCCCCAACATTAGGATAAGGATCTTGAAATATAATTTTATCCTATTCTAATTATTTTTATGATATCAATTTCTTATTGCATACCTTTTTGGTATATGGTTTTATGGTTGTTTATTTTCACATGATCATTGACTATTTCTGATCGATGATCTTTGTCACTCTCCATCATTATTTGGAAATTACATTTTTCTTTCATGTCAAAATTTTTAATATACAACTTTGTTATCCTATTTGGAAACCTATTATAGGTTATCTTAGATAACATTCACATATATCTTCCTATGATTTCAAGTTGAAGTTTTATTAATACTTTTTGTGGTGTGGGTTTCCCACAAATATATTTTCAAATGATAAACCCCATATTAAAAAGCACGTGTTCAAATTTCAAGAAAAAAATTTACTCCCTAATATTTTATTAAATATATTTTGGGAATAAAGTTACATTCATTGATATCTTGCATTACGTGAAACACCAAGTTTATATATCATTACATGCAACACTGAGTTTTTCTTACATTATACAAAACATTGAGTTTAGCTATCATTTCATGAAATATCAAATTTAAACTAAACATGACATACTATTGAGATATTTTTATTTAATATAATAGTTATAAATAAGCCATTAGAATTCCATGTGTAAATAAGATTAACAAAATTAAGAAAATATAATTTTTACACATGTAAATATAATTAATTATTTAGTGACCAATTAATTATAAATTAAACTAAAAACCATTTAAGATCAAAGGAAACCTTTTTCTTAAAAACTATTTTGATGCACACAAACTTCTTCCACATCAATAAATTAAAAAAAACACTTTTTATGAATGATTTTAATTTAATTTATATATTATATATTCAATAAAATATTTAAAATTCATCTTATTGGTTTTCTAAACAATAGATAAAAATAAATCAAATTTTATTCTTAAAAACTATATTTTTCTAAAAATAAAATTCTCACAATTTTTACACTTATTTTTAAATTATTTTTTTACACTTTTAGAAAATTTATTTGAATGAATTAACCTCGTTTTTTAAATCATCATGTCAAACTTATCTTGGATGGGTTTTTTGGTAATTTTCAAGAAGGTTAATTTTTTTAGTGAATAATGAAATATTGGTTTTTTTAAGATAACTGAGGTCATGTTCAAAGGACATGCCTCCAAAAATAAAAAAAATTAAATCAGTCTAGAAGAATGAAATTTTCATTTATCACTTTGTAAAAGTGGAATCAACTCATCCGAAGTGGTGTTGGAGAATATGAAATCATAACAACACACCCCTTTATTTGAAAAAATATCAAAAAGAGAGTGAACATCAATATAATCGTGTCTGGTAAAGTAATTTAGAGATGAGATAATGTCCATAAATTTTACCCATTTAATAGTTAATCTCCATGAAAGGTGTATGTTTCCCACTTTAACATCATTCACAATTATAGAAGAGTCACACTCAATCTATAAGTTATTCTAGCCCTGTTTACTAGCCATGTCCACTATTTTGATCAGACCAAGCATCTCAACATCAAAAGTAGAGGTGGTTCCATATGGTCTATAAAGTTAGCCAAAGACATCTCTATTATGATCTCTAAAAATGCACCCATAGCTCGCAGGGCCTGGATTACCTTTGAAAGCCCTATCAGAATTGCATTTGATCTATCTTACAAATAGTGAGTTTCAAATGATGTAAAAAGTTCTTAAAGGTGGAAGATAATTATATAAAATTATAAGGCATCTCATAATTGAGAAATCATGGATAAAATTGTTATAATGTCCCGTCTAAAGTAATTTTTCATTCTGAATTTTCAAAAATATTCTTAGTGATTGTATAATCAATTATAAAAAAAGCCTTCTCATACATGATTTTTTTCTTTCCATTCCAGATTACATGGTTGAGCTCTACACAGGGATCCCTAAAAAGGTTCATGAGTTGTAGAGAAGAGCGAGATCTGAAATCATTTTGTAAGGTGTTCCATAATCAAGTACCTATTTTGGAGGCTTATATATAATAATTTGAAATTGAAAATTGAGAGGGTTATGGTAGTGCGATAGCTAAGGAAGTGGTGATCCACGTCCTCTCTATACTAATTCTAGAAAATATACCTTGAGTACAGATATATACCCATAGCTTGCAGACTTGTATCGATGGGAATCCTCTATAAAAGTGTGACCCTGGATGGAAAGATCCATTTTTATAGGGATCCAATCCAGTTATGTGGTCCCTACATTTTATTACTGTAGTAGAGTTTATCATTGATAATAACATCTACATAAAGCTCCCAAATCAGAATATCATTCATGTCAATGAAATCATAATTTCTAGTGATTTTTCTAATCTTAATGGGGAGTAAGGGAAGACAATCCATTTAATTATTGATGTTAGTATTGGGGTCATCCATATGAACAGAGGGATCAAACATGTTGAAAAGAGGAATACATGTCTAGTTGTTAAACCAAAAACTAAGAGAAGAGTTTCTTCTAACCAAACAGTGGGATTTTATAGAGATCCTGTTGAAAAAAATCATAAACGAAATCCATATAGAGGATCCAACATAGCTTGAATTCCTAGATTTATGTTTTCTAAGGAACATGGCTATAGTAAATTTTAGTGAAGTAGATTTATCATTCATAATCCTCATTATTAATTGATCTTGAAGGTATTGATTAAAGAGGAAAATATTTTTAATTCCAAAGCCTCTAATGGAATTCCTCTTACAACATTATTTCTAGGGGACTGTGATGATTCTTATCTCAAGCATGCTTCTGATCCCAACAAAACATTTAATGGAGGTGTGTATGATTTTAAGTAAAGAATAATTCCATTTATGCACCATAAAAGAGTAAAAATAATTATAAAAATAATGTGCTTCTTAGGAACAATTCTTCCATCTGAGAGACTTACATTTCTAAGAGACTAGGTCTCTTTGAATTTGGATAAGAATGTGATTCAAGTTTCCTATTCAAGTTCTTTCCCAAATCATGGGAACTTCCTAATTATATAAAATAGATATTTCCTTCTCTGATTACCAAATCACTAATAATGTTTAGTTTTTTAGAGGTAGAAATATTATTCCCTACGTAAATGAAGGATTTATTCTAGCATATCTCCTAGCCCAAAACTTTTTCATAATGAAAGATAGACATTTTTATGTTTTTATATTCATTTTATCAAAGTGGGTGAATATTATGATGTTATAAACATATAATAAGTGTGAATGATAAGATAGTACTTTTGAAGCTTTGATGGTCCTCAATTCACCACTACCAACCATTTTGAGAATCTAGATACTAAGATTTTCCTTTTCAATAACAAAGACAACAGAAGAAAGGGGTCACCATTCCTAACCCATCTTGAAAAAGAAAAGATTCCATCCTAGGAGCCATTAATAAGAATTGAGATATGGGAAAATACAAGAAAATATTTCATCCAATGAACGACTATCGAATAAAATCCAAATCCATTAGAAACCCTACCAATGAAACCCTCGTTCATGGTGTCAAAGGATTCCATAATATCATTCTTTAAGTAAATATTACCTCATGTGGTAGTTTTTCTGAGTAAATATACACATTCAGAGGTGTTAATGAGGTAGTATTTAATTTTTATCCCTTTAATAAATCCAAATTTATTGAAAGATATGATTTTATCTGAGATTTTGGCAAGCCTATTTGATAGACTTTTACCCATTATTTTATGAATGGTGTTTATAAGGAAAATTTTTATAAATTTAAAAATATAAAAAGAATCATCCAACTTTGGTATAAGTTTAGGGAATTTATCATTAGTTTCACTCCTAAAATAGCCACCCTTTAAAAAATAACTAATCAAATAATAGGCATTAGGCTGAATAATATACCTATTTTCTTGAAATAAATGGTTAGTGATGCCATATGGTCTAGGGGATCATCCTGCATTTGGAAAACAACTATGTCCCTTTCTTTAAGCACCAAAGAGACTCTGTTGAGAATTATATTGTCTTCATTACTTACCAATTGGGGGATGATTCCCACAATTAACTTGAATTTAGTGGGAGATTCATTAAAAGGATTCATGTAGTAAGAGAAAATATGTGTGACAAGGTCCTGCTTATCTATTAGAAGTTGATCACCATTTTTGAGAAGAGAAAGAGGCTTGTTCACCCTTTTAACTTTATAAATAGATTTAAAGAATTTAGTAATTATTTCAACATACTTTTTCCATTTAGTTTTGAAATTTTTCTTATAAATATTCTCTTTGAGATTTAAAAGATCATTAAGCTTGGTGGACATCATGATTCCCAGCTCAATTCCTTTTGGGAAGTCATTTTTGGAAATGGAAAACTAAAGATGATATATATAATTTTCCAGAGAATCAATTTTTATATCAAGGGAACTGAAGGAAATTATACTCAGACCATTCATTCTCTTCTTGATAAATCTTAGCATGAGGATACATGACATAAGATTTTCTTTAAGATCTACTAAAGTCCAGGATTCATAAAAAACCACATTTAAGATGTAGAATCCATACATTATTAAATATGAAGGGAAATGAAGGCTTCTTGTATCTAGAAATGAGAATCATAAGGATTGGATGGTGATAAGAGTTGGACTTGTCCAAGTAGACACGTGAAATAGATCTCCCAGAAGTTAAGAAAACATCATTAGTAAAGGTTCTATTGATTCTGTTGGATTCCATTATATTTAGATGCTTCTTGTACTATGTGAATTTAGCAACTTCCATATTAATTTCAATTATCTTGCAAATTTCAATGTAGGTTCTGAAATCATTGGTTGATATAGAGTGGGAGATAGGTCCAATATTCTCATCTGGGTAAAGGATAGAGTGAAAATCTCTAATAAGTTTCCAAGCGTCATTGATGATATCATATAGGGAACTAATGTCCTACTATAGAGCCCTTCTATCTTGGTAGACATTAAAGGCATAAAATATAGAACAAAAGTGTATCATGCCTTCATGAGAAAACTTCAAGTAATAAGTTATTCAGTAAAGATAACAGTAGTTGGAATTTTAATTCTAGCACGAACCATGGTCCATAGAATGTTAATATCAGAAGATGGTTGATTCATCCCAAGCAGGTGGTATCCTATACTCTCAAGAGATAAAATTTTGGAAGATAAATCCCTCTCATGTTCAGAAATATGAATGTTATCTTGTTTTTTATGTTTAATGAGAAGCCTAAGGGGACTTGTTATGTAAAATTTTGTCAGGCCATGAAAATTCTATAATAATTTCTTCATTTATTTTTGGTCTTGGGGTTGATATCCACAATCTCATTTTCACCTAACATTCTTATTCTCTCTAAATTTAGGGTTTGTCTAATCCTTTTTCTATCAGATGTTTTAATCATTTTCTGATTCCATTAGTAATGATGTAAAATTCATGGATTCCATCAGTAGCACTGCTCCTTAATGTTTTGTCTAGAGGATCCTTTTTTATATGTAGTAGAAGACTTTGTAGACAATAATATTAATTGGTTTATCCAGACTAGTTGGATCCTAGTCTATAATTTTTATACTTGTGTCCAATATCATATAATCATCTTAAATAGCTGCATCAATATCAGTTTGAACCACCTCCAATTGGGTCTTTTTAGACTATATAGATTTCACAAATCTAGTGTTCTAAGTGTAAAATTTTAAGAAATAACGCATTCATCCTCTAGGGAGAAATAGTTCATATCATTTGAGACTAGGGGCTCCTTAGAGTCTGTGCCTTCATGCAGTAGAGGGGAGCTATGATTTTTTCTCTTCTTCCTCAAAAATAATATCCTATGAGATATTGGATTTAGAATTAGTTCCATGGGTAACATCATCATGCATAGAGGATACAACCTTAACTATCCCCACTACTTTACTTTTCGTATGATTGGTAACCTATTTCCATGACTTGGAATCCTAAGCAGCTTGACTAATTTTTTAATTACACTGCAGTTCGCAACAGTATGTCCCACCATCATGCAAACATCACAAAAGGGATGCATATAATCATATTACACTTTCACTTGGAATTTATGCGAATTCAAAATAAGTATAATTAAGTCTAGGTATATTTTCTTCATGTTAATGTCAATGAGAACACTATCACAAAGGCCCAAATCCCTATTTAAATTTCTTAGGCCAACTTTCAAAGGAATCTCAATAACTAATGCCAGATCATTATAAATTTTGTGGTGCCAAAAGATCGAGGGGAGGCTGTAAATCATTTCCCAAACTTTTCAATTTGAGTGCCTCAAATTGATGGGGTAGATATCTATGTCCCATTCTAAAATTCAAAGAACACCAAGTTTCAAGTTTATATTACCAATTTTCCACACTAAGTTAAAATATTCATAGAATTTCAAAATTATGTGATAATAACCTTTTACAATCAAGGTCATCCTTCAGTGTATAATATTCTATCAATGAAAGATTATGGATATGAGATCCATGTTTTACCGCATCTTATCACCTTTCAAGCATGGTATTATACCAAGGATTGAGAAAATACACAAATCTATCCTTTTCTATAGTGCATCCTAATCCGGAACAATGGATAAAGATATATCCTTTAATATTTTGATGATAAGAGGATTGAAAAGGTCATAAATGGAAGAATCATATCCAGAGATATCTTTGAAAAAGGATATAACTTTACGAATCAAAGGATGACCAACCATGACACATTGTTTTTTCTGTGTAATTTATGGTGTTAATCCCTTATTTTTAGGAGAGATCCTCATGATATTATTGAAATATATTTCCCATTTAGGTTGAAATAAATCCATGGATAAATGTGAGAGCTAGAATATCTAAGATTAATCATCTTCAAATTAAAAATAGAGAGTTCCTATGCAATCTATCGTCAGTAATCCAATACTGAAAAATACTAGTTTCTATTAAAAAATCAACTTTTCATTAAAATAGTTTAAAAGATAAATTTTATTTTAATAAGGCTTTAAAGTAAATTAGTTAAATTATATATCTATTAATCAAATTTAGGTCATTTTAATCATTTTCATATTGAATTTTGAAATTAAAACTTTTCAACATTTTCTCTTTGGAAAGATTCTTTATCATCAATTTTTATATGTTTAATTATAGGTTATTTGGATAGAATTTGTCTTATCATTAGAATTATTCCTAGGGATTATCACTAATGTTTACTCATCCTTATGACGAAATTTAACTAAATATTTTCTCTGATATAAAAAATAGTTACTAATTCCTTTTACAAAAATTATTAGATGATTTCTAAACATAAGTATCCAATAATAAAACACAAGGATAGTAAAGGCCTTGTATATATGGAATATTGTGTTCATATTACATCAACTAAAAATAAAAAATGACATCATAAATTTATTCTCCATAATTATATCCTATATCTGTTTTATATCTTAAAAATTCATAATATAACCTTTGGAATACGTAATGAATGGGGTGAGATAAAAATCATAGTAAGAGAATAAACATGATAAGGAAATATAACATATGAGTCAAAGGTATAACATGATATCATAAAATAGAAGGATCATGAATAATCACATGGAATCATAAAATAAGGAATATAATATTATAATATCATCATAACATATGAAAAGTTGAATCATCACAAAACATGAAATAAACAAGAGTGAATGTAAACTTACTAGAAAATATCACATAGTGGACAAAGTCTCATAATAGATTAAGTTTACTCCCTTATCCCATATATGAAGTCTCATGAGACTATAACATTACCTAATGAATTGGAGTGTTATATAGACACACCCATCATAACATTTTCAGGATCTATGTGTTGCACATAAAGGAATTCAATAACAGGTCATAACATAATAATTACCCATGGAAAAAAATGGGTTGCATAATCTTATCTCATTTTATAATCAAAGTAAATTTCATAATGAAGGAATTTGATAAATAAACATAAGTAATGTATAACTCCATAAAATTAAGGGATAATAATATAGGTATAAATTTGGTAGACTTATACAATTAATTTTTAATTCTTCCATAACTTTAAATAGAGATAATTTGAGTTATATGTAGAATGGTCATAACAAAAAGAAAAGGGTAAGTTAGAAAGATCCCTTACCTCGAGATTAATTCATCACATGTGTTCTTTATATTCTAGAAAAATAATTTTATGTTAATTATTTACCTTATTAAAAAAATTCATGTTTTTTATTTATTTTATTTCATTTATTATCATGTTATATTCAATTACTTTTTTGTTTAGGTTAAAGTTGTATGTTTTGATGATGTTCAAATCATATGTCCAAAATCACTTTGGTAAGTTGGATAAAGTCATAGAGATAATTAATTAATCATATTTAGAATAATAATAATGATATATTTATCATTTTTATACATCATTTATACTTTAAATCCAATTATTAAGGATTTTTAGGAAAAACAAACTATGTTACAATCATGGAGATGGTAAGTCTTGCGTATGCATGAGTAACATTTCCATTTTCAAAGATCATGATGAAAAGAAGGTAAGTATTATTTTTTATTTATATAATTATCATTATATAAAAAATATAATATTATTTCTTTAAATAAACTTACATATACCATCAATGTGATGCATTAATAAAAACGAATCACATTGCTTCGCGAGGTGGTAATCCGCCATACACACGAACGAATCATTTATTAAATGAATGGTAAGGGAAGAAATTGTATGATATATTTATTTTATATAATGATTAATATGTCATTAATATCATATATAAACATAAAATTAATCTTTATTACCTTTCATGTAAATAATAAATGAAAAAAGAATCACATCACTTTGTGAGGCGGTAGTTCTCCATTTACCCAAGTGGCGTTATCGTATTATCTATAAAATGTAAAGTAAAAGTTATTTGTGATATTATATTTCTTGAATTATAATTATGTCATATATTTCATATATAAAAATTATATACATCATTATATCCATATTCGAGAATCAGTGATGGAAAAAAAATTACGTCAGTTTGCGAGACGGTAGACCATCAAACACACAATCAACAGTTTTGTTTCCCATTTGATGGTCATGGATATAGATTTAGGTTATGTAATTAACATAATAAAATGTTACTATATTTTATATATTTTTTATAATATTATAATAATTTATTATTATTTTAATGATGTTTAAGAAGAAATAAAACAAATTTGATCTGTTAAGGACATTACCTCTTCTTCAGACAACTTCTTTAGGTTTACACCAAAATCCTTCGTAGTTTGTAATTATGATCAAAAAACGATATAAGATATTTTGAGGGAATTAAGTAATGTATTTTTTAGGCATTTTTTGAAACAATTTTTTTTAGAAGTGTTTAAAGTCGAGGATAGTTTGTGGCCTTTTATGGGAGAGGACACACTTGAATTTTTGAAACGAAAGAATTACACCCATGTTTTTTTACAATCCAAAAGAATAAATAATGTACCATTTTAAAAAAATTCTAATATATAAGGTATAAATATTACCATAAAATTTTAATTATAATTATTTTGTTCATTTTTAACTCTTATATTTTTAGTGTAACCCTTGATAAACCTATTTTTACCTTAACTATGGTAATTAATTTCTTCTGTTTTTATTATACATTATGTTAAAAAAATTAAGTTTATAACATTAGATAATATAAATTATTCTGATTAAAAATAGTAAATCTATATTTCAAAATTCAACTCACAACATTGGCATAATTTAATATAAAATTAAACCCATAGATGTGTTGAATAATAGTTTTTCAAGAAATGCATTTTTCAAGCATAAGATAATATTATAATAACTATATTACATGTGTAAATATATAAATTAATTTAAATTAATATTCATTTATATAATATATAAATAAATCATAAATCATTCAGAATTAGGAGTTATTTTAATTAATTAAAATGTGGAAACATTATGCATGTTAAAATAATTTTCATAAAAAACATTTCTACGCCTAAGGATTAACTCGGACAAAAATATAGTATAAAGAAGATTTAAATAAAATTAAATGGATTTAATATAACTAAATAATATTTATGTTAATTTTAAATTAAAATAACATAATAATGGGACTTAACTTATTAAAGAGAAATGAAAATTTTATAAAAATCGGTATTTTCACTATTCACTAAAAAATTAATAATTTCTGAAAAATACCAAAATTTCACCATCAGTTAAAATTGATATGTGGATTTAAAAATAATATTTTTATTTCATAAAATAAATTTTCTACAATTTCCAAAAATTAATCATAATGTTTTCTCACAAAAATAAATAAAAAACATTTTTGAAGAAAACATATTTTTTAAAGAATAAATGTCTTCATTAAAAATTAAGTGATTATTAAATAAGAATTTATCAATAAATTTATATAGATTAAATCCTATATATATATTTTATAAATTATTTAATAACATTCATCCCTAAACATTTTATGGTTAGGTTATAACATTCATAAATAATAATGGTTCATTTAGGCTCGATGTTGCATATCACATACGATATCGAACATCATTTTCCAATTTAAAATCTCAAAGTGTTACAACACAAAAAACTATATAGTATAAAATTTTCCAAATAAAGGCTTGTAATTGTTATTTTATGGGTTTAAAAATGTTTCACACTAACTATGATTTCACCCAGAATCTGTAAAATTTTATCTTTCACCATAAAATTAATATAAATAAATATTTAAATATAAAAAATGAGTGTAACAATTCTCACCACCATATTGTTTTATGCCCCTATAAAGTCAAAGTGAGATTCCTCATACAAAAAATATTATCATTAGTATTTCATAAGATATTCTCTCTCTCATGTTTCCATATTAATTTCATTTTTTTCATAACAACTGAATTAATAGAATAGTACTCCATATAAGAACCTTTCTTTATTGATCAATAATACGACCAGGTGTCTTCATAGATATTACATCATCCTAAATGTAAAAAAATTTCCAACTAATAATATGTAATGTATCTAGTTAATATATTCTCTACTGAGAAACATGAATCACATCATAGTTGTCATTGGAAAAAGGGTTCACATTAAGTTATAATTAACTTATATAATCCTTTCAATAATTTCAAATGTTTCAACATAATTAGACATAAATTTCCTATATTTATTGAGTATAAATTTATTTAACCAAATGGAAACTCATAATATATATTTCAAATTTGAAAAATGATCATCAACTAACTAATAAATAAGATTTGTTTTATCGGTTACTACACCAAGTCAAGCCCCAAGAGCATTTTCTCTCATATTTTCATCTTGAATAAAGAATATCAAAAAAATTATACAAATCATTAGTAAATACTAGTATATAATAATAGATGAAGGAGTTATATGAATTTTAACAAAATATTTCATATACTGCATTCTTAGTTTTTCAATAAACAAATCTCCCAAATAGATAAAAAAGGTAGAAACTTATCAATTTCATCAATGATTACCCCAATAAAATCCAAATTTAATGAGAATCATAGTAATTTAATAAATTAATACATCGAGATTACATATCATTTTTATGTCATCATAGGGCCGCAACATGATCGTAGGTCATTAGATCCATGTATTTGTTAGCAGGTAAGACATTGTTCTACAAAAATATTAACTCATCACATGATTTAAGACCTCTAAAATTAACTCTTTATATTATGTTACATTTTAGTGGAATAAATATTTTCTACCCAACTCATATAATGATATTATTTCATGAATTTCTCTCATATATGAGAGGGAACTACAATCTATATTTGAAAATAATTAGTCATATCAAGTGCTTACATCCACTCCTCAATGGTCTCTCATCCATTTAGTAATCACAAAAACCATAACGCTCAATATCAAATAATCCTCTAACACCATAAAAATATTTTATTATTCTACCTATAAATAAAAACCAACTTTAATGCTAATCAATTATTATTGGTCTTATTCTTCTTTAACCATGTGATCTTCTAATTTATATCTCAAATAATTAATCAATGTATTTCACTTAGCTGGTGTATATGTCAACTCAATGTATGAAGTTTGAAAATATTCTACTCATATTTTTTTCTCAATTTTATGGCTCATTGAGATAAAATATATTTTATTCTCTTATAGATCATACATATCATAAATTCCTCACAAAAAAATAGTATTTCAAATATTTTAAGTCATGGCCTATTGTCTCTAATTCAAGAGGATGCATATGATAGTTCTTTTCATGTGTTCTAAAATACCCTTAATCTACCATGTGGTCTCATTGGATAATAAAACTATAATACTACTATATACACATTGAAATATATAATTTAATCATCACTATTATCATAAAATACTAGGGTTCAAGGATGTCTCATTTTAAGCTAGTTCAAAGCTTCTTGACACTTTCCATCTCATTCAAAAATTTAAATCTCTTACATTAATATTGTCATCAATAAATAAAATTTAAAAACTATCATGCCAAGAATTAATAATATCTAAGAAATACAAGGAAACTTATGACCTCAAAAAGGTTATTTGTAGTTTTCCAAGTCATTAAAATTTCAATCATTTCAAAATCGATCAAGATTTATTTCTATAAGATAGTATAACTAAAATTTTCCACTGCTTGAATCTACAAATTAAATTTTAATAATTCATCATACAACAAGTGTCCTCATAATTTCACTGATAAAATATCTAAATTCCACTCATGGTCTATATTTTGTAGGAAATAAACTAAAATATAATTAAAAATTGACACACAAAAATTGTAGATGTAACTATGGAATGTAAGGTTCATGAATGCTATGAAAATTATTAGATCATTTGTAAGCACAAAAAAATCATGAGGAACTCATAATAATGATAATATATTTAAATTTTTATCTTTCAAATATTATTTACTTATCACGAGTTGGTGGTATCATGATCATAGGCCAATTTTTGAAAACCATATTATGCCCTTTAAATAATTAGATAAAATATTAATTTGGAAATTATCAATTTTATAGTGGATATCATTTATAAATTTTCAATTAAATTAATTTTTTATAATAAATATATAAATGAAAGATAACAATATTTTCCTTAGTGGAGAAAACTAAATTATTACAAAGTGAAGTGTTTTGTAAAATAAATTAATTATTTTTTAAATTCCTTAATTGTAGTTTTAATTCTGTTAAATTTTTTGGTGTCATGTGATAAAAAGCTAAATGAATTAGGTATTTTTTATATAATAACTCATTATAAAATTACACTTCCCTTTATAATTTTAGCTTATAAAATCCTCTAAAAAAATATATGGATATTTTCCACCACTGTAGTAAATATAAGTTGTCTATCTACTTCAACAACTCCCAAAACAAACATTTATAGTTGAAAATATATCAATATAAAATCCATGAAAATTGGTATTTTTTTCACCCATTAATACCTCATTCTCCTTATAAAATGAGAGAAACATTATCTCATTACGTGAAGTAAGACTTCCAACTATAATAGCCAATGTGAGTCTTATACTCTAATATTTTATTCATTCTAATGATCAGGTCAAACATGTTCATCTTGAGGACTATATATTTTTTATGACACTTCCAATGTGATCTATACATTATGATCATTCTAAATCAATAGGGAATCAACATCATATGTGAACTCAACTGATCTAACACTCAAGAAACTGTAAATGAATGGGATTTCTTTGTGTAAAATATAGTATAAATCATGGTATATTCAATAAATACATTACCACACATAGTAGCAGGCCCTGATTTTGTCTCAAAAAAAGTTTATAAAATAGGAAAAAGGAAACCCATGTCTTTATTAGTCAATTTCCTTCCCTTTTATTGAGTGATCACCAGTTTTTTGATTCGTACTACTATTAATTTATTTCTCCACCATTTTAGCATGTTACTAAGGTTCACCCTTTATACGTATCCTTATATGCACCTATGAACCAAATGGATAGATCCTCCAAAACTTTACTCTTGAGGAAAATTGTTTTAATATTTCTTTAAATTTGTCTAATTTTACATAATGATAAAATGGATTTGGTTTTTCAAGGAAGTTAAGCTAAAAGTTTATTATGAACCCAGACTAAAAGCATCCTCATTTAACACCTTAAAAGGGGGAAGAAACTATAACCATGGATTGATTTTTTTTATACACTATTTATTCAATAAAAAACAACTTGATTAATATTTTTTAAACTCAAATCAATTCTTTTTTTCTCTTACATAAGGGATAAAATCAATCATACCTTAAGTTCTTGTTATATCAGCTTTCATTTTCACTAAATTTCTAAATATATAGTATAGATAATTTATAAGAAACAAATTGTATATTATTTTATTATGGGTTAATTTTTCATCTCAAATATTCAAGGTTTATTATTTTTACCAACTCATGTGAAAAGAAAATGAGTTCAATAAAATGTGATGTGTATTCTACTTTTGACCATTTTAAGAGTCATGGGATAAAATTAGTGATTAACAAACTATATAATCTCATCCATGTGATATTATCAAGAAATTTAGTCTATACCACTGGATCCCACAATAAAAGAGTAGTTATCTCTATCATATTGGTATGAAAATTCAGTTTATATTTTTTTGGTGTGTAATGTGATGGGAAAATATGATTGATTCTCTTGACCCAATATTTTTTTTCTTGGGGTCTCACACCAACCCTAATTTTTTTGGATTTTTCCTTTGTAATACAAGATTCATATACATATCACATGAGATTTTTTATTTTAATCCCTAAATGGGACCTATAAAACATGTATGCCTATATTCAAGAGTTGTTGGACAAAAGCAGTATCACTTGGTGAAAAATGTTTCACTTCTCCCTATCTACTATTAGAAGGATCTCTCCTTTGTGACATTTTCTAAAACACCCAAAGTATTTTTTACTAAAACATGTCATAAAAATATTTATTAGTATAGATCATAGAATAACAATTATAGATTTCCTAAAATATTATAAGAGTGAATTTAAGAATTGGATTAAGGGTTTCTAAGGTGGTATGATTTTATAAAACTTTTTGGAAAGAATAAAATAACAAAAAATCACATTTCATCAAATGAATGAATATTAGTCATGATTAAATAATCATGCACAATAATAATCATAGTTATTGAATGGGAAATTATGATTCACCAATTATGAGTCAAATCGTATACAACCACTAAATTGGTTTGCATAGTTAAAAAATTGTGCACAAAATCATGTATTGTATCTGATTCCTTGTTATCTGAAAAAATAAAATGTTCACCCCCATTAATTCATAGTCATTAAGTGTCACTATAAATATAAATTATCATCCAATGACTAATATTTTTCTCTGGTTACTTTCACTTACAAAAACATATTCTAATAACCTATTTAGAATTAAAAAAATGGAAATCAAATTCTCATTTCCTAAAAATTATTTAAAACCCAATTTCATAAGTAAAATAAAAAAAATCATTGGAATTTTAAATAAATGAAATACATTACCTATATAAAACTACATGATACACTAATTATGCTAACATATCATTGAATATATCAAATAGATTTTTGTGCAGTGATTTTCATTTGTTTTAAATTATAAGTAATGTTAATATATGTTGAAGGAGAATAAAAATCATTGTTATAGAAGTTAACAAACCTACTGTAATGAAGGTTTTGTTGGATAATGGTGTTCTGAAAAATAATTATCTAGAATTTAACACATCAGAAAACATGTATAGTTTAGAACTACCATCTAAAGATGCACAATGAAGGCGTTTATTAGTAATGAAGTAAAGCACAATATCTAATGATTGCTGAGTTAATCTTAAGAATTAATCAAGGAAAAGTTTTTAAGTTAAAAATAATCATGGTATATTACACTTGGATGAAGGATGAAGATTTTTTTTAAGTTACAATGTGAGTTGTGAAGGAAATGTGAATTCATCTAGAAGATTCACTTAACGATGTTATGAGATGAATGATGGAAAAAGTGATGTAGATGTAATTTTTTCTGAATCTGAAGGTTATGAGATGTAGTGGATTTTAGATTTGTAGAAGATGGGGTTTTTGAAAGTCAAGAGTAAAATATTTAAAGATATTTAACTTATTATGTTCCAAACATTGTAGAAGTTTGGAAGATATAGTGTGGGGATATATTAGCAAAGTATTTAGAGTCACTGTACATTTCATAAGACTTCTGATGATTTTATAAGACAATTTTATATTATAATAAGAAACAAAAAAAATTATAATACTTGTAGATTTGATCTTAGAGTCCTCATATAGTTAGAAATTGGAAAAGGGTAAAAACCCATCATGAGAGTCATGTGAATGTTTATAATGTTTAGCAAGGAAATTTGTAAGTGTAATTTAAAAAATTATAATATCCATTTACTCTTATAGAAATCGCGGTTGAATGGAATAATTTTCTATGGGGAGAAGAATAACAGTGGTTCATAAGAGTAACTTAATCTTATAAAGTGAGTAACATGTGATCTATTAGAGTCTATAAGTTTATCAAATTTAAGGAGTTGAAAAACTAAAAGGTGTATTGTCAGAAAATGAGCTATAGTTAGTGAGTTATGATGTAACTAGAATATAAGGTATTTTTGTGAGCTATTATGACAAAACTATCTAAACGGTTCAAAAATTAATGTTGTAAATTCTAAAGTAATCTTTAAAAGAAACAAACGTCATTATAATTCAATAGGGTATTGTGATTCAAGATGAATTGAATTTATAAAAGGAAAAATTGACAAACGTTGTCATGGTATGTAAGAAAATATGACTTTTCTCATGTATACAACTAGAGGATGATATTTTCATGATACTTAAGGAATGTTAAGAGTTGATAAACTCTCATGAAGTCTTAATTAATCTTTAACATTGTGTTTTAATATTAAAAAATTTTAATAAAAAGAATTTTTAGGAGGATGATAATCAATAATTTTAAATGTATAGGGGGGCCAAACATTTGACGTGTCTAGAAGATAAATTCACATGCATGTAAAATGGAAGTTATGAATGATATTGATAATCATGCACTATAGTTATTTCTGGTTGTAGAACCAGTAGTTAAATCAGTCAATAATACTAATTATCATTGGTTAGTACAAATCCAAAGTCTCAAAATTAATTCAAGTAAAATTGACTAGTTTGGAGGATGAGAAATGTAGAAATCCAACGAATGTGTGGAAATAGAGAACAATAGAAGCTAAGAATAAGTGAATTCTTATTTATTCACTTATTTAAATGGAGAACTCTGTAAAATCCATATCCATGGAAGATACACTTTGTGTTTAACCAGTGATGTGTTTTAAGTAATAAAATCTCCTAAGTCTAACATATTAGGGATTATGAACATTGAACATTGAGTAAGTTCTGATGAGATAATGGTGATCCAATAAAAATAAAAATAAAAATAATATTATTAAAAGAATAAATAGTCATAATCCAAGAAAACTATAAGTAATGTTGATAAAAATTTACATTGATCAATAGTTAAACCAAAAGGATATATGTAAAATGCTCGGATTAAAAACATGTGTTGGAGAAAAGGATGGAGAACACACAATTATCAAGAGTTATTTTAATGTTTGTTCAAATATTCAAAGGCTGAATATGATTAGTGTAGTGAGAGAGTCCAAACAGAACATTAAATTGTTATAAGTTAGAGTACCATTGAGAAATTTCATATAATATTTATGTGAATTCAAAGTCAAGTTGTTGATTTTGAGCTAAACATACAAAGATAGAAAGATGGTGTGTTGCAATTCATGTCCCCCCCAGGATTTTAGGAATTGGAGAAGACATTTGACCAATGTCTTAAACCCAAATAATTCATTGTCAACGTAGATATACCGAAAATAATACTATGAATATTTGGTAAGAATCAGATTTCAAAAAGATCTTATTACTTCATGAAGGGTAAAATTAAGGACATTTGATAATAATTATGAGTATTTGAGTAGAGAATAAAGTATAAGATAAAGATAAATCAGTTATAATATTTTGAGTGATCATTAGGATTGATGTTTTGTGGACCCAAAATTGAAAAGCTCTAGAGATCAATAAGAAGTTTTTGTATAGTTAGAAACTAGAATAAATGGATCAAGACCAAAATTTTAGGGAAAATATTTACTAAAATATATTTTCTCGAATATTACCTATTAAATAGATTATATTTTCTCCTTGGGCTTCATATTCTTGATTAGTATCCACTACTAATTGGATCATATGTATAAGTGATAGAAAAACAGTACAAGTTCCTTTTTCTAGAGCATTGGAAGACATATAATAACTTCTCAATTGAGTTAATCCATTATTCCTCAATGAAGGGATTAGATGTTCTACTAAAATTAGGAGACCTTTATGACATAAGGAACACAATTGAAACTTATTATTACTTAGGATAATAAGGGTATCACAAATTATTCAATGTATTATTTATAACTTGAGTCAGTAAAGCTATTAATTCCATGAAGTTCTCATATTTTGGTCCCATCAGGTTAGGAATATCATTATTATAGAAATAATTACATTTCTCATCACAATTATTATTAGTAGTATTTCTCCAATTTACTACTGTTTACTAAAATGAAGGAAAATTAGGGATGATAATACATAAACTAATAAGCATATAAAAGGAGAAATTGTGAAAAAAGAAGTAATGACTTATAAATGATATTTATATCCAGAATTATGAGTCTCTAGGTTTCAATATAGATTATATATGGTAATTTTCACATTATTTTTTCAAACCTATAACTCCTCCATAACATTTCATAATGAGTTTGAAAAGTTTCCAAAGCATATCTCTTAGGTGTGTCAAACTAAATTTGAATCAAGTCCTTTTTTTTGAAACCAGGTACAGGTCAAGTTAATACACAATGATCCATTTCATGTTTATTTCACCTCGGTACATCTATACTATATTCACATCTAATTGTAGTATCTGGACATGGATTTAATTTCTAGTAAAACACTCACTATATATTTTACCAAAACATCAGGATGTTTTCATATACATAGACTTATCTCTAGGGTTTTTACTAACATATTACTATCCTAATACAAAAAAATAGGCCATGCTTTGGTACCAACTATAATGACTGAATCCAGTTACACATATTATTACACGATTTTTAACCAAAATAAACATATCCCAAGGATCCGTAAGCCTAATTTGTTTGGGAGACTGGGTTCATAAAACATCAACATGAATATAAAATGCATATTTATATTAAACATTATAATATTATCTTATATCCCTTCTAAAACTACATAGAATAACTTTGGGAATACATAAACAAAAGGGGGGATCTATAAAGCCAAGTATAGGAATAATCCTGATAACAAAGCATAAAATATGAGTCAAATAGTAGAACATTCTATCATAAAAGACAAGGCTCATGAATAATAATTTAGAAGAATAACATAAATAATATAGAATCAAAAGATCATGACATCATAGAAATGTGGAAACTTCATAATACATGACATCATAAGCATATGTCAAGGATCAATGTCAAGACATTATAACATAGTGGGAAGAGTCCCAAAATGGATTAGGTTTACACCTTAATCTCATTTATATCATATAAAGAGATATAAACATTTCCAAATTCATTGGAAATTATTTTATAACACCCATAATAATTTGTATATAAATATTTATACAACATAATCGAATCAAATATAAGGTATAAGTATAAGAAATATTAATGGAAATTAATGGGTTATATAATATTTCCTCAAAGAATAATCAAGGTAAATTTTATAATGATTATAAAGTGAATAGGGGATTAAAAATTTTAGATGTTTATATTTGAAACAAAAAAATATGTATAAAATATGGATTTTATTTGAAAAATTTCATGAGAAATGGTGTAAAAATGGGTATAGAAATGGACCTATAAAATAGTGTTTTAAAAAATCGCTAGAAGACTTTTATAGAAGGAATGAATATAGAATTTTATTTGAAACCAAAGTTAAACAAAAACTGTTTAACCTAAAATATCTATTATTTTAAGAAATAATGATTGGGTTAAAGACATCAAAATAGTGTTATATGAAAATATTAATGGATAGAAAAGTTCCCCTTAATCGGGTTTGATTTCGAAGAAGGTATTGATAAATAAAGTCAAGGCATGTATAAAGTTAGCAAGGAAATGGGGAATGATATAGGTGTATATTTATGATAAATATATACACAATTTATAATCATTACATATCATCAAGTAGATGAAGTTATATAGAGATAAAAAAGGCATAACCCAAGTAAAAGAGGTTGGTTCATAGAGTTCCATTAACTTAGGCATGGATTCATTTTTTTAATTTAACTTAACATCCTAAATGATTAAGTTATATTTATTAATAACTTCATTGATAGATTAATTCAAATATATTTAATTTATTATTATTTTTTTATGTTATTTTAGAATCATTTAATTAAGATATCGAGTCTATATTCCTTGTCTTGAGGACATCTATGTCATGTTTCCAAAGTCATATTTGTTTTAGGTAATTATGAGGGTTCATATGATTTGATTCAATAACTATAGATATTTTATTAACTCTATTTAATGATATTATATAAGTTAATAAGGTTATTTATATCCAAAATTATTCATAAATAATCATAACTTTGAGAGTATAGGTTTTAATGTTATACGGTAAGTTCATTTGGGAAGGTTTTATGAACATGATGAACTTACTTGGTTTTATTTAACTTTAAGTGTATTTAACCATTCTAGGATAAGAATAAAAATAAAATATACCTATTAATATCAGTTTTAATCACAATAATTTAATTTAATTCTTCCAAGAATGTGGGGTTTGGAAATTAAATTCATAGTTCATGGGAGTGGTGAATCGACCCTAATAAGAACAATGTTTTCAGTTTAGAATTTATTGAGGGTATTATAGAAAATGGATATTACATAATTATAAGAAAATATTAGTATATTTTGAATATTTATGGTATCATTTCAATGTTTATAGAATTCATATGTCAGGGGTAAAATGTTAAAAAAATGAAAGAAACTCGGATGAGAATTTTACCTCTTCCATTGAGTGTCTCCTCCTGACTACCCCTTAAGTATCATTAGGATGGTATTTTGATAAAAAAAATAACTATTTAGATTTTGGGGGTTTTGAGGGGATACATTTACATATTATGGTATATCTTCATGTATTATAACATGTGATGAGAAGGAGTGGTGAGTGGTGGTATTTATAAGGGGAAGAGAGGGGTGTTTTTGAATATAGTATTCATTAGTTTATTGTTTTTACTCAATTCAATAAATAGTTATGAATATTGTGACTAAATAAAGTAACTAGTTCAAGTTAATCCAAGATAATTGTCTCTTACATCAACCATTTATTCAATTAATCATCTATTGAACTTATAATGTAAAATATGGTATTTTCCCATATAGTAATATTAACCAAAAATTAAACATTTTTAGAAAAATACCAAAAAAAACAACCAAAGAAAATATTGATGAGATAATTCCAAAAATGAAACTTCTTTTTTCAAAATAATATTATAAATATAAAAATTTACATTTAACTATAATATTTATTTATTAAAAAAATGGTTTTTATGAAACGATCAAATTTATAACACTCTGAAAAATTAATTATTGTTTTATAAAATTATATTATCATAATTATAAAATATATATTATTCCTTGAAAGTATTTTATTAAAGTTAATTTTTATTTACAACATTTACATTTATCATAAAAATTTATTTTAACAAAGATAAATCATATATATTTTGTCAAAATTGTAATCATGATTTCATTATGTCAAATATTTATTTTATCATATTTAACGCTTTAATATAATTATATTTTAATAAAAACTCATTATATTATTTCCTAAATATTATTTTACTATTAAAATGGACATTTTACTATTCCATAATAGTTATATTACTATTACAATGATCATATAATGGTCACATTGAAATGGCCAGCTAATAGTTAGATCCTAACGATCATATTTATCTTTATATATTATATATGAGAAGGGATTGGATCCTTCTAGCCTACTCCCTTTACATGTTTTGGAATTTTTAGGTTCTTGGAGGAAGCATGGGCTTGGTTCACTACAGTTTGAGAGTTGAAATCTAGACATGAGAGGAATTAATGGTGTGAGAGTATATTTCGTCACTCGAATAGTGATTCACAATATGTGTAATGGTGGCTCATAAGGTTAAATTCATGATTTGAACCATAGTTTCATGATTTTATTAGAAAATGGGTCATATTTACTTAATATTTTTATAAAAACTAAGAACATGTACATGAATTTCAATATATAAATTAATCCAGAGTTATAGGATATGGGAGTTTTATTTTTTGAAAAGCCTTATACTCAGGTTATTCATGATGTGAATTAATCATTCATGTCATGAATCCTCATCTAGTAGAGGTTATATAAACTATATCACACCCTTTATTTCACTCAAAACTCTCAAATTTCTCCGAGACCCTATATAGACAGATGTGCTCTTTGAAAATGTTCTAAATCCCTTCAACTTGGGATTGATCACTAGCTTATAATGTTCGATATATGTGATCTGAGGTGATTTCTCCTCTTTCTCTTGTGGTTTCTTCTACATTTTGTTTTCCCCACTCATTATGTCCTTTCAAGTTATGGTGATATATCTCATTCATTCTCATGAAGAACTTTTCAGGATTGGTATTATGTTCATGGTGTGGAATCCATAGGGTCCATCAGTTCATTGTGTAAGAATTGATCATAGATATATACTTATTGTTTTATTCTTGCTTGTCGAACATTAAAAACCTTAAAGTGGGGATGTGTTTCTTCTTATTCTTTTAAGTGTAATTTTGGAGTAATCATGATTTATCTCTTTGGGTAATGGTGGAATTAACCCAAATGAAGGTAAAATAGGAATTAGATAAATAATTGGTTTTAGGTTGTAGTGATCACATGTGTTTATATTGTTTTAATGGTTTGCATATTCATTTTATAGATACTATGTTATCGTTGCTTATGCTATGGTTTAGAAAATTTATTATGATTATAAATTGGATAAATAATATAAAGTTGTTAATTCTTATGGGATAGATAATAAATATCCATGTTTAATTATAATTTTTCTTCCTCATAATTGATAGAAATGGAACTTATTCTCAAATCATGTTTAATCAATAGATTTTACCTATATATATATGATGTATTACATTGGATTTTGTTATAAAATATGATAAATGATTTTTCCTAGTGAGATTGATCTGAATTATCATTCCTATTAGAAAATTTGATTTCATCTTAGGATGGTTTATGGTTTTATATGAAAGGGTGGGGATTACTATGTTTATATGAGTAGTTGATTCCTATGATGGCAGAATGGTTGGTGATATACACATTAGAGTTGGGGATGTCCCTAAGACTGATGGAGCGGGTTGAATCTGGGTTTACCCATTATTTGTTAGGGATAAATATCATATTTTTTATTCATAATTAATTTACTTTAATGTTCATATGGTTGGTATTCTTTTTTATGCTTTCCTTTCCCCATTTCTTAACACAACTGGATGTGTATAGTTAATTCATATTTTATCATATCTATAAAGACCCAGCCATAAAAAATTATATAATCCAATTTTTTTAGTCAAGAGTTCACTTTCTTACATTTCAAGGATCTTTACAGTTTATAATTTTTGATAATTATGTCATAAATCTTACATAAAAATACCATACATTACAATTTATGAACTTTTACTCGGTATCCATCCTTCCCACAACATAAAACCTTTTAAAAAACATTTTATCTTTTCAAGATAAATCATTATTACATTCAACTTGATTTCTTACTTTCCCTTATCCACCCTTAAACATGATGAAAAAACATTTTAAAAACTGATATGAGCACAAAAAACAAGGTAAAGGACATAATAATAAGAAATCTAAGAGTCCATTTAAAAACATGAATACCCATAAAAGGTTTACCTCTATCTCTATATTCTTTGAGCATATTAAATAAATCATCTTTTCATGAAAAACACACAATTTTTCCATAATAAAACCATTACAAACCATAGAATGAAAATGTAAATACATTTATACAACTTAGAGCATCATATTCATAACCAGTATTAAACTCATGTCAAAAATATCTAAATCCCAGTTACATCCATAAGAAAAATCACCTCGGTTAAATCCCTCATTCTTACCTAAAAATATAAGAAACATTAAAAAATAAATTGGAGAGTTATAATTAGTCTCATCCATCATATAATTTATACCAGGATCACCCATTCATCATATATAATTATCAAGTACCATATCATGTATAAAAGATTTTATGTTTTTACATTTTCATAATAAATCCCTTGAAAATCTCATTTAAACTGATATAAAAAACATTTTCAGATATCTAAATACCCTTTCTCTATGAAAACCCATTTAAAAAAATACCTAGAACAAAGGGAAAGAGGGTTATTATTTGGAGAAAAAATTAAATATTCTAAATTAATTTATACATAAAATAATGGTTATGGTGGTGGAAAAAACCACTGTCACCATATATGTTAAAACAAAACATTCCTTTTTCATTTTTATCAAAATGTTCTGTAGAAAGAATCACTTTTGAAAACAAAGGAAATAATGTAAAAAGTGACATAAAATTTAATTTATAATTCATTTATGTCTATATTAAAATATCCATAAAATAATTTTTATAATATTCACATGGAAGAAAAATATTTAGAAAATAAATCATTAAAACATTGAAAATGAGGTTTTATGTAAAAGTGTTCCTTACCTCGAGTATAAATCATCATGTACATTACTTATCTTCATGAATATTAAAGTTATATTAAATATTTACTTTCTTAAGAACATTTTTCAAGTTTATTATTACTTTTATTTTATTTATTACCATGTTACTTTCAATTACTTAATCATTTAAGTTCATGTTAGACATTTTGATGATATCCAGCTCATATGTCCAAAATGAAATCAGTAGGTTAAATATTGTCAAAATTTCATTATTTTATAGTATATAGAGAAATAATAATGTTATAATTATAATTTTTATATATTCATAGTAATTTTAATACCAACCAAGAAATATGTATATAAAAAATGAACTATGTTACAATCATGGAGATAATACGTTATTCGTACGCATGAGTAAAATTTCCATTTTTTAACTGTCATGATAGAAATAATATAAGTATTATTTTATCAATATAGAATTATAATTATATCATAAATACCATATCCATTCTTTCAATACACTTATAAATAGAATCCATGTGATTTGTTTATGAAAACAAATCACATCGTATCATGGATGTGGTAGTCCTGATATATGCACGAAAGATGTTGTCATTTTTAAATTAATGGAAAGGTAAGAAGATATATGTGATATTATATTTATAGAATTATAATTTTTTCATTAATATCATATATATTTATTAAATCAACCATTATAATCATCTATGAGAGATGAATATGTAAAACAAATTACATCAGTTCGTGACGTGGTAATCAACACATACGCATGAATGATGTTTTAATTCCCATTTAATGAAAGACGAGATTGATATAGGTCATTAAAATAGCATAACAACATCTAAATTCATAAAATATGTTGGTTTTATTATTCCATCATGTTTGAAGAATATTTTAATGAGGTAGAATTAGAAATAACACTAGAACATTTAGTTAAAATTTATACTTCTTCATCGAAAAACCCTCTTTTTTTTACACCTTAATCCCTATAAGGATGGTATGTTTACCAATATAAGACCTATAAAATGTGTTTATGGGTATTAGTAAGGTATTCGATAAGTTATTTTCTAAACCAAATATCACTTGAAGTGTGTATAGGCTAGGATATAGGATGCTGTTTTATAATGAGGTTGTCAGTACCAAACTTGTAACAGAATCCAAAAAGTTGGGAATTTAAATTTAAATTTTCCAATTAACATTAAAATTTAATTTCTAGTATAAAAAATTCTCGTTTACAACCCAAGTTTCTCATATGAATATTTTTAAACATGAAAATAAAATCTAAAAAAATACATCAATTGATTTGAAGTTGCATTCCTCTATCGTTCATCGTAGTAGTCATTGCTTGGTGAAACCAAATTCAAATCCCTATAGATCATACACACACACTTTGAGTGTACATAGAATCATAGATTTTTTAAATTCATGTTCTATCATAAAGATATGATAATTCATTTGATTCCTTCAAGATTACTTCTGCGTTAATCATTCGATCCATGAAGAACATGAATCTTTTCTTGGATCGATGACTTTTTTATCTATGATGTTGGGCATAGAAGAGAGAGGCACTCAACCATTATGAGATAAATAGTCTATTACATGAGATAATCCTCTTATTTTTATATTAAGGTTCTAAAATACCCAAAAATTCCTCATCGACCCCTGGATATTTATTACCCAAAAAATTAGATATAAATGAAATCTTATGACTAATTTACTACTTCGTAAATATAATTTCTATTTTTATAATTTTCTTATAATATAATAAATATATTACATGATAAAAATAGATCTATTAACTCAAATTTTCATTCCTGAAAATATAAAATTAATCTTTAATATTACAATAATATTAATTTATATAATATTTTCCCATGTATTCACTTAATATCTTGTGAATACTTATAATAAAAAAATTCAATACCAAATATTATAAACATGAATAATAATGAATATATTTATTCATTGGTGGTCAAATATTTTCAAACATCTCCTAGATCTCATGGTGGGACCTGACTTGTCTTAAACACTTATTCATTAGAATAATACAAAAAATTTGAATACACCAAGTGTGTGACCCTCCAAGCTTGTTATCTCAATAGGAGTGAATGTTCTTCACAGACTACGAGTGGATTCTAGAACCCCGTAAAGGACCTTAAAGAGATAAGGAAAATTCATATTAATTACAGAATTTCCTATGAAAAAATTTGTGTAATATAATCTATTTTTGTCATGATATTTTATAAATCTTGGTGCACACATTATGTCATCATCCTTTCTTGCTTTATTATTACTTGACCTTATGGGACAGACTTACCTTCTTCTACCTTTTTCAAGGATTTACTAAAGTTACTACCATCTTAATCAACTTGGAACAAGATATCACTTCCTTTCAGAAGTGAAATAATCTATCTTTATTAATCAATCAATTTCATTCCAAAAGTGGTACAACCAATGCAAGCTACCTCACTACAACATCAATGTTATAATCCTTCATATTGCATAAAATCATGTGATCAAATAGTATATACTGATAATAATATCAATTCAAGAGAATATTACACATGTTCACAAATAATAACTACCAATGACACATGAATCAAGTGGTCTTTATATTAGTTGTTCAGTCCCCATGATCTTATCTAATCAATATTTATAAGTGTGAACTTCATGAGATGAAGTCTCAATGATTTTGAGCCCCCAAAACCTAATGGTCACACCTCATATGTGTAAAATAAGTATGATTTATCGATGATATAAAATATATTTTTAATATTAATGTTATGTAATCTCAATGTTCTCATTATAGTCTACAAACATCTATAGCCTTTTGATACAATAAATAATATATGAACATTATCATGTAATAGTGGACATTGAAATATCAACACTATTATGGTAAGTGTACATCCTGCATAATTTTCTATATACATGATATGGTAATAAAAAATTACTATTTAAGTTGGTTATAGGGCATCCAATTTTACAACACTCCCACTATCACAAGAGATAACTTGCTAACTAATCTTCTTACAACTCACATGATAGATCATGCTTCTACTGGGTTATGTATTTAGTTATTGGGTTAGACACATCTCTACTTCATGGATACTCTATAATCTATGACTTCACCTCCAGAAGTATGACTCCTTGAGGGTTGATATCCTTGATTATATTCCTTTTTATACAATATAAAAACTTTACATATTGACTAGTTCTAGTAGTAGGATTATCATAATTTATATTATGATAAAAATTTACTTTCTAGCTATGATTCTAAGAACTGAAACAAATCTTTGCATATTTATAATGCTTATTCATTTTAATAAGAAGCCACAACACACTCAATATTTGAATACATGGACACCACTAGCTTAAAATACATTTTATTTTATATTAACTTATCCTAAATGTGATATTAGATTATATTTATCTAAAGGAAGATTAGATTTTGTCCACTTACAACTAGAATCCCTTAATCTCCATATACCAAGAACATTCTCTTATACTCTCTCAAGTATAATTAGACAGTTCAAAGTGATTCTAAAGCATTTATCCTAGAAATAAAGAATATTTTCCTACGATAGAGTATATTTTGGCAATATTACATTTTGTCCATAGCATGGAATATGTGATTGATCCATCTCAGAAGCATGTGAAATTATACTCACCATATTAATCTTTTCATATGTATCATTCATGTATTCTTGGATATATTCATGTCGTGTGACTTTATTAACAAATATATCTTGAATTTTACTAATTTTTATTTTTTAATACCTTATTAATATATGTACTTTTGACTTGGTCTAAGAAAACCATTAGATCTACCTCAGTAGATCTTTCTCCCTAAAACATAGGTTTCAAATTTAATTCAATATATGAAGATTTTATTTTATTATGGTATTAATAAATATAATACCAAAAAATTATTATACCTATGTTATTAACATATTTTATTTGGAATACTATGGTGCTCCCACTAACATCTTGTAGAAACCTAGAAAATATCATTTTAATTGAACATTATATGATCTTATTTATTACTTCAATCCAAAACTGGAATTTAGTAACTTATTTACAATATTTTAATTATATATTATAATAAAATATTTATAGTTGTTTCATTTTTAACCCTTCCAAAATTAGTTTCCTTGACATCCAATGCTCAAAATAATGATCATAAAAAGTAGCCATGACAAGTAGATTTCTGAGGTATTTAGGTATAATGACTTAGTATAAGCAATCGAACCATATTGGTATCACTCGTGTACCACCCATGAAATGTTTCACTTGAATACCACCATAGCATCATGATTTGAAACATTCAAAATAATATGAACTTGTACTTTGATACATGGAATCCATTATTGAATTTTAATTAATCTTGTCAGTCTTAGCTTGTTTCCATTTACTGTTTACCAGTGGGATTCATTATTGTTAATGAATAATGTATCACCAGCTATGGTGAATGTTAAACCATTATCATGGTTTCATCTTTTCTACATAGTATGTGTATCTAGAAAATTACCTTTTTATAATCTCTTTTGGAACTGGTTCCAATCACAATTTTCTTTGCATCTCCTGCATTTACTAAATCCAAGTCAATCATGCTCCCACTATCTCAAATAGATATGTTAAGCCTTATTTAAAAAAAATATAGTCTATTACTGGACTATAATTTATATATCATAATAAATTATATAATATCCTTATAAAATGTTAGTATAATTACATTAGATTCATATTTTATTTTTCTTGATAAATTTTTCTTATATCCTTTATAAACACTTTTCATTGAAAAAATGTCCTTATGATAAAAATGATTTACATCATTCTATAACTCATATGATATTCATTTGTAATTATAGTTCTCTTATGGTTATGTGATTATTCCACTATTGTTTAATAATATCTCAAAAATTAATATAAGTTTCTATAATTCATATAAATCAAAACATTGATAATTATTTTACTTACATCATGAATCTAATGTGTGTATGGAAATGTTCATGTAGTAATTCCTCCACAATAAATTTTAATGATCATTTTTTTCTTTAAAACCCATCACTAACCTTCTTACTAAAATTATAACTTTGATTTGTATATAAAAATGTGATTTTAGGAATAAATCCACTCTATATTTCTTGATCAATGAATATTTGGTCCTGATATTCTTCAGTAAATAATCCCAAAAGAAAATTGAATCCTCTAACCATGAAAATACCATAATTTACTTTTACATTCTATAAAAAAATAAGATCCTTATGAGTTATATTTAACACAAGCTTAACCATGGAATGGTCTATGCACTCTAGTTGAACTAATTATGAAAGCTTTGTGGTTTACCTTTATTTCTAAATACTTATTTTTCCTAAAGAAGATAAGTAAAACTATTGAATATACCAAAGGACTTTACCTATAATGATTCCAAATACAATAATAGGAATATCCTTGACAACAAATTTTAGTTTTCTAGACCAATAATTATATTTCCACATCTGGATATAATGATTCTTACATTTTATATTCATAAATTATTTCCAATGATTCAATCATTACTGAACTATTAATTGAGTATTTGAAATCACAAACAACATTCATTCCAAAAATAGAATAATTTATCTTTGTGTATAATAGGCACATGAGATAATTTTTTTGGTAATACTTAAAAAAATTAATTATAACCATTAAAATTGGAAATTTAGAAGTTCTTCACTTATCACCACTGAATTATAAATAATTATTTCCCAACTTCTTAGAGAATTCACCTTACTAACTATTACATTTCTTTTCTTTCCTAGTTTCTATATTTAAATACACATATTTGATAGTCGTATTTTACTTAATAGACAAAAATTATGATAGAAACATCACATATATATTTATTATACTCTAAGTCGAATCTATTTCTTATCTCTACTTCAATTCATTGAATTTATTCTTCCATAGACATATCTCATGACATGTTATGAAAATAAACTTCCATTTAATACATTTCTTATTTTATATGAATGAATAGGCGAAGGTTCCATTGGAATTAAACTGACCATTGAAATTTATTACATTGTATTTATAATTTTACACTATAAGAACTAAAGATTTATCTTTCTTTAAGTTTGTATCTACTTAGATAACTGAACCCAAAAAGTTAATTAAGTGTTTTTATTTATATTTTCATTTTTTAGTCTTAAAAAATAGTATAATTTGGAGAAAATATACAAGAAATCTGTGTATTTAAATATCATGATCCATCAATAAATTTACATTCCTTCAGTGTAATATTCATCTCATTATATTCCTCACTTCACTTTCTCCTCCAAAACTACTTAGAGATGAGGCAACATGTAAAACATATATATAATGAAGTTCTTTTAAAAACTCATTAAAAAATTTATTGTATCATTTTGATGTAAACATAAAATTTGTCATACATGAGTATATTGTTGGAAAATTTCACACCCTCGCTTCCTTAGGTGGCCTTATAGGTATTGAGGACTCTAGCACTGAGAATTTATATTCATCGCAATACATTCCATAAGCGCATATCCAACACATAGAAATATATTATAGATATGACTTGTTCTTTGTCAAATAATAATGAAAATATATAAATGATATTACTTTCCATTTTCTATAAAAAACACTAATAGATTAGTACATTTATCTTCATTTCCAATTATAAATTACAAATGAAATCATTAAATGGCCCCCACTATTTAATCAAAACCTTGTAATTCTCGCTACTATATTTGGAATATTTAGTCCATAGAATATTCTAGTGGAAAATATCCCTAAAACCTCCCTCACAGTCTAATATATGGCTACACCACTACTCAAATAGTTTCATGGTAGGTGTTTGACTAGCCGACCACATTAACTCGTGTCTCCAAAAAAAAATTGTGTGATGCCCCAACTTATATAAATTATATACTTGATTTACTCGATGATTTTCCTAAAAAGATGAAACAATATATCTTTGACTACTTATTTTCTACTATATTTAGTTAATTAGACTCGTCTCATTCATAATAACTCCCCAGCAGTAGGAGTCACCCCCAAATATGGTTGACGAGAACCACATACACCCAGTTTTGTTCAAATTCGAATGATGAAAGGTGTTATGAATTACTTTTTATTTTAGTTTTTTTAACATTTCTTTGTGAATGAAATGATTTTCTATCTTATATACACATAATATATGATTGCACTCATAAACTGACTATATAGTAAATAAAAAAATATCCATCACATCTTATTTAATTTAATCTATGCATCAATTGTTTTTTATTTTATGTGTTCTCTTGTACATTGTTATTCACAAAAATAATAAACAATCCATAAATAAAATAAATTACATGACTGATCTTGATCATTTGATTGATCCATTTAGGATTAACTAATCAACCACGACCCTAGGTGTATAATACCTGAGTTGTTTCAAAATCATATCATAGCTTGAACCTTGATCCAATGTATCCATGTAACGTTTGGAAAATTACTGATTCATGGTGTGGCCCATGTATTGATTTTTCTTCATCATAATACATAAATACTCACTTACTAGTGATGGGGTATTAAGAATGCTTAAAACTCATGAAATACATCTCTTGTGGACATGTAGTCCCTTATACCAAAGATTATAAAGACTGGTGATGCGTAGACCGTCTATTTAAGTTAATTATTTAATACTATATTCAATTAAAATAATTTTTTAAAATAAATTTATCTTAGGCATACTATTGTCATTAAATGATCATCATCAATCAACACACAAATTAAATACATAATAAAATTAAAATTATGAAAAAAATTATGTTGAGTGAATTAATTAAATTAAAATAATTAGTTTTTATTTAAATTAAAATAATATTTTTATCGCTTGGTCACAAAAGTATTAATTTTCTTAAAAAATTTATATTAATATTTGAATATTTAAAAACAAATCCCAGCCTATTATGTGCTCCAGAAACTCCCAAGGGTATTACTGGGATTTTCTAGGCCTAGATGGTGCTGGGTGAGTTCTTCAGAACCCACCCCGGCCCATTTTGAGTCAGGTAGAACTCACCCAAGCCCATTTCATGTTGGGAGGGACCTTCCACCCTTTTTGGGTCAGTTTGACCCAGATTTACCATGGATCTATCAAGCAGTTCAATGGGAGGTGTCCCAATGGCGATAGGGATCAAGATTCTTGTAGGTAGGGAGTCTACATGAGGCCATGTAGATGGCCTGTATATGCCAAATATAGATTGAGTTGGGGAATCTATGACATCCCATGGCATGAATCCACCAAGTTGGAGGAAAGATATTATACAAGGGAGGTCACCACTAGGGTATCGCGTGATGGAGCAAACAAATGGGATAGGTATCCTATAGGTTTTTCATAGTGGAGAGGTATGCACAGGTTGACCACATGATAGGATCTGGATGGTAGGGACAGGTGCAGTGAGTGGAAGACCGGGAAAGTCAAGCCGTAGCAAGATTCATAAAATGGATTGACACTAGCAGTTGAAGAGGGTTGGCGGCAGGCAGCTAAGGGTGGCGGTGTAGGTGGCAGTATGTCAAGTGGGGTCTATCTGAAAAAGGGGTGTGGTCGATCCACATTTTTATTATTTTTTAAATTCCTTATTTTACCATCATTTCAAGTGTTTACCACCCCCTTTTTTAACAAAAGTTTTTTTTATTTAATTTGACTGTGGATTTATTCAGTGGAAGCCCCCCCACCCAGTTTTGTCTGTTTCATTTATCCAAATTCATCTTAGTTAGGCATATGAGAATTTTTTATAAAACAAAAAATAAAATAAAATAATTATTAACATTCCACTAATGTGTGTAAATTCATCTAAACTAGAAAACTCTATTGCAACCAGTGAAATTACTACCAGAGCTTCATTTCACTAAAAATCAATTTTTATAGCTTCGGGTAAATTAAAATATATATTTATACATTTATATATGTGTGTTTTTAAAATTATACCTAAAAACACCAATTAAAATCTGATTAAAATATTTGAATGACCATAATTTCGGTATCCAATGTTGTATTGATCAGTTTCTATGGTGATGGTTCTAAAACAACACCATATTCATGAATTTAATTCAAACTTAATTTTTCTTGACTTGAAATTTTCACACAATTGATATGATACCAATTATTGGTACCAGACATGCAGTAAGATCATGAAAGGTTAATAATTACAATTTTAATGTTGTAATCAATTTTATAATGTCATCACTAGCATAAATTCTACTCATTTACTACCCAAGTCTCTCATGTGAATAATTTTTAGTAAGAAAATTAAATCAAAAAATACCTCGATTGATTTGAATTCATGTTCATAAATCATTCATCCTTGGTGATGTTTTCTCAATTGAACCAAAACCATATCCCACTAGGTCATCCACACATGATTAGAAATATTGTGGAAGCATCAATCCTAGAAATTTAGGTTCTATAATGAATATCTAATGATGCATTTGATGTAAAAACAGTCACTGTTGTGTCGATCATTCTATCTGTGAAGAAGAAAACAAATCAGTTTCTTAGATCAATATCTTATCTCTCTAAGAGGTAGGATACATAAGAGAGAGGCTCTCAACCATAGTGTGATGAATAGTCTATTATATGAAAGCCTCCTCTTCTTTTAATAGTAAGTTTCTAAAATACCTAAAAATGGATCATTGACCCTTAGATATTTATGACCCACTAAATTAGCTATAAATGACATATTTTGACTGATTTACTACATCATAAATATAATTTATATTTTTATCAATTTATTTTAGTATAATTACTATTTTATATGACAAAATGTATTCATTAATTCAACTCTTCATTCCATCAAATATTAAACAAACCTTGAATATTAAAATAATATTCATTCATATATTATTTTTTCCTTGTATTCACTTAATATCTTGCCAATGCCTTTAATAAACAAATTCAATGTCAAATATTATAAACATGAATAATAATTAATTTTTTTAGTGATCGTATATTCTCAGATATCTCCTTGACCCTGTGATGTGTCCCACCATATCCTAAACTCTGATTCATTAGAATAGGGAACACATTTGATTATGCTAAGGGGTAACTATCTAGGCCATTTATCTTCCTAACAATGGCCTCATCAAGTCCCCTAAGGATTAAAGGAAAAGTTGTATCAATGACAACCTTTCCTATGAATACATGTTGTGTAATATAATCTATGTGTATCATGATATGTTATAAAGTAGGATGCACACTTTGTTTCACCATCCTTTCTTTATTTATTATTCATTGACCTTATTATATGGACATACCTTCTTCTACCATGGCCATGTATTTAGTGATGATACTACCTTCCTTATCAACTATGCCTGAGACATCACTTCCTTTCAGAAGCGACAAATTCTATCTTGATTATTCAATCAATTTCATACTATCACGACCCGACCCTACCCGGGCTCGAGCCGCAACTACCCCAAGACCGCCTCCACAGGCCAGGGGCTGGCGACCAGCGCTGAAGGCACAATATCTCGGGGAGGCCTTTTCCTAAGTACCTGTACGCACACACCCGCAGCACACTCAATGAAAAAGTGAAGAGTAAAATAAAATAGAAGTAAAAAAAAGGAAATTGCTATATATACAAACAAAAAATGTGCATAGACATCTAAAAAGTATAAGCAAGTGCTGAAGTAAAATTAAAATAAAAGGGGAAAAACACGTGCCCAACCAGTAAAAATGCCACAACCCGGCAACAGGTAAACAAAAGAAACAGCTGGAAGGGTCCCCCACCTGGATCCCGAATCCGACCACCACACGCGGTCCAAGCTCCCAAGCTCCTAAGATCCTCTGAAGTCATGCTCCACCTGTCCATCATCTGCAAGGTCACACCAAGTGCGGGAAAAGCCCATGTAGGGGTGAGTATAAAAATACTCAGTAGGATACCCCAAAGGCTCAAGGGAGCAACAAAGGAGGTTCTGAAGGGTGAGGAGTAGATCAAACAAAGAATTGTAAAGGAGAACAACTAAAAGTGAAGAAATGGGTACAGTAGAGAGTCCAGCTCAACCCAAAAAGAGAAGGAGGTAGAGTCGTCCAAACACAAGGAGCTAGAAATGGTGAGAAGATGAACTTCTCGTCGAGTCTTTGCTACCTATAGTAGGAGAGTAGACTCGTCCAACCATGATAATCTAGACAAAGAAAGCACGTGGCATACCCCACGCATCTTCGCCTCTCCCGGAGGGAGAGTAACCAAGCTCCAGAAGTGGGTACTGGAAAAAGGTATATACAAGTCCGTATGCTCAATCAAGAATCCCAAACAAGATCGTAAGGGGATCTCCATCCCGTAGCTCATTCCAAAAAGTGAGTCACCAACAGTCCCAGAGGTAACACCATCGATGCCCAGCATCCTGTACGTCTGCCCCGAACTACAAGTCAAGGGCTCAAACCACCACACTTCGACACTATCCTCTTTGGGCGGCACTGACTTGCTCGTGCGGTATTAGGTCGCATCACAAGGACACGTCTCGGTGGGGGAAAGCACCCCTCGTACTTGAGAGTTACGGGTTAAGTCAAACCATGCCTCGTCACTGCCCCGTAGTCGGGAGGTCTCCTCAAAGTCAAGGTTGTCACATCATTGACCCGTACAAACAAGGGTCCCGCTCCGGTAGTCACGAAGGAAATCCATAGACTAGCCTAGTATAAAGGACTGAGTCTAGAATATAAATGGGTGTCCCATTGCCCAGCCCTGCTGGAGGGTAACCTGGAATAAGTCGTTAGGCGACCCACTGCCCAGCCTTGCTGGAGGGTAAACCTAAAATAAGATATCGGGTGACCCACTGCCCAGCCCCACTGGAGGGTAAACCCTAACAAGATGATAGGCGACCCACTGCCCAGCACTGCTGGAGGGTAGACCTGGAATAAGACGACGGGTGACCCATTGCTTAGCCCTGCTAGAGGGTAAACCCTAACAAGTCGACGGGTGACCCACTGCCCATCCCTGCTGGAGGGTAGACCTGGAAGAAGTCGACGGGTGACCCACTGCCCAGCCCAGTTGGAGGGTAAACCCTAACAAGTCGACAGGTGACCCACAGCCCAGCCCTGCAGGAGGGTCGACCTAAATCAAGATGAAGAGCGACCCACTGCCCAGCCCTACTAGAGGGTATACTCTAAAGAGTCGTCGGGTGACCCACTTCCCAGTCTCTGCTGGCGGGTAAACCCTAGAAGTGTCGGGTGAGTAACCCACTGCCCAGTCTCTACTGGAGGGTAAACCCGGATCTGCTCTAGCCATCTCTACTGGATGGTACAACACTGGCCAACCAATCACTGAGTGGGTATCGCGCAGCCACTCAACTCCCGAATGACTCACCCAATAGAGTTTCAGTGCATGTTCCTTCACTAGGTGTCACTAGCACCACTACCAGCCGATCCATCGAGAATGAAACCAGGGGGAGACAACTCAACCCTGATGGTCAAACAAACGAGCACAGGGTCGAGGGAAGAACTCAACCCTGCTAGTCAACAAACGAGAACCGAGGGACCCACTACGTCACGAGGGTTTAAAGTACGCAAAACAGAACACGACACGCACATGGGGCCCACACGACGTGTGTCCCCAAGTCAACCCCAACTGAGCCCACAAATGTCCTCAGGTACAAACAACCACATGTACCTCCAAGCATTCCTGTATACTCCCAGAGTATACCACATTCCAGCCCAAAGGATATCGTGCACAAGGCACCCAACATCAACGCGAAGGCATGACGTAACAACTCCAACCTGCCACCTCAACTGCTGAGGCACAACCATTCACACCTCTTCACTCACACAGGAGTGCACGCGATCACCCACCAAGTGTTCTCTGCAAACACGGCGAGAAGAACCGCCATCAGAGCACCTTTCACATTTCCACATTTAATAAGATTGTGAAAGAGGCTCCGCAGAACCAAAGGAATCGCACCGTTGTAATCGTCGCGGAAAAACATACGAGGTAGACTACATACTCGCCTCAAATGGATATCCGACGGAAAATTCACCAACACCGCCTCACGCCCGAACGATGCCCCATGATCCCGAGCCTCGGCCCCGAAAATAGTCGGGTGCATCGCACCATTGCGATCCCCTCGGGAAAACACGTCAAAAGCACTACTCACATGAGTGTAATGGATATCCAGAGAAAAAGGTGCATTTCAGCGCACCGCACATGAGCGGTGCTTCAGGGGACCCACATCCCTGCCCCAAAACACAACGAGCGGATCACACCGTTGCGATCCTCTCAAAAAAGTACACAAGATGGACTATTCACTTGTCCAAAACGGTCGCCCGATGATAGAGATGGAAAAATCATCGTCAACTCCCAAACAGCCCTCATGGGGCCTACACCATCATGCGGAATTAAAGTGGGCAGACTGCGCCAATGCAATGCCCTCATAAAAACACCCAAAATCAACTACTTGCGCGCCCCGAACGGACGTCCGATGAAAAAGTTACAAAACACTACACGCAGCACAAAAGACGAGCCATGGGGCCCAAGTCTCAACTCTATCTTCAGTGCCCAAATCTACCCTGGAAAGCTCTGCCTCGGTGCCAGGGTTCCAATGCCGCTGACGGCGCTCAAAACGGACGTCGGACGTGTCCGCGCTGTCCAAAACAATATCCCCTGGAAAAACGTTAATTCGCTTAAAGACACGTCGCGCCTCCGAGGCCCCTCGTTTCAAGAATTAAAAATTTCCCGAAACCATCTCAAAACGCTCCCCTCGATCCCAGGATCGTGTCGCCATATACGTCACACTAAACGGACGCCCATAGCTCAAGATACGGGCGTCCGAAGCTGGAGGGGAAAACCCCTTGGGCCGGACCGGCCCGGTCCGGCCGGTCCGCCCCGCTCGGGCCGGCCCGCTGAGCCGCGGGCCGCCGCACAGCGTCCCTCCTTCTCTCGCACGATGATCGCCTGCGCGTCGCGCGGGCGCCTCCTCCACCGACCGGCCGACACGACCGGTCGGCATTCCACGCGGAGACCCACATCACGCGGGTCTCTGTCCAACTGTGGGGTCGCACAGTGCGACCCCAGTCTTTGCTCTGCCGCGGAGCGCCCACACCGAGCGCCGCTCGCTGTTCGCGAGCCCCGGCCGACACCAAAGCCTAAGCCCATGCCAACACTGCACCGCCCTCCGCCGACCTCTGCTCAGCCTCCGCTCGCCCAGCTGCCGAAGTCGAAGCCTGCGCCGCCATCCGAAATCCCCTAAACCGGTCGGAAGAACTCAAAAACCCGCAAACTTCGGCGGTCGATTGCAAGCTCCTCCGAACATAGAATTAAATTCCGAAAAGTGCGATGGAAATATAATAAAATTTACTACACAATCATGGGATTCATGTGCATATTTGATATCAATTCAATAATGTAAATTTAGGATGAACATGGTGCGGGAAACTAAAATGGAAACAAGATCCTACCTTGTAGGGCGCAGCCCGAAGCTTCTCGATGATTCGCCAGAGCTTCGTCTTGGAGAGGGGAGGAGAGGAGAAGGGCTCCTCCTTGGTTGAGCTCGTCCTCTAGGGGGAAGAAAAATGGGGAAGGAGAGGGGTGGGGTTAGGGATTAAATAAAGAAGAAATTAATTTAATTTTACCCCCAATTTATCTCACTTCCGAAACTCTTGACGGGGTCGAGGTTAACCCTTCCCTAGGGTAAAAACCACCTCCCGAGCACAAAGGCAGTCTCCTAATGTTAATCTGAGGCCCCATTCAAATGTTATAAAGCTCAACGCTCGACACCGCAAAATTATGAAAACACCCCTAGGGCCATTTTTCATTGATGGCCCGCGCCCTCAAAACTTACACCCCTCCTTGGGTAAACGACACGCTATGAACTCAACGGTGCCCTCGGTTTCCCAATTCGAGCCACCGTTTAAGAGATACTAAAGTTTAACCATTAAAAGAATTAATTAATTAATTAATTTATCTGTTTAATGTTCCGAAAGTGAACAAGGGGTCCAAACGTCCCATGCCAACATATTTTATGTCGTTCCTAGTGTAAACACCCCATTCTAGACCCATCCGTACACTCGTATCTCTGATCCGGATCACCGTTTAGGAGTTTTCCCATTTATTTTGTGTTCCCAGGGTGAACACACTGAAAATTTAATTTCGACCACACCGGGGCTCTGAATCGCACGCCGTCTGAAGGCGCTGCTCTGGAATAACATCTAGAATATTCCAAAGTCTTTCACGGAAAAAACCAGGTTCTTACATCATTCCCTCATTCAATATTTTCATCCCCGAAAAGCAAAATTAGGGAACAACTCTGGGTACCCAGCCCATACCTGGCTCTCCCGTACCCAGAAGAACTCTTACACAGCTCTACGCCACCGCACAAAGACCAAAGGATTTGATCGGTTCACACGAGGTCTGCCCTCACCGATGATGTGAATAAGAGCACGCACACATCTCCTCAGGTGAGTCACGCGGGAGATGCTCTACAACCAAACTTTGGGGTTAGGGCAAGGTGGTAGGGAACCATGCCATCCCTTTGCATAGTCTCAAATGGCCCGAAGGCTCTCGGGGGTAGCTCACTTACCCGACCGAACCCTTACGTTGCACGCCGTGACTGGAATCACCGCCCGCACCTGGAACAAGGCCTGATGATTCCCTCCTTCAGAACATTCATATGGTGAAACACCCAAGGATATCTGGTCACGTAAGGTTCCACAGTCGATGTCTCTCAACCAAGACTCTCTTACATGCTCAGGGAGCGATGGAGTCGATTCCATCGACTAAAGAGGAAGGTTACACACTTTCTACTCTACCAACACATGGTTACACCTGACGCCCTACGTCACCCTGGTAACAACTCAAACAAGGAGCAGGGAGAAAATCATTTCACACGCAGAGTCTATCAATTCTACTGCAAGAAGTAGAAGAGCTGTAGAGCGTACCTCTTATCACCCCATGCTCTGCAAGGTCGTAGACATCCAAAGCTCGTCGCTGCCCATGGTCCCAACTGTCATCTCCCGGAGCCTGACGTGGACTGCCTAGTGGTGATGGGAAGACCTCGTAAGTTCGTCCTCCACTTCTAGCTCCTCCTGCATCTCTACTAACACCACCTCTCTAGGTACTACTCTGATCACGGCGCTACCTCTGCCGTGGTGGTGTGCCTGCTGCCTACCCGAATCTCTCAGCAACTTGGGTCAGGTAGTCTCATGCCAAGTGATCTCGCCCATCATAAGCATAACACCAGCACTCCTTGGGACGCCCTTGTGCCCCCCGGAACCACTGTGGTGTATGACCACGGCCCGGGATCCACTCACATAAGGGAATCCTCGGCTGAGTCCCTACGCCTTTTCACCACAGTGGTATACGACCACGTCTCCAAAACTGGCAGTGGGAAGGCCACCTGCATAGAGGTCCTATGTGTCGACACCCACTAGTTTCGGCAGACGTCTCGGCTCCAATGTGCTTGCTACCACCACCAACTCTAGAACATGACAGGGAGATCTCTGTCACCAGTGCCTGCTCTAGCACCCCAACATATGTGGAAATTCCCAAGGGTACTATTATTGGACGAATCTCTCGGCAGAGACCCTGCTCAAAATTCCGTGCTTGGATGTTTTCTTCATGGACCAAGTCCGGGTAAAATCATGGACGATCTGCGAAACTAGCCACATACTCGTCCACTGTCATCTCTCCCTGCTGAAACTGCAGGAGCTCCTAAATCCAAATGGAGCGCAAGCAGGAGGGTCAAAACTCCTCATGAAACAACAACTGAAAGTAGCCCCACGAAAGCGAAGACTCATTAAGAAACTGAGTCACCAAACTCCCCCAACGCCAAGCTGCTCCCTGAAATAGGTTGGCTGCCAAAACCACTCTCTGATCTGTCGGCGTCTGCATAAGCCTGAAAAGGCAAACCACTGCCTCTAGCCAAAACTATGCTGCCTGAGGGTCTGGCTCACCACTAAACCTCAGTGGTCTCTCCCGCTGGAACTCATGGAGTGCGCTCAACCTGTGCTCAAGCTCCGCCTGGTCTGCTAAAACTGCCTGCTGCTCAACAAGTGGGGGTGCTGATACAGGCCCACTCGGAGAAAGGGGCTCGCATGGTGGGTCCTGGACTACAGCCTCGTAGCTCACAGGGTCGTCATCACGAACCAATGCTGGTATCCTGGCTGGCTATCCTCGTGGAGAAATCCTGAATATTATCAAGGAGTGTCGCGGTCAGATGAGCATATATGTATATACCAATAACAACAACGATGGGGAGCTGACTCAAGAAGGACAGTCAAAGACTCAATTCTATGTGATGCACAAACCAATTTTTCCTGCAAAAAGTGTCTCAGCATGCCGAGTCGACAAGCGAGTTATCAAGGTCCTGGTGAATGGATATGTCATCCGCCGCACCATCACTGGACTCCCTGGCCTGAGAGCCGCTCTCGAGACACATTAACATTGTTGCCCTAAATCCCAACCAATTCCTTTTATTTTAGGGACGTCCGAACGGCGTCCCATGGAACGAACCACCTCTGATACCACTTTGTCACGACCCGAACCTACCCAGGCTCGAGCCACAACTACCCCAAGCCCGCCTCCATAGGCCAGGGGCTGGCGACCGGCGCCGAAGGCACAATAACTCATGGAGGCCTTTTCCTAAGTACCTGTACGCACACACACGCAACACACTCAATGCAAAAGTGTAGAGTAAAAGAAAATACAAGTAAATAAAAGGGAAAATGCTATATATACAAACCAAAAATTTTCATTGACCTCTAAAAAGTACACGCAATTGCTGAATTAAACTGAAAAGAAAAGGGGAAAAACATGCGCCCAACCAGTAAAAATGCCACAATCAGGCAACAGGTAAACAAAAGAAACAACTGGAAGGGTCCCCCACCTAGATCCCGACTCTGACCACCGCACGCGGTCCAAGATCCTAAGCTCTTAAGATCCTCTGAAGTCACGCACCACCTGTTGGTTGTCTGAAAGGGCACACCAAGTGCGGGAAAATCCCAAGAAGGGGTGAGTATAAAAATACTCAGTAGGATACCCTGAAGGATCGAGGGAGAAACAAAGGAGGTACTGAAGGGTGAGCAGTAGACCGAATAGGGAATAGTGAAGGAGTACAACCGAAAGTGCAGTAACGAATATAGTAGAGAGTCCAGCTCATCCCAACAATAGAAAGGAGGTAGACTCATCCAAACACAAGGAGCTAGAAATGGTGAGAAAATAAACTTCTCATCGAGTCTTCGCTACCTATAGCAGGAGAGTACACTCGTCCAACCACGAGAAGCTAGACACGGAAAGCACGTGGCATACCACGCACGTCTTCGCCTCTCCTAGAGGGAGAGTAACCATGCCCAAGAAGTGGGTACTGGAACAAGGTATATACAAGTCCATATGCTCAATCAAGAATCCCAAACAAGATCGCAAGGGGATCTCCATCCCGTAGCTTAGCCCAAGAAAGTGAGTCGCCAATAGTCCCATAGGTAACACCATCGATGCCCAGCATCCCGCACGTCTGCCCTGAACTACAAGTCAATGGCTCAAACCACCACACTTCGACACTATCCGATTTGGGTGGCACTGACTCGCCTGCACGGTTTTAGGTCGCGTCACAAGGACATGTCTCGGTGGTGGAAAGCGCCCCTCATACTTGAGAGATCTGGGTTAAGTCAAACCACGCCTCATCACTGCCCCACAGTCGGGAGGTCTCCTCAAAGTCAAGGCTGTCACATCATTGACCCATACAAACTAGGGTCCCACTCCGGTAGTCACAGAGAAAAGCCACAGACTAGCCTAGTAGAAAGGACTGAGTCTGGAATATCAACACGTGTCCCACTACCTATCCCTGCTGAAGGGTAATTCATAATATAATACCAGGTGACCCACTGCCAAGACCAACTGGAGGGTAACCTGGAATAATTCATGAGGCGACCCACTACCCAGCCTTGCTGGAGGGTAAACTTGGAATAAGATATCGGGTGACCCACTGCCCACCCCCACTGGAGGGTAAACCCTAACAAGTCGACAGGCAACCCATTGCCCAGCCCTGCTGGAGGGTAGACCTGGAATAAGCCGAAGGGTGACCCACTGCCCAGCCCCGCTGGAGGGTAAACCCAAACAAGTCGACATGTGACCCACTGCCTAGCCCTGCTGAAGGGTAGACCTGGAAGAAGTCAATGGGTGACCCACTGCCCAGCCCCGCTGGAGGGTAAACCCTAACAAGACGACAGGTGACCCACTGCCCAGCCCTGCTGGAGGGTAGACCTAAATCAAGATGACGAGCGACCCACTGCCCAGCCCTGTTGAAGGGTAGATTCTAAAGATTCGTCGGGTGACCCACTACCCAGTCTCTACTGGAGGGTAAACCCTAGAAGTTTTGGGTGAGAAACCCACTGCCCAGTCTCTACTGGAGGGTAAATCTGGATCTTTTCTGGCCATCTCTACTGGATGGTACAACACTGGCCAACTGAGCACTGAGTGGGTATCGCGCAGCCACTCAACTCCTGAATGACTCACCCAATAGAGGTTCAGTGCCTGTTCCTTCACTGGGTGTCATTATCACCACTACCAGTCGATCCATTGAGAACAAAGCCAGGGGAGACCACTCAACCCTGCTGGTCAAACAAACGAGCATAGAGTCAGGGGAAGAACTCAACCCCACTGGTCAACAAACGAGAACCGAGGGACCCTCTACGTCGTGAGGGGTCAAAGTACGCAAAGCAGAACATGACATGCACATGGGGCCCACACGACGTGTGGCCCCAAGTCAACCCCAAATGAGCGCACAAACGTCCTCAGGTACAAACAACCACATGTACCTCCAAGCGTTCCCATATACTCCCAGAGTATACCACGTTCCAGCCCAAAGGCTATCATGCACATGACACCCAACGTCAATGTAAAGGTGTGACATAACAACTCCAACCTGCCACCTCAACGGCTGAGGCACATCCATCCACACCTCTTCACTCACACGGGAGTGCACGCGATCACACGCTAAGGGTTCTCTGCAAACACGGTGAGAAGAACCGCCATAGAGTGCCATTCACGTTTCCACATTTAATAAGATTGCAAAAGAGGCTCCGCACAACCAAACAGATCGCACCGTTGTAATCCCCACGGAAAAACACGCGAGATAGACTACTTGCTCGCCTCAAACGGATATCCGACAGAAAAGTCACCAATACCGCCTCACACCCGAACAGCACCCCATGATCCCGATCCTCGGCCCCGAAAAAAGTTGGGCGCATCGCACCATTAAGATCTCCTCAGGAAAACACGTCAAAAGCACTACTCACATGAGTGCAACGGATATCCGGAGAAAAAGGTTCATTCTGGTGCACCGCACACGAGCGGTGCTTCGTGGGACCCGCATCCCGGTCCCGAAATACAACGAACGGATCGCACCGTTGCGATCCTCTCGAAATAGTACACAAGATGGACTACCCACTTGTCCAAAACGGTCGCCCGGTTATAGAGATGGAAAAATCACCGTCAACGCCCAAACGGCCCTCGCGGGGTCCGCACCATCGTGGGGAATTAAAGCGGGCAGACTGTTCCAATGCAATACCCTCGAGAAAACACCCAAAATCCACTGCTCGCGCGTCCCGAACAGACGTCCGATGAAAAAGTTACAAAACGTTGCACGCAGCACAAAAGACGGTTCATGGGGCCCAAGCCTCAACTCCAGCTTCAGCGCCCGAATACACCCTAGAAAGCTCCACCTCGGTGCCAGGGTTCTAACGCCGCTAACGGCACTCAAAACGGATGTCGGACGCGTCCGTGCCGTCCCAAACAAGATCCCCCGGAAAAACGTCAATTCGCTTAAAGACGTGTCGCGCCTCCGAGGCCCCCCGTTTCGGGAATTAAAAATTTCTTAAGACCATATCAAAACGTTCCCCTCTATCCCAATATCGCGTCTCCACAGACGGCACGCCAAACGGATGCTCGTAGCTCAAGATACGGGCGTCCGAAGCTGGAGGGGAAAACCCCTTGGGCCGGACCGGCCCGGTCCGGCCGGTCCCCCCCGCTCCGGCCGGCCTGCTGAGCCGCGGCCCAGCCGCTAGGCCCGGCCTCGCCGAACCCAGGGGCCGCCACACAACGACCCACCTTCTCTCACGAGATGCTCACCCGCGCGTCGCAAGGGCATTCCCTCCACCGACCGGCCGACACGGTCGGTCGGCTTTCCACGTGGAGACCTGCGTCACGCGGGTCTCTGTCCAATCGCGGGGTCGCACAGCGCGACCCCGGTCTTTGCTCCGTCGTGGAGCGCCTCCACCTGGCGCCTTCGCCAGGCGCCGTTCGCTGTCCTCGAGCCCCGGCCGACACCAAAGCCGAAGCCCGCGCCGACACTGCCCCGTGCACCGCCGACCTCCGCTCGGCCTCTGCTCGCCCAGTCGCTGAAGCTGAAGCCCACACCGCCGTCTGAAAGCCCCCAAACCGGCTGGAAGAACTCAAAAACCCGCAAACTTCGGCGGTCGATTGCAAGCTCCTCCGAACTCAGAATTAAATTCCGAAAATTGAGATGGAAAGAGAATAAAATGTACTACACGATCATGGAATTCATTTGAAGATTCAATATCAATTCAATAATGTAAATTTAAGACGTACATGGTGCGGGAAACTAAAATGGAAACAAGATCCTACCTTGAAGGGCGCTGCCCGAAGCTTCTCGGTGATCCTCCGGAGCTTCATCTTGGAGAGGGGAGGAGAGGAGAAGGGTTCCTCCTTGGTTGAGCCCGTCCGCCAGGGGGAATGGAAATGGGGAAGGAGAGGGGTGGGGTTAGGGATTAAATAAAGAAGAAATTAAATTAATTTAACCCCCAATTTATCCCGCACCGGAAACTCTCGACGGGGTTGAGGTTAAGCCTCCCCTAGGGTAAACACCACCTACCGAGCACAACGGCGATCTTGGAATTTTAATCTAAGGCCCCATTCAAAATTTAGAAAGCTCAACGCCCAAGGCCGCCAAATTACGAAAACGCCCCTGGGGCTATTTTTCACTGACGGCCCGCGCCCACAAAACATACACCCCTTTTATTGTAAACGATACGCTCTGAACTCAACAGTGCCCTCATTTTTTCCAATCTGAGCCACCGTTTAAGAGATACTGGAGTTTAACCATTAAAGGAATAAATTAATTAATTAATTTATCCGTTTATCGTTCTGAAAGCCAGCGAGGGGTCCAAACGCCCCACGTCCACATGTTTTATATCGTTCCTAGGGTAAAAACCCCATTCCGGACCCATCTGGACAATCAGATCTCTGATCCGAATCACCTTTTAGTAGTTATCCCATTTATTTGGCGTTCCCAGTGTGAACACACTGAATATTTAATTCCGGCCACACAGGGGCTCAGAATCACACGTCGTTTGAAGGCACTGCTCTGGAATAACATCAAGAATATTCCAAAGTCTTTCGCAACAAAAACCGGGATCTTACACATACACTAATGATTTTCCAAATGAAATCTACCTTGCTACGACATCAATGCAATAGTTTTCATCTCAGAATAGTACATAATCAAATAGTACACACTGATTATAATATCAATTTAGAAGACAATTATAGGTGTTTATAGATAGGAACTACCGATTCTATATAAAATAAGTGGTGTTACTATTGGTGGTTCACTCCTCATGATCTCATATACTCGAGATCACCAAGTATTAACATCATGAGAAGAAATCTCAATGCTTATGACCCCCCAACACCTGATGGTCAAACATAATATGTGTCCTATCAGTATGATGTATCTAAACCATAGGATATATGATTAATATTAAAAATCATAGTATCTCAAGGTTCTCATTATATCTTAGTAACTACATAACTATTTGATATGAAAATTAATATAAAGAAATTACCCTCTAAATAGTGGATGTAGAAATTTAAACACTCTTATGGAAAGTGTAAATAATGCATAACTCACTGTATACATAATATGGTAATCGAAAATTATTGTTTAATTTGGGTATAGGGATCCCACTTTTACAAAATAGGGGAGGTGAATTCTTGGAATTTTTTAATGTATTAAGTTAATATAATATAACTTTCATGTCCCAATGGATCCAAATTAATCTAATTTAAAGATAGAATATGTATGACACTATATAATCACATAAAATAATATTTAGACATGTTTAGGTTATTTTTTCACCCTTATCTATTTTTTTAACATCTCGTTAACCCTTTTGACAATTACCATAATATCATTTTTTTACACTTTAGGAGTCAAGAAAGTCACTAAAAAAGGAAAAGTGACCCATAAATGATCCATAGTTGATATTATAGTACATATACCATTAAATTTTAGGAATATATTATTTCTATTAATTTCAATACATTTACTAAGACATTATTTATTATAAAATATCATTAATTTCCCTTTAGGAAATATGTGAAATCTTATAAGATAATATGTTTCTTATTCATTTTAAATGGTTTAAAAATGAAATTAATTAAAATGTAAGGAGGATATGGTCTTAATATAATCCTAAAATCAGATTTATATAGGTTTAGATATCATTTTAAACCTTTTATTCTTTGTTTAACCCCTTGGTTAACCAATCTCAACCTTAACTATGTTAATGAATTTTCAATATTAAAGGGTAATAATTTTATTTATAAGGTGATAATTGAAACAAAAATGTCCAAGGGATGAAAGTTTTGTTTATTTTTCATCTTAAATTTCATTTTTATTGATTTTTATAATTTTCATATAATTTAAAAAATTATAATTTTATATAAAATATCATTAATGTCATTTTTGGAACTATTAATTTATTTTGACATTGAAGACAACACGATAGAAAGGGAATTAAAATGAAATACATTCACACATAAATAATATTATATATATATATATATAATTAGTGGTACATTATGAATTGCCCAAAAATATTACTTTTATAGTTTTTAAAATCATTTACTTGATTTTTCAATTGTTTGCACAAGCTCTATGTTAGTGTTGTGTAAGCATTTGCGGTAATTATTTCATTACTAAAAACATAAAATAAAATAACATTATAAAAATAAATTAATTAAGTTCAATATAAACATTTATATCCATTTAATATGTATATTTACTCACATATTGGTCATGATAACTTATTTAATATGTTATTTTTAATTTTCTTGCCCTGCGCAAGCATTGCACAATCATTTGGATAATATTATTGTAATATAACTTAAAAATTAGAAAATATCAATTAAAATAATAATTTTAAGATTATATTGACTATAAAATTCAGGAAAATATTGGTTACTTCTCCATTTTTATCATTTGGATACTAAATTTTACTTTTCTAGTGTTGTGCAATCACTATATCGACACTCAAAATGGTTTTCATATTTATTATGAAGTAAATTATAATTTATATTTTTTGAATGAAATTAATATTATATTTATATTATTTTATTCTAAATTATTATTTTATTATTTTTAATAAATTTTATATCATATTTATGTCTTGGTGATATCATAAAAGATACGGTATTTCATGAAAACTATATTTTTTATTATTTACCAAAAATTTATCTTCTTCTAAAAAATATAAAAAAATCATGATATGAAACATTTGAATTTATAAATCCAATAACTGATTTCATTTAATAAATTTCAATTCTTATATGTGTAGAAATTAATTTTAAAATAAATGCGTAAAACATACTAATAAGAAATTTTTAGAAAAAATGTGTTATGGAGCTTAAAAGTAAACTTATACCGAAATCAAGTATAACACCAATTACGATGTAATTAATTATATTATATATAATTAAATTATAATTATGTTAATTTATGATAAAATAAAAATAATAAGGTAATTTTAATGAAAATAAATGATATTTTTATATGAAAATGTACAAAATGGTATTTTAACAATTCATTGAAAAATCAATCTTTTTAGAAAAATCTCGAAATATTCACCCCATTATAATGTTTCTGTGATAGTTTAAATTTTTAATTTCATTTTATTAAAAACATTTTTTAAATTTTAAATAAATTAATTATAATATTTTCTCACAAAAAATCAATAAAAATCATTTTTTATGAAAATTTGTTTTTTAAAGAATAAAAGGAATTTATTAGAAACTCAATGATTATTTCCTAATAATTAGTTAATAATTTTTTATTAAGTAGGAACTTTATATATATATATATATATATCTCATAATGTGTTTATTCCTTTTCATACCCACTAATTCAATAACTGGGTTACAAGAGTCGTATTTAAATAATATTATTATGTGGTTTATTTAATATCGGTGTTGCATGTTGTATAATCTAGAAAGTATAGTATATTTTTAATATCTAAATATAAGATTCTCCCAAATTTATAAAATTTTTCCTTGAAATCTGATCTTCATCTCAGTAATCATGGGTTTTACATTTGAAAATACCTTTTTTCAAAACCCACATCATAAAAAGGTTTTATATAACTTCCTTTTGAAAAGAGGGAAAATAAAATATGAAGGACATCTTAAATAACATATACTTGGTTTAAAAATAGGATAAAACTAGTTGGAAGTAAAAATATAGACATGGAGGAAAAATTAATGTCTAAATAATTATGGAGAGTGATAGAGAACATTTATCACAAAAAATGAATGATCATGAGAAATTTAATAGCCACAAAATTGTAAATCAATGAGGTGTGAAAAAGTCCATCAGTTCATCAAAAATAAAGATAATATAATAAAAATTTTATTTCAAGATTTTTATCTTAGATTTAATGAATTATATTTTTCAATTTATAATAACAACATAAGTAAATATACTTACTTTAAAAGTATAATTTCCTCCTTTAATCAATTTCCAGCACAATCACATCTTTTTCTCCAAACAATGAGTATTCAAGAAGAATTTTTCATTCCTAAATCACTAAAATAAACTTATAGTGGATCACATAATTCATAAAAGGATAAAAATATATTGCTCATATATTTAGATATTAACCAAAAACAAAATGTTCAGCACAAGGTAAGATAATTCCAAAAATGTATAAACCATTATATGAAGAAATACAACATTAATATCAAAAGCCTCAATAACAAACCCCAAAGTTGAAATTATATCATTCAAAAAATAACTAACCATAAAATTTTACAAAATATTCCCTAATAAAATTGAAACCCAAAGATTATAATTATTTGAACACATATTCTTCCAAGATAAATTTAATATTTATCTCGAAATAACATCAATCTCTCTTAAAGTCTCATTTAAAAAAAAATTATTCCATGATTATATAATCTCCCTGGTATGCTAATCATTTCCATAAATTTCATGAATCACCATAAAGCCACATCAAAATCAAATATTCTTCCAAAAGATAATTCAACTTATATTCCTAAAATAAAATCTATAGTGTTCCATTTACCTTAATCATATAATGCTCCTAAAAAAATACAGTGATCTTATTTTGAAATAACATTAATCACTTAATCTCCAAATCACTTTTCAATATCATGGTTATCTATATGATGAGAAATACGTTACAAAGTTTAAATAACCCATAATTACTTCAACATCAATGGTAATATAAACCCTAAAGAATATCAATACCTTTAAACTTATGTACACAAAATAAAAAACCAATATTCCTAATTGAACATTCCATGAAAACACATACTAAACCCCATGGGATGTATTACCATAATTTTCACCCAAAATACTCTTAATCATCTTAAAATATCATCACTTAATACCTTGGAAAGTTGTGTCTAAGACCTTTAACTTATGATTGACCATAAAATTATAAACCCAGTATGATATCCATAACCCTTAAGTTAACCATATCTTTAGAGTATTCAAAGTCATCTAAACCTTTCTTATAATACCAACTGTAGAGACCATGCCTTAAAAATTATATTATCTAATGTTTTTAGTCAAGAATTCACCTTCTTACAATTCAAGGATATTTATAGTTGATATTTTTAGAGAATTAGTTCATAAATCTAATATAACAAACTAAAAAATAACATGTTGGAAACTTTTACTTAGTATCCATTTCTCTAACAATATTTTTTTTAAATTAATCATGTTTTCTATTCAAGAAAAATCTCTATGACTTTAAACTTGACTTCTTATTTTTCCTTACCCTTCAATAACCTGTGAAAAACATTTTAAAACATGGTATACGAATAAAAATCTCTACAAGGGAAATAAAAAATAAAAAACTCATTATTCTAGTGAAAAACATGAAAAATCATAAAAGATTTACATTTATCAGCATATTCTTTGAGAGTATTAAATAAATAATATTTTCATGAAAAAAAAAATTCTTTTACAAAAAAACATTAGAACTAAGATAAAGAAAATATAAATTTGTTTTGGAAACATATAACATCATATTAATAACCCTTTTTAAGCTCATCTCAAAAATAACTGGATCCCAAATAAATCTATAAGATAAAGCACCCTATATAACTCTCTTCTTTCCTATGAATACAAGAAACATTTCCCAATGTAATAGAGATAAATAATGGGGCTCACCTATCATATAAGTCGTATCAAGATCACCGATTCATCATATATAACACTAAAGTACCATATAACTAATAAAAAAATGGTTTCTTTCACATTTTTATATTAAATCCCTTGAAAAACACTTAAACCCATATACTAATCACTTTTGGATATTGAAATCAAAAATCCTTCTAAAAATCCATTTTCAAAACCACGATACTCAGAAAAAAAAAACGTGGGTTTTTCATTGGATTAAACATGAAATTTTATAAAATAATCCAACTAATAAATAATGGTTATGTTGGTGGTAAAATATTTTGTCGTCATACACATTAAAACAAAACATTCCTTTTACCTTTTTTCAATCCATGTTGTAAAATGATTTCCTTTTAAAAACCTTTGAAATAAATTAAAAAGTGACATAAAATGTATTCTATAATTAATTTAGTTCTATATAAAAAACATACATAAAATTATTTTAATAATTTTTACATGGACGAATATGATTTAGAAAATAAATCTTGAAAACATTTAACATGAGGTATTAAGTTAAGGTGTCCCTTATCTCAAGTTTAACTCATCATATATGTGATTTATATTCATGAATAATAAAATTTTGTTAATTATTTACTTTCTTAATAACCTTTTTATATTATTTATTCCTTTTATTTTATTTAATACCATGTTACATTCAATTTCCTAATCATTTAATGTTATGTTATACATTTTGAGGATATTCAGCTTATATGTCCAAAATGACTTCGGTGGGTAAACTGTAGTCAATGGGGTAATTATTTCATCATATACATAATAATAATCATTACATGATTATTATATTTAAAAATAAATTATTCTTTTAAAACCAACTTTGAAAGATGGTTATGAAAAATTAACAACTTTACAATAATGAAGACGGTGGGTCATATGTACGCATGAGTAACATTTCCATTTTCAAAACAAAACATGATGAGAAGAAGAAATATACTATTTCATCTTCATATAATGGTCATTATATCATAAATAACATATCATTTTATTAAATACGCTTATATATAGCTACCATGTGATATGGTGATAAAAAACAAATCACATAACTTCGTGGAGGTGGTAGTTCACACGTATAGACAAATGATGTTATCATTTTTTAATGGATGGAAATACAAGAAAATAGATGATGTATTATATTTATATAATGATAATTATTTCATGAATATCATATATATATATATATATATTAAATCCATTGTTATAATCATCTATGAATAGTGATGCTGGAAAAATGAATTACATCTGTTCGTGAGGCTGTAGTCCCCACATACACACAGATGGTGATTTTATTCCCTATTTGATGGAAGATTAGATGGATATATGTTATATCATTAACATAATATAATATAAATATATGGAAGTTATAAGTGTTATTATTTTTTGTAAAATTGGGTTCTCTAGAACCATATTTAATAGTAATCTTTGATTACCATATCATGTATACAGTGAGTTATACATGATTTACACATACCATAATAGTGTTGATATTTCTAAATATACTATTTATATGGTAATTTATATATATTATTTGTCATATCAAAAGGTTATATCAATTCCTAGGAAATGATGAGTACCTCAAGATACTGTGAAATTAATATTTAACATATTTTATATGGTCTAGATACATCATACTATCTAGACGCATAAGATCTATGATCATCAGGTGTTGGGGGATTATAAGCATTAAGTCTTCTTCTCATAAATTTCACACTTTGTGATCTTTTTTAGTTGAAATAATGAGGATTGGACCACTAATATGAACACCACTTGTTTCATGTGTCATTGGTAATTCCAATCTGTGAACACGTGTAATGGTCTCCTGACTTGTGATTTTTATCAGTGTATACTTTTTGATCATGTACTTTGATAATAGATGAAAACTATAGCATTGATTTATTAGTGAGGTATATTGAATTGATTGAATAATCAAGATAGAATTTATCACTTTCAAAATTAAGTGATATCATTGGCCTAGTTTGTCAGGATGGTAGTACCTTAACTAAATCTATAGACATGGAAGAATAAGGTAAGTCCATCTAGGAAGGTTAATGAATAATAAATCAAGGATGATAACATAGAGTGTAAATCCTAAATTTTGAGATATTGTGAGATAAATAGATTATATACATAGTGTGTGTTCATAGGAAAGGCTGGCATTGTTATGAATCTTCATCATCTCTTTAGGGGCCATGATGGATTTCTAGAATCCACTCATAGTATATGAATAGTAATTGTAAAGACCCGTAAAATTCAAGGGAAGTTTTTTCTTAATTTTTTATGAGATTTTACAAGAACGCGGTTTCTAACGGCACCTGATTCCGAGGCCCGGTGTGCCCGGAATCATTTTCCGAAGTTTAGCTCGGGTACATTCAGTGAACGAATGAGCGGGTTTTCCTAACTTTTGAACCGGTGCTTGGAATCGAATTCCGAGGGCACCGATGAAATAGCAGTGCCGGTAATTCCTTAATAACACCTATTCCGGAGTTGCGTTTACACGGGAGGAGTTGTTAAAAATTGTGGAAGTTAGAAATAAAAATTGAGCTACAATTTTTATTTTTACTAAGTGGTTAACCTTTGGGTGGAAGTTGGGTAACCACCCAAGAGAGGTTATGAGGGTGGTGGGGCCCACACGAGCCCCACCCCTTTATTTTCCCTAACTCCCATAACCCTCCTTTTATTATGACAATATATGTTTAATTATTTATCTGGCTTCTCTTTGAATTTTGTATTTTTGAAATACATGCCAAGCTTTAATAAAATAAGGAGTGTCTTATTTTATTTTGGCTGGACTCGTTTTGTGGAGTTTTGAGAAGCGAGATTTACAACTCTTGAAGAATCTTCATCTTCTTCCTTGAAGAACGCAAAGAACACTGACGCGCATTCCTTTGTTCCTTCTTCCGGCATCAAAGGAAGGGAGACTTTGTTCCTCCTCGGACGATCTCCGTCAACGTGTACGGAACCTTCTTCCGCGACGTTCAATTCCGTGACACCTTCTTCCGCGATGGTTAATTCCGCGACGAACCCTCGCTCAACGAATTCGAAGATGTAGGGGATTATTTCAATAGTTTTTTGGTGATTACTTCCGTCGCTTTCTTCTTTTCATTTTGAGCAGCCTGATATCGCAATAACGGGAGGAGGTCGGACCGCACGAACACGACCGACCCTCACCCCCGCCTTGTTGGTTTGATTTTTTTGCGGCACATGTAAGGCCGCACGGTGCCGATGCACCACGCGGGAATATTAAAGGAAGGGCGGAGAAGCGTGGCATCGTCCCGCCGCGCCGATGAAGACGAACAAGGTCGCAGCGCCGTCGCGCCGCACCGGAGAATCATGAAAACACCGCGGCTAGAGCGGGGCCACGGCGGAGGGGCGCAGCGCCGTCGCACCGCGCCGGACGGACCAAGGCCGCGATGGAGCAGGGACCAGTGGCCGGGTCTGAGCCACTGGCGTCAGAGCAGGGGGACCAGCAAGCGCCAGTCTCGTGGTGCAGCTGCCGGCTGGCCAGAGAGGGCCGTCCAGTCAGAGGAAGAGCCGGGGGTTCGTAACCCCCGGATGGACGGACAAGAGCGGCCCCCCACATGGGGGCCGCGGTTACAAAATAGGGGGGCAGCGCCTCCCCCCCCCCTCCCCCCATTCGCTTGGCCGAAATGGCCGATCCCCCTGTCCAGCGCCAGCGCGCCGGGCCGAGCCGCCAGGTTTGGCCGCGCCCATGCCGGGCCGGGCCGCGCCAATGCCAGGTCGAGCCGCACCCAGGTTAGGCTGGGCCGTGCCAGCAGGGTCGGGCCATGCCCAAGCAGGCTGGACCCGGACTCGGTTCGGTTCGACCTGGTTCGGGCCGACCAGAGGGTCTCGGGCCGGGTTGGTCCGGGCCCGAAACCCGCACTTCCGGACCTCTCACGGTCTTTTGCCCATAACATGGGTTACAGACCTCTGATCGATGCACCGTTAGCTGCGATGCGATCCTTGTATTAGGACGGTCGTTTCGGTATATTACACTCAAGGTTTCGGAGAACTTTGGGTTCGGCCGGGTTGGTTCGTACACAAAACCAACCGGGCCCTCGGAGCGGAAACACTTATAACTTGAGCTCTGAACGTCCGATTGACGTGTCGTCGACTTTGATGGATTCCTCTTAGTGAGAAGGACCTGTTGGATTACTCCGCTCAAGGTTTGGACGCAGTTGGAGTATGTTCGGGTTGGTTTTGACTTAAAAACCAACCGGTCCCCTGGGACTAAAACACCAATAACTCTCAGACCGGGCGACCGGTTGACGCGCTATCTGTGACGTTGAGTTCATGTTGATGATACAGAACTTTTGGATACATCAACTTTGGACTACGTGTTAGTTGATGTATCATCCCCTCGGCTCGTGGAGCGGACCCTCCCAAACAAGCTTGCTGTGTGCAGGAACCCTAGAGCTGGTTGCGACTGCGACGACGACAACTGTATAGAAATCCCCCATGGATTCGACGGCAACGACTACAACACTCTGCGATCCTACGTGGATTAGTGCTACCAATCCTGTGTGGGTCAGATCCAATGTGGGTTAGCGTTCAGCGGTCCTGTGTGGGCCAGCGCCTACAGATCCTGTGTGGGTCCGATCCTGTCTGGGTCATTGCGGGGGTTAGTTACCTACCGATCCTGTGTGGGTCATTGCAGGGGTTAGTTACCTATCGATCCTTTGTGGATCATTGCGGGGGTTAGTACCTATCGATCCTGTGTGGGTCTGACGGCTTAGATGAATCAGTGGCTACATCTGATCATCTCTATCGTCATACGAAGAAGTATACCTGTGTGAGCTGAATCTTGACTTTAAATCCTTATCTTCGATTAGATAGACTTGATATCCTGTGTGGATTACGTTTTTCTTTCCTGTGTGGATTGGGTTGTGATTTCCTGTGTGTACTGGGTTATACTTGAGCTCGAATGTTGGAGCCGATCGAGAATTGATGACTTAGGTATATGTATTGGCATATACCTAAGTAGTGTACGATGTTACTTCGTGATTGTATCTTTCCTTTGTGGATTATCCTTTGTGGATTCTGGGGGGCCTTCGGGGGTCTCGGGGTCCCTACTGAGTAGCTTATACTCACCCCTGCACGGGTTATGCCCGAACTACATTGTGTTGGTTGGAGATGACAGACAACGTTGATCGTGGTTGGGGCTTACTGAGCAGGTCGGTACCTGGAGGTGGACCATTGGGCGGGACGTACTCGGAGCAGACGGCTAGACCCGAGGAGATTTGGAGGCTATCTGTACCCACCCTTCAGGTGGGAAATTCAGTGGACGACTCGAGGACGCGGCTTTACTTTTTAGTTGTTGTACTCCCTTTTTCAGTTGTACTTTACTTTCAGTTTGGGTTTGTATTCTGGCCCACTTACTTTTCCGCACTTACTTTTGTACCCAGTTATTACTTAGTGTTTACTTATGTTTGCTTGCTCTGTGGTGTTTTTTTACTTTACAAAGGCAATGCCTTCCCTTTTTATCGGGAATTACACCTTGGTACTAGTCACCATCCCCTGGCCTATGGAAGCCGGGCTTGGGGTAGTCACGGCACGGGCCCCGAGGACGGGTCGTGACAGTAATCATTACTATCGAGATAATGGTCAAGAGGGTCACACACTAAGCATTTTCAAAATTATGGCATATTATAATGAATAAAAGGTTAGGATATGGTGGACCACACTAATGTGGTGAGAGTGATGTCCAAGTATATATGATCTCTATTAAAAAAATAAATTCATATTATTTGAGTTTCGAATAATCAGATTGGAATTTACTTATTAAAAGTATTCATAAGATATTTAAGTGAATACATGTAATAAAACTATACAAATGAATATTATTTTACTCAAGGTTAATTTAATATTTTCCAGAATATCGAGTCAATTTAATGGATTTTTATTAAGACATAATATATTTATTATATAATAAATATGTGAAAAAAATATAAATAATATTTATGACTCAGTAAATCAGTCATACAATATGTTTATAGCTAATTTAGCAGTTACTAAATTTTTAAGGGCTAAGGAGGTATTTTAAGGTATTTTAAAACATTACTATAAATGGAGTAGGTATCTCTCTTGAAAAGAACTATTCATCATATTATGGTTGAGTGCCTCTCCATCGTCTCTCCCACCTCCTAGAGAGATAATTCAATTATCTGAGCAATCAATCTGTGTTCTTCTTTATGGATCAAACGATCGATGCAGTGGTGATCATAAGGGTGTTAAAGGCATCATTGAATCTCCATGCTAGCATAGGAATTTTAATGATCAATACTCCCATGTGCTTTCAAATTGTGTGTTGATGATCTAGAGAGACTTAGATTCATATCCATTGGAAAATGGTTGGTAGTGATGATCAGTTGACAAACACAGCTTCAGATCGAGTGAGGTAACTTTTTATTTTAATTTTCTGCTTAAATTAATTTACATGAGATCCTTGGGTTGTAACCAGGAAGCTTTTATGCTAGTGATGATGTCAATTGTCGTATTAAAATTTTAAATTCCGGATTCTTTAGGCTTCTTCTACACACCCAGTACCAATAAGTTCTATCAAATGGATCACCTGATTATTTAAGAAAAAATTAAATTTTAAATAATTAGTTGTAGAGGATGTCTCTATGGTCCCAATTTCAAAGTCTGTGCTTCGATCTGATCATGGTTGGACAGGTTATGGCCATTGAAATATAGAAATTGGTTTGAATCCATATTTTATTGTGGGTTTAATTTTGTAAGAACATGTATATATATATGTGTGTGTGTGTGTGTTATAATTTAACCTGAAGGATTTATCCGGCAACATTTTCTAACAAACCCAACCTATTTTGGTCAGATTCTAGTGGTCGATATAGGATTTTCAACCAATGGGGAGTATTCCATACATTTTGGAAATTCTCATTGTATATTAATTTATTCATTTTGTTGGTCAAAATCCTATTACAATAAGCATGAAAAAATGAATAAAAACTATAGGGGTAAAGGGAAGCATAGAACTGTAGAAGAAGTCAAAAAAATTAAAATGGTGTCTAAAAGGGGACACACTTGGTGGTGGAACCTGGCTATAAAAACTAAAATTATAATAAAAAAAGGGTACTCAATTGAGTCATCTTTTTTGTTATGACACCCCCTCCCAATGGATCGGACGCCTTCAGTGAGATGGTCTCCAAGTTCCACTACATCCCTTCCTCGACTAGCCCCATCGATGCACTTTTACACTACCTCTTCACCTCACCATTTCCCCCCACGATTAGCCTTCTTATGGGTTATTGTGTCACTTGCAACTCACACAACACCAAATTTCTAGCACCTTCAGCCCATCGTCTCTATCCCTCTACTCTATTGAGCCATCTTTCCACCTCCCTCCTGGTATTCTATACGCACCAAGCTAAAACACCCCAAATGCGGCCTACCACTCCTCCCAGTCGACTCCCCAGCCTCGGCCTCCCACTTAGATCACCACCCGCCATTGGTTCCCATCGCTTGAAACCCTTCCAGCATATCATCCTGACCAGTCGGGGTGGGTCTTTCCTAACTAGGAACAAGTCTTGGTGACCCATTTTAGGTGAATTATAGTCCTAAAACCCCTTTTGGGGGTTTTCAATGATTTCATGGGTCTTGGAAAAAAATTAATAATTTCAAAAAATAAGTTAATAAAAAAAATTTGAATAAAATCTAAATCTCAGACTATGTGACATATTTAATTTGAATTTAAAAATTATTAATTAATACTATTAATTTATTTAATTTCCTTGACAAAATTCTATCACAAATTGTATTTTTATTATGCATTATTTTGTGTGTCGACTGATCTTGAGAATCAATTGAACAATGTATGTTAGGATTTAATTTATATAATTATTTATTATAATTGTGTTTGACACATGAAATAATTAAATTTATTTTGATTGTATACCCATCATATTTATTAATTAAATATATTTCATGGTTTTCATGTCCATCAGTCTAATTATGTATTTATTTTTCACTTCACAAGACCCCTAGCTTGTTAGCAAGTATTTACATATCATGACGATAACCTTGAAGGATGTGGATCATGCTGAGATGAGGTTATATCCCAAATGATATGGTAATACATTGAACCGTGGTGCTATCTGTGATACAATTCATACATGACTAAAGTATTTTACCCTTAGGGTTGCAATTGATCCATTGAGGGTAAATAGATCAACCAATATAAATGCTCAAGATTAGTAACATTGTTTATTTAATTTATACATAGTTTTTTATTTTTTTAAATATCCTTTCTTACACGATCACATTATGTAATAAACTAAAATGAATAAATTAAATCAAATTAAGACATATTGAATGTTTTTCTTTTTACATTATAGTCAGGTTGTGAGTACTATCAAATAGTACATGAATATAAGATAGAAAAGGATTTCAATCATTTATAAATTATAAAATCTATCAAGGAAAGATTTTTTCCTAATTCCTTCCATAATTTGAATAACAAACCTTGGTATATAGGGTTTTTTCAGCCACAATTTAGGGTGCCTCCTACTACTAGAGAGTTCTTATGAAATTGATGGGTTGACATAACTAAAGATGGAAACAAAGAAGTATGTATTCCTATTTTCTTTCATATTTTGGGTCAAAGTATCTAGTAAATCAAGTTTATGGTATCTAGAAGCTGGTAAATCACTCAGTAGTTGAAGGAACCATGAGTTAATGTACTCGGCTAGTCAAAATCCTACCTTGAAATTATATGAGTAGTGTCTTAGCCATAACATGGAATATGAGGAGAAGTTTTAGGGATCCCGTCCACTAGAATACTAAAGTGATTGGGTATTCCAAATATAGTAGTGAGAGAAACTAGGGTTTGATAAATTATTGGAAGACATATAATGATTTAATTAATCAATAATATATAGTCATACATCAAGATACAATTACTAATATGTTAGTGTTTCATTTTATAAAAATGGGAAAGAATACCACATATACACTTTGAACCATATTGTTCAAACAACATATCCTAACTAGAATGAATCTCCCATAGTAATATAGGTGCCTTTTCAAAGTAATATGATATAGTAAATTTTAGGTATTGGAGTCCCAAATACATTTTAATCCACCTTTTGAAGTGAGGGTGAGAAAGTAGTTTATAATAAACACATGTATATCACATTTGAAGATTAAATCATAATTTTATCACCAATGTTGAATGTGTTGTAGATACATCAATAGAATATGAATAATCTTAAATGTTGTCTCATCTCCAAGAATTCTTCAAGGAGAAAGTGAAGAAAGGTATGAATTGGGTTATGATTACACTGAATATGTGTAAATTGATATATGGAACACATTCTTTTAATACATCCCATTAATATATATTTATCACCGAATTTATCAATTTTTGTTTAAGATATAAAAAAAGAAATAGTGTGGATAAAATTCATCATTACCTTTTGGGTAAGGTTTTCCAAGTTTATAAGAACTTGAGGAAAGATTAATATTTAGTTTTTATTATGAACGAGTTAAAAAAAGGTGAAAAACAGTAATGGTAAGTGTGACGCTAAAATAACTTTTACAATTTACATTAAGTAACTAAGGTAGATCATCATAAATGAGTTTATTTTCTATTTACGTCTTTAGATAAGTCTATCAAACAATAAAGGCAATGAATTTAAGTAGAAGAAAGTAGTGGCTTTGACTAAGAGTATATTCATCAATGTATATGTGATGTGTCTCTCATACTTATTGGGTATTAAATACAATATTACTAACACATATGTGTATTGAAATAAAATAAATAAGTAAGAAAAGTAATTCTATAAGAATTATGGTGTGTTCTCCATGAGGCTAAGAAAGGGTGATTAATAAATTAGCTGTGAGAATCACACAACATCAAATTAAAATTTTTATTGGTTCTTGTTGAATTTTTTTTAAGTATTACCAAAACATTTATCACACATTTCCATTGGACACAAGGAGAAATTATTCTAGTTTAGGAATGATTGTTATTTATTGTGTCTCATACTCAACTGATGTTTCGGTAATGCATGATTCATTAGAAATAACTAATGAATATAAATGAAAGAATCAAGTATACCCAATTTTAGAAAGATAATTCTTTTTCAATTAAAACTAAAAAATTAATTATCAAAGATAAACCTAGTATTCTATTTAGACTCTTTAGAGTAAAAAACGTAAGGTATTATTAACATGTTGAATTATTTATTTTTAGAAAAAGAAACATTTAAAAATAATGGTAAGACACAAAGCTTTTGAAATTATTTCAACTAGAGAGTGTGAACTGTTCCAAGGAAAATATAATGTTAAATACACCTCATAATATTCCATTATGTGTTTTAAGGGATGTATAATTGAAGTGTAATATATGCATGGTTTTAAGATATGAGTTAATTCAGGTCTATCCATATACCACGAGACTTTGGAGTTCTTTAGGTAGGATTCCTTCAAAACTAATCAATCAGATGTTTGTTTGGGTACCCAAACTCATTTGGGTCTAACTAGATTAGTAACAAAAGATTTAGGTACCCAAATAGATGTGAAACATTTATTATAGGGTAATCTTGACGAAATATTCATAGAAATGGAAGTATTAGTTTTTCTTAAAGACTAAGTAATATTCAATTAAAATTCATTTTCATAATTACCTTCCATATTAAAATTAAAGCAAGTAACATTTGAAATGTTCCCAATTATGCTTTTAACAAAATTATTTATATACATAAGAAAAATATGATTATTATAACCAAAACCCTTTTTATCATATTTTAGTTTTTTCATAGCCATTATTTTATCAAAATTATCTTGGCCTCAAACAAATATAGATAAATTTTATTTTAAATCTGTGATTTCCCTTATAATGTTTTCATTATCTTTAGGAACAACTTTCAGATCATCACATAATTTCATTTTTAAATTGCGACCAAAAAATTTTAGTTTCTTATTTTTATGTTTAAGAATCTCAAATTCCTTTTCAATTTTATCTAAATCATCATAGTCTAATTTAAATCTTCTGTGTTGATCCACATAATTTTTAGATAGGAAGTTTTTTATTTTAACATTCTCATTTTCAACCTTGATCAATTTAGCATCTATAACCTTTTTTGTTCTATATTACATAAAACCAAATCATTTAATTTATTATTTTCTTCTTTAATCCTTCTATTTTATATTCCCAATTCCCTATATAGTTCAGCTATTCTTAATATGTCACTTTGAAATTTCTCATTTTTATCAGTTAATTATGTAAATTCATTTTCAATGTCAGATTCATATTCAGAACTATATTAATTTTCAGAGTATACCTTATTCATAGTAGAATTCATTAGACATAAATTTACAGACTTTTTTCTCTTTTAGAACCAATATCACTTGACTCTAGATCTTATATGTATCTCAATCCATCATGATAAGCCTTTCTCTATTTCTTATTTTATTTCTTATCTTTTCCTTCTTGTTTTAGTTATGGAAAATTTTAGTTTATGTAGCTGTTTTTCCTTCACTCATAGAAAATTAATTTTAAAGCATCATATTTATTTGTCTTGCATATTTTACTACTCCTATCATCCTTTGTATAATCTTTCCTAGGAGGCTTCTTGGAGCCTATTTTACTCTTCATGTACTTGTAAACACCTTTGGTGAAATTTGAAATTACATCTTTCTTACATTGTTGTAACTCCAAATCATAAGAGTTAGCAATATCATTTATATTTTATTTAAATCATATACCCTTTCTTTTATCATGATCGTTGTTATTATCATTTTTCATTTCCATCACATATTGTTGTAATGATCTTATTATCTCATCCATGGAATATTTAGTAAAGTCCTTAATTTCTTAAATAGTCACTTTCTTTGAATTCCATCCTTTCGGTAGAGCACATAGTAGTCTTTTAATGAGGGTTTAATTCTTCATGGTTTCTCCCAGAGAAACCATGATATTGAAAATATTTTTTCATCTATTATACATCTTGTCTGTACTCTCTTGACCATTCACATTAAACTCCTGAAATCTAACTCTATGTATACCTATATTAGTTCTCTAAAACTTTTTAGTATCTTAGTGAGTGACTTTAAAAGTCCTCCAAATGTCAGAATTAGTGTTTCAAGATGAAATATGAATATAAATATGTTTACTTAAGTAAAATATAAAAAATTCATGACTTTTTTAATTTAAAACACATTTAGCAGCCTTATTACCTGTAAGAGTTTCTAATTCAACATCAGGTAATTTGTAAGGTTTGGACATAGTAACCTAAAATTCAAGACTAATATTTTTAAGGAATACCTACATTGTATATTTCTAGTAGAAATAATCACATCCTTTGAAGTGAGGTGGTATGACAAGATTCAATAACTCGAATTCCTGATCAGCCATAGCAGAGAAGTGGATCTTTTCCTTAGACGTTTAATTCAAGGATAATGGTTAGTTAAGAATATATAATTGAAAAAATTAAAACCAGATGCTTAAATAGGAACCAATTCTCTAATATCAATTTGTAGTTCTCTTGGTATAGAAGAGGTGACTAGAGGGGGTGAATTATCCTTTTTTATTTATTAATATAAATTATAAATTTAGTAAAGTTATAAAATAAATATTAAATTATTAAATATAAAGAAAACAAATAACACAAGAAATTTTTATAGAGGTTTGGATCTCAAGATCCTAGTCCTCTTTTTAATCTTTTCTACTCCTTGAGAAGATTGGTGGGCACTATATCCCTACTTTAGACTGAGACTAATAACCTGATTACAAGAATTGTAGACATACCTTTTTCACCTAGTGGTATAACCCTACATAAATTTGTAACATGGAGGTATAACCCCATGTAACTTTTTCACCTGGAGGTATAAACACTAAATTTCTATGGAGTCACAAACTTAATACCATTTTTCTAGGAGGAATAACCTGACCTTACTTTTTATGTGAGAAATAACCCAAAAACATCTTTTTTATGGGAAAATCTTACACCAGACGCTAGAATATAAACAGGGGATTGGAAGAATTACAACAGAGAAAAATATTACAAAACAAATGAAATAAGAACTTGAGAATATGATAAATAAGTTTGATTTAGTTCTTGTTCCTTGATCACAACAGCTATGGATTATGTAGACAATGATGATCTTCTGTGATCACGGAAAAATAGAAAATGTTGAAGAGGTTTCTTGATCAAACTTTCAAAGTAGTAGAAAATTATTTTTTATCCTATCTGAAAGGAACTAACGAATGTCTGAATATTTTTCAATGGGTACATTTGTTTTTATACTTGAGGCATTCTCCCAAAGCATTAAATAAGAGTTATATAGGAGAGTTTCATTATCAAATCTCTACAAGACACTTATTAGAGAATAATAAAAATAATATTACCATTACATCAATCATATTAAATTCTTTCTTGTCATAAAACATAATCGGAAAAAAAATTTAATGATAAATTACAAGGATTGTTTAGTATAACACATTTAATATTTATTAAACAAACCGAAGATGAAAATTAAATGAAATAATAATAAAATTCTATATATTAGACATGCAGTAGAATGATGTAAAAACATATCATCATAAATAATAATCTTCATGATTCCATGTCATAAAAAATGATTTAACAAAGTTACACACATATTTCAATATAGAATATTAATCATTTAAAAATGTAGTTAAATTTAACAAATTTAATTAAAAATGAGAAAATTAAAAATTTGGAAATAAATTTTGAACTAATGATGTCATGCCTCGTCGTTGGATGACTAGAAGTGTGCTAGTGAAACACCATTAGAAATGCCTCGCGGTGTCAAAACACAATTTACATGTTGTTGTTATTTTAATAAAAACGAAAACGATTTATTAAAAACTAAAAACATTTCCACGCATAATATCATCAAAGGGTTTGAAGAGACCAATAAAAAATGACTCACTATTGGATGTCCAAGAGTATCTTGCAACACACTGTTGGGTTCTAACGGTGTCTTAAGATAATTTACATCCAAGAATAATGATGATAATAGAAGTGAATAAAATAGAACCTTTCTAGTTTAATAATCCTAAAATAATAAAATATTATTAATAAAAAACAACTTATATACTTTAAATAAAATAAAACACCACTGATAATTTGTATAATAACAACATTAAAACTTTTGATAAACAATAAGTACATTGAGAAATAATTTAATAACCACAGTAGTGTCACAAGAAAGGAAATGGAAAATCAAGAAATTCAAATTCTACTACCATACACATATTGAAAAAAAATAAAAAACAATAGTAAAAATAATACACTGTTGGATTTTTCCAGTGGTGTCAAAAAGAAATATTGTTGAGATTACAATGGTGTCAAAAAAGACATATCGTTGGGTTTCCTAATTATTATTTTTTTATTTTCATATTAAATTGACGCTCTGTTTTTTCAATTTTTATTACATGCATTTTTTTATATTCCTCAAATAATTCTAGTCATTGATCTATTCAGCCACCCAAATAATCTTGGTCACCCGATTCCATAAGCAGTTATGCTTTGTTAGGGTTTTTGGTTCATTGGATTCCGCTCTCCCATTTTGTAGGCAGTGCCATTGAAAAAGCAATCATATAGAGAAAGGGTTTGAGAGATCTTCATTTCTGTATCACACCACTTGTCTTGTTGTTGGATATGAGAGTTTCCATTGTGTTGTTGGTCTCATCACTGAAAACCCTCATCATTTCCACTAGTTTCATCATTGGAGAAGCCCCATCGTGTGGCTGAAAATCCCTCATGCTGCTAGATATTTATCTCTTTAATAACACATCATTCAACAAGAATATGATTTGAGGTTTTTGGGTGCATCGCTTAGGATCGCGTGTTATTCATGTCATGCGTCTCTAGATCCGACATTTTCCAGTCCAGATCCATGGTTTGCTGCACGACAGTTCAAGATCCGGTGTTTTTTCATTGGTCCAGCGCACCTATAGATTTGTGGTTCTCTCGTCTTATGTTGAATCCAAAGCTTGTGTTTAAGAGTTCTGGATAGCTATACCAAGATAGTTTCAGTGTTGTGATTATTTATCCCTTTTTAGTTGAGATTTTTGCATTTTTTTGAAACTATTTGAATCTGTATGGATTGATTGCTGCTGGTAGACTCTATTGGTGTTGTCAACCCCTTTGTAATGTGTTTTCTTTGAGAATTTAATAATAAAACGTGTGTGGTGGTGTTATTTCCATGTATTAGGGCCCAAAAGGGTTCTGAATCACGTAAATACTTATCTCCTTCCTATTCTTCTTCAGTTTGCACTGCTGCCCACTATTGTGATATTATTCGCTACTGTCCATTTTCAATTTTGTATTAACTGTAGCATATTGAACATCAATTTTTCATTATAAAAATTATTTTTCACCTTTAAATTTATTCAGTGATCCTCATCTCATTGTTTGGGGGTTGTTTTCCACAATTTTCCCCACATCAAATTGGTATCAGATCCTCCAATTAAACCATGGCATCTGCAAAATACAAAATTGAAAAATTTGATGGAAATAATGATTTCAATTTGTGGTGGTTGAAAATGCAGGCCTTGTTAGTCCAACATGGGATGGAAGATTACCATTTCGGACCTAAGAAACCCCATGTGAGTCTGTCTGCTGATGGACAAACTATGATGATCTATTTAGATGTCCCTCATAACATTTTATTGAAAGCCCGTAGCTCTTTGACCTTGTCTTCAGGTGATAAAGTTCTATGGAGAGTCTCTTATGAGACTTCCATAGCTGGTATTTGGTCCAAGATTGAAAATATTAATATGAAAACCTCTTTAATTGGTCGTTTATATGAATCACAAATTGTAGACTTTCATGATGTGTCCTGGAATGGCTATCCAGACACACCTTGATAAATTCAATAGAATCTTATTAGAACTGGCCAATATTAATGTCAATGTTAAGGATGAGGACCTAGCCATTATACTTTTAATTTCATTGGAAATTTTATATAAATAACTTTTTGATTCTATGATGTACGGAAGAGACTCCTTGACCTTAGGGGAGGTCAATTCTTCCTTGGTTTCACATGAGTTGCGTAGTAAGGCTAAGGTTGATCCTGAAGCTGGGGGTCTAAATGTGAGGGGTCATTCAGAGTTTTGAGGGAAGGAGAAAGGTAAGGGTAAGAAGGGTAGAAAAAGTCATATCTAATTGCAAGAACACCTATTTAAATCTAAAATAAAGGGGGTTACCTATTTACACTATGGGAAACCTGGGAACATAAAACCCAGATGCCCTGAATTGAAATCTGGTAAGATGTTTAATGAATCTAATGATCATTATATCTTTTCCAACCAAGGCTATGAAAGTGTCGAGGTGTTGTGTGTGTCTTGTGACACTCTTGATGATGAGTGGGTGTTAGACTAGGGATGTTATTTCCATATGTGTCCAGATAGAATTTATTTATCTAGTTTGACCGAGGTAGTTGAAGGAGAGGTTGTTCTAGGAAACAATAAGAGATGTTGTGTCATGGGTAGAGGCTCTGTTATGCTAGATCTCTTAGAACATTCTCTCGTCACCTTGTTGAATGTAAGATGGGTTCCGTATTTACACTGAAATCTCATGTCAAAAGGTGTGCTAGATTAGAGAGGTCTTTCCTTTAAGTATAATTCTTGTTGTCTTAGAATCTCTATGTGGGCTCGTATGGTGCTTAGAGGATCCTTGTTGAATGGGTTGTATGTGTTGGATGGAAAAACACACATCAAACAGTTGGGAAGCACCAATGTCACTAATAATTACAACACTATTCTTTGGTATAAGTGGCTAGGGAATGTAAGCGTTAGACGCTTAGAAAAATTGAGAAATAAAGGGCTTCTCACTCAAGTTACCCCGAGTAACTTACCCTTTTGTGAAGATTGTGTAATGGGTAAGTCTAGAAGAGTTGGTTTTCATAGATCTAGCTTTAAATCTGGTTTCCCACATGAGTATGTTCACTTTGATTTGTGGGGACCTACTCGGACTACCTCCCATGTAGGAGGCTCCTACTTTATCACTTTTATAGTTGACTTTTCTCAGAAAGTCTGGGTCTATATTTTGAAAAATAAATTTGACATCTTCAAGGAGTTTAAAACATGGAAAGCCTCTGTGGAAAATGAATTTGGGAAGAATTTGAAAGCATTAAGAACATACAATGGTCTTGAATACCTTTCTACTATTTTTATAAATTATTTTGAAATTGATGTAATTTTGAGACACTGAACCATGAGTCATACTCCTCAGAAGAATGGTCTTGTTGAGCGTATGAACCGTACCATTTTTTAGTAGGTTTGTATCATGCTTGCATTCTCAGGCCATCTAAAATCATTTTGGGTAGAATCTATCACTACGGTAGTTTACTTGATAAATAGGTGCCCCTCATCATCCAATGACTTTAAGACTCTGATTGAATTGTGAAGTAATCACCCCCATCCTATAGACATCTTAGAGTGTTTGGGTGCACTTCCTATTCTCATGTCAAGGATGATAAACATGAGCCTTGAGCCATCAAGTGAATCTTCATAGGATATACACCTAGGGTAAAGGGCTGTAAACTTTGGGTAGATAAACATAGCTTTCAAAAGTTCATCATTAGCTGGGATGTGGTATTTCAAGAGTTCGTTCTTGCTAGAGTCGAGCCTCCCACTTATGACAGTGAGGGTCCTTCTCAGAATAGGGATCCTGAGGTAGATCCTCCCTATGTTAGTGAGTCTCCTATTGAGACTCCCTCTACCTCTCAGGTTCCCCTTTCTCAGCCTGAGCTGGAATCTGGTTCTGATTCTGATTATTCTCTTGATGGTGGTGCTCCTAGTGATCTTAGGGGTTATCTTGTTGCTAGGGATAGGAAAATGAGAGTCATTAGACCTCCTCCTAGGTAAAATCATGCTGAAATGGTTGCTTTTTCCTTTAATGTGTCTACAGATCTTGGTTAAGAAGATCCCCAAATCTACAATCAATCTGTCAATGATAGAAACTCTAAGCATTGGATTTCGGCTATTAAAGAAGAGATGAAATCCATAATAAATAACCATACATGGTCCCTATTCAATAAACCACTTTCTACCAAGGTGATTGGTTGTAAGTGGAATTACAAAATGAAAGAAGACAATACTTTAGGGAATAAAATTAAATTTAAATCTAGGATTGTAGCCAAAGTATTCCTTCAAAGGGAAGGAATTGATTACTCAGAAATTATTTCTCCTATAGTGAAACATTCTTCTATAATAATTCTTCTTTCATTTTCTTCCCATTTAGATTTTCATATAGAATAGATAGATATCAAAACCACTTTCTTGCATGGTTATTTAGATGAAAATTCATACATGAAGCCTCCTACTGGTTTTGAACAAGAATTTAAATATAATCAGGATAGATTTTTTAATAAATTATTATATGGATTGAAATAAGCTTCTATACAATGGTACAAGAAGTTTGATTCTTTTATTCTTGATAATGGTTTCAACAGGAGTCAGTTTGAAACATGTGTATATTTTAAATATATTGAAAAATACATTCTTTATTTACTGCTTTATGTAGATGACATGTTTCTCATGTGTAGTGACATGAAATTAATCTCCCATGTGAAAATGAAATAGAATTCATCTTTTGAAATGAAAGACCTAGGTTGTGCTAAGAAAATCATGGTCATGGAAATTATTTGGGATAGTAAGAATAGACTTCTATATGTATCTCAACGTGCCTATATCCTTAAATTGCTTAAGAGATAATTGTTTAATTCATTGAATCCCGTTAGTGTTTCTTTAGGTCGGAATTTTAAATTGTCTTTATCCCAGTCACCTTCCTCAACTTCTAATATTAAATACATGAGTAGAATCCCCTATGTTAATGTAGTGGGTAGTATTATGTATGCTATGATTTGTACTCAACCAAATTTTGCTTTTTCTTTCTGTACTTTGAGAAGGTTTATGGAAAATCTAGGCAAGCCTCATTGGAATGCTCTTAAATGGTTGTTGTGGTACATTTCTTCTACTTCATCTCTTTTAATTTTCTATGTTAAGAATGTTAGTTCATCAGAATTAGTGACTGGTTATGTTGATTATGACTATGCTGGAAATATTGATTCTAGGAAATCACTAACTGTTTATGTATCTACTGCATGTGGATGACCTATATCATGGAAGTGCAATATAGAGTTGGTGGTGGCCCTCTCAACCACTGAAGTCGAGTGCATTGCACTGATAGAAGCCATTAAAGAAGCCATATGTCTTAAGGGTTTGATGTCTGAACTTAGTATTAGTAATGATATTATTACTGTGCATTGTGATTCTCAATATGCCATTTATCTGTCTAAAAATTTAGTATGTCATGGTAGGTCTAAGAACATAGACATTATGCTTCATTGTATTAGAGAAGTTATTGAATGTGAAGCAGTGTGTGTCACTAAGATACACATTGATGAAAATTCAGCCGATAGATTGACTAAGGTTTTGAATTTAACCAAGTTCATGCATTGATTAGATATCTTGAACTTGGATCCTCTTGAATATCATTAGATGCAATAACATTTCCAATTTTATATTAAAATGGTGGATATTTGTTAATTTTTTTATTTTAATTTTAAATTGACGCTCCATTTTTTTATTTTTTATTACATTTATTTTTTTCATTTATTTTATATTTCTCAAATAATTCTATTAATTGATTTGTTCAGCCACCCAAATAATCTTGTCTGCCTGATTCCATAAGCGGTTATTCTTTGTTAGGGTTTTTGGTTCGTTGGCTTCTGCTCTCCCATTTTCCAGGCACCGCCGTTGAAAAAAAATCATAGAGAGAGAGGGTTTGAGAGATTTGTGCTTCTACATCGTACCACTGGTCTCATTGTTGGAGAAGAGAGTTTCCATTATGCCACTATTCTCATTACTGAAAACCCACATCATTTTCGTTGGTTTCATCATTGGGAAAGCCCTGTCGCATGGCTGGAAACCCCTCGGGCTGCTAGATATTTTTCTCTTCTACAACGCTTCGTTCAACAAGACTCTGATATGAGGTTTCTAGGTGCATCACTTAGGATTGTGTGTTATTCATGTCATGCAGCTTCATATCCATCATTTTCTAGTCTAGATCTGTGGTTTTCTTCATGGCAATTCATAATCCAGGGTTTTTTCTTTGGTCTAGCGCAACTCTAGATTGGTGGTTCTCCCGTATTGCGTCGACTCCAAAGCTCCTATTGAAGAGTTCTGGATAGCTGAACCAAGATTATTCTATAATTGTGAGTATTTCTCCCGTTTTGGTTCATATTTTTGCATTATTTTGAATACATTTTGAATCCGTATAGATTGATTGTTGCTGGTAGAGTCTGTTGGTGTTGTCAGCCCCTTTGTAATGTTTTTTCTTTGAACATTTAATAATAAAACATGTGTGGTGGTGTTCTTTCCATGGAGTAGGGTCCAAAAGGGTTTTGAAACATGTGAATACTTGTCTCTTTCCTATTCTTCTTTACTTTTCACTGGTATCCACTATTTTGATATTATTCGTTGTTGTCCATTTTCAATTTTGTATTAACGGCAGCGCATTGAACATAATTTTTTCATTGTAAAAATTATTTTTCATTTATCTATTCAGTGATCCTTGGACCATTAGTTGGGGACTATTTTCCACAATTTCCCCCACATCATCAAATATGTAAGAAGCTTGGTGAAAAAACTCACACACCATTGGTGAAAACCAATGGTGTAAAAAGAAATCATTAGTGTCAAGAAAAAATGACACACCATTGCTAAACACAATAGTGTGTTAAAAAATGAAAAAATTTAGACAGTCAAGAGAAGTCACGGTTGTAGTCTGAGATCGAGAGGAATGGGAGGTATATGATAAGAACATGTAGATAAATGTGGATGAGAAACAATGGCTAGGATTAACGAAGAAGGAATGATGCTGGAAAAACGAATTCATCAGAGAAGAAGACTATTGTCTGCGGTCTATTTCCTTAAAAGAATGATTATGAGGAGGAAACAACAACCTGGGAGATGAAAACTCTATGCGCAATAGAAATGTGAAAATACATAAGATAAAATAATTTAGGAATTTTCATGACCCGTCCTCGGGGCCCGTGCTGTGACCACCCCATGCCCGCCTTCTATAGGCCAGGGGCTGGTGACTAGCACCAAAGTCGTAAATACCAAAAAAGGGGGAACACATTACCTTTATAAAGTAAACAACACCACAGAGTAAGAAATCAGAAGTAAACACTAAGATAACTGAGTACAAGTATGTATGGAAAAGTAAGTGGACCAGAATACAAACTCAAACTGAAAGTAAAGTACAACTGGAAAGGAAGTACAACAACTGAAAAGTAAAGCAGCAACGCCGATCCGTCCACTAGAAATCCCACCTGAAGGGTGGGTACAGATAGCCTCCTCAGCTCCTCGGGTCCTACCATCCGCCCTGTATGCGTCCCATCCAGTGGTCCACCTCCAGTCACCGACTCGTCATGGGTTCCTCCTCCGGGAACCATCCAGCTCTACAAGCCTCAACCTCGATCAGTGATGTCTGTCATCTGCAACTAACACAACGTAGTGCGGGCGAAGCCTGTGTAGGGGTGAGTATACGATACTCAGTAGGGACCCCGAGACCCCCAAAGGTCTCCCTGAATCCAAAAAGGATAAACCACAAAAAAAGATACAATCACGAAGTAACATCCAACACTACTTAGGTATATGCCCATACATATACCCAAGTCATCAATCCCAGTTCGGCTCCAACATCTGAGCCCAAGTTCGATCACGTCCACACAGGATAGTAAAACTAATCTGAATAGGATAACACAACCCAATCCATATAGTAAATCAAGTCAATCATATCGAAGATAATGATTGAAAGTCATGACTCGGCTCAAACCATGATTTAATCATGATGTCGAAACCATAGCTCCTGGGGAACTCCTCCTCTATCGAGTACAATGGGCCTGCCGCTACAACCATGCGCTTCCCATTAACCTTGTACTGCTGTAGTACTCCACCTGTTGAGTACTATGGGCCTGCTACTACAACCAAGCGCTTCCCACCATGGGTCTGTTGCTACAACCAAGCGCTCACCCTCATAGCCTCCAGAGGTACTCCTTCTATTGAGTACCGCGGTTCTGCCGCTACAACCAAGCGCTCCTTTGTTGTGGGTCTGCCACTACAACCAAGCGCTCCCCCTCATAGCCTCCAGAGGTACTCCTTCTATTGAGTACTGTGGGTCTACCGCTACAACCAAGCGCTCCTCCGCCGTGGGTCTGTCGCTACAACCAAGCGCTCCCCACTGGGCAATCTGAAACACATCGAGTCGATCGATCAGTAGTCGTCAAGTCTTAGCCAGATCTAGGGTTTAAAAAAGATTGAAAGTACCGTAGTCATCACCACCGAACCCACGGAGGATTCCCGTATGGTTGTCACCGTCGTTGAACCCACGAAGGATTCCAGTACGGAAGTCAACGTCGTCGCAGACGCAGCCAGCTCTAGGGTTTCCGCACACAGCAAGCTCGTTCTGGGAGGGTCCACTCCACGAGCCAAGAGGTCGATACATCAACTGACATGTAGTCCAAAGTTAATGTATCGCAAAGTTTTGTCTCGTCAAAAGGAACACAACGCGACAGACGACACGTCAATCGGGCGCTCGGTTTGAGAGTTATTGGATTTTTCGTTCTAGGGGTCCGATTGGTTTTTAGGTCAAAACCAACCCGACCAAACTCCAACTACATCCAAACCTTGATCGGAGTAAGCCAAAAGGTCCTTCTCACTAAGAGGAATCCAACAAAGTCGACGACACGTCAATCAGACGTCCGGAGCTCAAGTTATAAGCGTTTCCGCTCCGAGGGCCCGGTTGGTTTCGTGTTCGAACCAAACCGGCCGTACCCAAAGTTCTTTGAAACCTTTATTGTAGTATATAGAAACGACCATCTTGATCAAAGGATCCCAACGCAACTGACGGTGCATCGATCGGAGTTCTGAAGCCCAAGATATGGGTAAAAGACTGAAAACAGTCCGAAATGGGGGGTATGGGCCTGGCCCGACCCGACCCAACCCCCCCTGGGTGGCCCGAACCGGGTCGACCTGCTCGGAACCAGGTCCAGCCCACCAGGGCGCGGCCTGGCCCAGCGCGGGCATCCCGGCCTGGTGCGGCCGGTCCGGCTCAGCGGGTGTCGCGCGCTGAGCGGACGCGGGGGGGGGGGGGGGGGGTGGTGTGCTGCCCTGGCCCCTTGGTCCCGAATGCGGCGCTGGCCACCGGGTCTCCCCCCGGATCCTGTGGGGCCGTGGGATCCAGTCGTCCCACCGCCACTGGTGCCACCTTCCGCGGAACACCTGATGCACTCCGGTGGTCCGTTTTGCCCGCCGCGCCTGCGGCTCTCCCGGGATCCGTAGATTACTGCGAAGGGTACAAAACGACCTTGTGTCCCGCTTCATCATCACCCATCGATCTGCACACCAAATAAACAAACTGCGGAGTCTTTTAATAGCCTCTGCGGCCCCGACTCTGACCGTGGTTTCATTCGGCCTCAACGGCGCAGCACGACAGTGCCGCGCTTCTTCGCACGTTCTTCTTTGTTTCCGCGCGGTGCCATTGCACCGCTCTACCTCTGTTCGTGCCACGACAAACACATCATCAAAAAAATGGGGAGGAGGGTCGGCCGTGTTCGTGCAGTCTGGCCTCCTCCCGTTAATCTGATAACAGGCGATCATAAAACAAAGACGAAGAATGGAAAGAATAATAACGAACAGAATTCCAAACCCCTACCTCGAAGAAGTTTTCGAGCGAGGATCGTCGCGGGAAAAGACGTCGCGGAAGACGGCGTCGCGGAAGACGGCGTCGCGGAAGAGGATCATGGGCGTCGCGGTACACGGTGTTGTGGAGAAGAGGATCGTCGGCATCACGTCGTTGATCTCCGAGGAACTAGCGTTCTTCATGGTCTTTCGTCAGAGGCCGGCGTTCTTCACGTTCATCGTTGGAGAGGATATGTTTTCCCCAAGTGTTGGGCGTCGCAATACTTTACCAGCGCTTCGTCGCTTGGTGAAGCCATCCCAAAACATTCTCCCAAGCTCCCTATATATAGGATAGTGGGAGAGATATGTAACCATCGTGGAATTTATGACGGTTCATTTCTTTGGAACCTTCCAAAATTCCAACGATGTGGTAACTTAATTTAAAAAGGGGTCGGGCGAATTAAATTGCGTTGGCGCAATTTAAGAGGTGCGTTGTCACTACTTAAGAGTGGAAGATGACAAGAAGTTTCCCCCACATATCCTGCGTCAAAACATATGACACGAATCAATTTTATGTTGACACATAAAATTAATTGACATCAATTAATTTTACGTCAACACTTAAAATTAACTGACAACAATTAATTTTACGTCGACCCATAAAATTAATTTAGTGTAATAAATTTTACGTCGAAAAATAAAATTAATTGATGGGGGGGGTTTGAGAGGTTTCCTCTCCTTCCCCATTAAATGGGAGGTTAGGGTGTGGCGGTTCCACCACCAACTCCCAAGTGGAGATTCTAACCACTTTATCTGCATTGCATGTGTTTAACAAAATAAAATAAATTATTCACTTATTTTATTTTATTAAGCCACGTAAAACCCCAAAAACTAACTTTCATACCCCGATCATCCATCGTTGAGGTGAAAGTCTTCTTAAGCGAATATCGGCACTGCGAGTTCAACGGTGTCCTCGGAATTCTATTCCGAGCACCGGTTCAAAAGTTATAAAATGCCGCTTGTACGTTTACTGAACGTACCCAAAAAAATGTGCGGAAAATTATTATCAGTCACCCTCGACCCACTGCGGTCAAGGTTAGGCTATTCCTAGGAGAAACACGCCCCAAAAAACTCAATGGTACTCTCGGATTTTCGATTCGAGTTACCATTTAGAAGTTATGAATTTTACAATAAAATAATTGTCACTTAATTATTTTATTTACGGCCAAAATCTAACTTTATCAGGTGGCTCGCGCTGGCCATAGTTAGTATCTGCGTAAAGAAATTATACCCTAATGAGTTCAGCGGTTGTCTCAGATTTCTAATCTGAGTTACCGTTTGTGAGTTATAATCATTTGAAAAATAAAATAACTTTATTTAATTATTTTATTTAAGGTTATGTCATTTTCAGGTTTTCTCACAGGAGGCATGCGCCAACTAAACTTAAGTCACGCCTAGGGTAAAACTGCCATCTTGAGCACAAAGGTGTCCTCAGATTTCTGATCTGAGTAACCGTTAAAGTGTTATTCCACTTTTTTCAGGAAAACTGCTTACAAGCGTTAATTTAAGCTTAATAAAACTTCCTAAAATTATTCCGGGCACACTAGGCCTCAGAATCAGGTGCCATCAGAAACTGCATACGCATAAATTTCAAAGAATTAATAAAAAAAATTCCTTTAAATTTACGGGTCTTTACATTACTCCCACCTCAGGTCTTTACGTCCTCGTAAAGCTATAACATGAACTAGGGAAACAAAAGTGGTACTGAGCATGCAACTGGGCCTCCCGCTCCCATGTGCTCTCCTGGAGCTTCCCATGCTGCCAGTGAACGCGTAGCAGAGGGATCAACCATCCACATAAGACCCGCTCCTGTCGATCCTCATTCTCCACTAGAACCTCTGTGAAAGTCTTCCCATCGTCAAAGTCCAGCTCCCCATGGTCGATGATATGCGTCGGGTCATGCATGTATCTCCTCAGTTGAGATACGAGGAAAAACGTTGTGCACATGATGCAACTGAGGTGGATGGGTCCAGTGGTATACCACCTCGCCTACCCTATTGAGGACCTAGAAGGGTCTGATGAAGCACGGAGATAACTTTCCGCCATGGATAAAACTCTGTAATTAACATCGAGGTGAGACCCGTAAGAAAACGTGGTCGCCATCCTCGAACTCTAGTGGTCTCTACCTCCTAGATGTCCTGAACCTTCTCTAGTCCTAAAAAGCTGCTAAGATTTCTTCTTTGCCGATAAGAGAAATATGGTCTCATCCCCTGGATGAACCACGTTCTTTTCCTAATACAGTCAATCCCGACATGGATGATACTAATCCATACCAAGGATGACGTCGTAAGGCCTCAACGCTACTACCAAGAGTTCCAACCGTAACTCTCGCATCCAAGTGTTGAGTCACACTGTCGGCATCAGTGTGTGGTCACTGGGTCTCCTCCAGTAGGTATCTCAAAAGTGAGGGTCAAGTCAACAGTTTTAACCGGGACCTCTCAGTATCAACCAAACAAATGGACAAGAAAGCAAACATCACAAAGATAAGTGTCTTTTATTACTACAGATCGAAGTACACAGACACAAATACAACACCAACATGGAACTAGAAGTACAAGGAACAAAATGAATCCACTAGTTCTGCTCCTGTCCACCTGCTTCCGGAGCTCTATGATCATAGGCCTCAGCTGCCTGAAGCTGAGCTCTCCCCTTTCCACCCATTCCCTGCGGTCGGGGTGGTCTCCCTGGTGGTGGTGTTGGTAGGGCCTCAAAGTGTCGTCCACCACCCGCTGGTCTGCCACCTCCTCTGCCTCGCCCGCCTGCTCCCTGTGGACCGCCATGGCTGAACCTCCGCCACTGCCTGGGAGGTCTTTCATTTATCTTCTGATCATCTGTATGGCGGGTTGGACAGTCACGAGCCATGTGACCAACCCCGCTTCAAGAGTAACACTGTCCGCTCATGGTAAGTGGTTCTCCACCCCGGGTGCCTCGCACAAACAATAATGTGTCATGTGTTCGACCACCTATTGGTCTAGTCCTCTTGGACCTCTGAGTCATCTATCTATTGCCCGCTACAAAAGACTCCGCCGCATGCTGGCTAGTGGTGGGTCCTGCTGCTGGAGACTTCTCAATAAGGAAACTCTCTACTAAGAGGGCTCGCTCCCACACCGCTGTTTGCGTCGGGCTGCTGTGAGAAACAACTGAAGCTCTGATCTCTCACATGAGCCCCTGCTCGAAGTTTCGGGCCCTGAAGAATGGTTCATGTACCATGTCCATGGAATAGCGCAAGAGATCGGTAAACCTTGCCGAGTACTGGGCTACCGTCATGCTGCCCTGTCGCAGCTGTAGTAGCTCCTAGATGCGCACCGCACGGAGGGTGGGTGTGACGAACTCTGAGCGGAAGAGGCTCTCAAAGTTCATCCAAAGAAGAGATGCCTCGTCGTGCACCTGGAGCATCAAGCTCCGCCATCTTCCTGTTGCCGCTTGCAGGAGTCTCGCTGGAAGGATCACCATGAGGTCATCTGGTGTCCCCACTAACCTGAAAACTCGCACAACCGCCTCCAGCCAATCCTCGGCTGCCTAAGGGTCCATCTCCCTGCGGAACCTGGGCGGTCTCTGATTCTGAAACTCGTGCAGTGCACTAAGGTGATGTGCACTCTCAGCGGCTGGGGCTGGTAACATCAGTGGCTCAGCGGGTAGTGGTACCGCCAGTGCCTCTGCTGAAAAAGGTCCCTGCACCGAGGCCTCGTCGCTCGGTGGGATGTCGTCTCACACAAAGCTCAGAACCCTAGTTGGCTACTGTCATGGGGCCACCCTGAAAAGAAAAAGTTGTTCCATAGTAAAAATAGTATACCTGGTGAGCTGACACAAAGTAATCAAAAAGAAAACTTTCGAAACACACATGCAATCAATTTTTTCGTGTATTGATTCGGAAATCAGAAGTCAGGGTCCTGGTGTACGGATACGTCGGCCGCTGCACCAACACTGGACTCCTTGGACTGATAAACACACTCAATACCCTTAACATTATTGGTTCACATAGAAAAATATCAAAGTTATGAGTTATGTGGTAGAACCGAACTCCTCTGATACCAATTTATCACGACCCGTGCTCGGGGCCCGTGTCGTGACTACCCCAAGCCCGCCTTCCATAGGCCAGGGGCTGGAGACTAGCACCAAAGGCGTAAATCCCGACAAAAGGGGGAAGGCATTGCCTTTAGAAAGTAAACAACACCACAGAGTAAGCCAGCAGAGGTAAACACTAAGTAAACAGAGTACAAGTAAGTGCGGAAAATTAAGTGGGCCAGAATACAAACCCAAACTGAAAGTAAAGTACAACTGGAAAGGAAGTACAACAACTGAAAAGTAAAGCAGCAACGTCGATCCGTCCATTGGAAATCCCACCTGAAGGGTGGGTATAGATAGCCTCCTCAGCTCCTCAGGTCCTACCGTCCGCCCTGTATGCATCCCGTCTAGTGGTCCACCTCCAGGCACCGACTCGTCGTGGGTTCCTCCTCCGGGAACCGTCCATCTCTATAAGACTCAACCTCAATCAGTGATGTCTATCGTATGCAACCAACACAACGTAGTGCGGGGAAGCTCGTGCATGGGTGAGTATACAATACTCAGTAGGGACCCCGAGACCCCTGAAGGTCTCCCTAAATCCACAAAGGATAAACCACAAAGAAAAGATACAATCATGAAGTAACATCCAACACTACTTAGGTATATGCCCATACATATACCCAAGTCATCAATCCCAGTTCCGATCCAACATCTGAGCCCAAATTTGATCACGTCCACACAGGATATCACAACCAATCCACACAGGATAACACAACCCAATACACATATGAAATAAAGTCAATCATATCGATGATAATGATTGAAATTCAAGAATCAGCTCAAACTAGGATTTAATCATGATGTCGAAACCATAGCTGCTGGGGAACTCCTCCACTATCGAGTACAGTGGGCCTGCCGCTACAACCAAGTGCTTCCCATTAACCTTAGACTGTTGTAGTACTCCACCTATCGAGTACTGTTGGCCTGCGTCTACAACCAAGCGCTTCCCACCATGGGTTTTCCGCTACAACCAAGCGCTCCCCCTCATATCCTACATAGGTACTCCTTCTATTGAGTACCGCGGGTCTGCTGCTAAAACCAAGTGCTCCTCCGCCGTGAGTCTGCCGCTACAACCAAGCGCTCCCCCTTATAGCCTCCAGAGGTACTCCTTCTGTTGAGTACCATAGGTCTTCCTCCACAACCAAGCACTCTTCCACCGTGGTTTTTCTGCGACAACCAAGCGCTCCCCTCTGGGCTATCCGAAACACACCGAGTCGATGGATTAGTAGTCGTCAAGTCTCAGCCAAATCTAGGTTTTCATAAAGATTGAAATTAACATAGTCGTCACCGCCAAACCCATAGAGTATTCCCATACGGTTGTCGCAGTCGTCGAAGCCATGGAGGATTCCAGTACGGAAGTCATCGTCGTCGCAGACGCAGCCAGCTCTAGGGTATCCGCACACAACACGCTCGTTCTGGGAGGGTCCACTCCACGAGCCAAGAGTTCGATACATCAACTGACACGTAGTCTGATTTTGATGTATTCCAAAGTTCCGTCTCATCAAAAGGAACACAACGCGACAGACGGCGCGTCAATCGGGCGCCCGATCTGAGAGTTGTTGGCTTTTTCGTTCCAGGGGTCTGGTTGTTTTTTAAGTTAAAACCAACCCTACCACACTCCAACTACATCCAAACCTCGATCGGAGTAAGCCAAAAGGTCTGTCTCACTAATAGAAATCCAATAAAGTCGACAACACATCAATCGGACGTCCGGAGCTCATGTTAAAAGTGTTTCCGCTGTGAGGGCCCGGTTAGTTTTGTGTTCGAACCAACCCGGTCATACCCAAAGTTCTCCGAAACCTTCAGTGTAGTATACCGAAATGACCTTCTCATTCAAAGGATCCCAACATAATTGACATTGCATCTATCGGAGGTCCGAAGCCCAAGATATGAGCAAAAGACTGAAAATAGTCCGAAATGGGGGGTCTGGGCCCAGCCCGAACCGGGTCCGGGTCCGGACCACCTGGGTGCAGCCCGACCCGGACGGCGCGGACCGGCCCGGCCCAGCGCGGGCGGCCTGGTGCGGCCGGTCCGGCTCAGCGGGTGCCGCGCGCTGAGCGGACGCGGGGGGGGGGGGGGGGGGGGGGGGTGTTGCCCATGCCCCTTGGTACCTGACGGGGTGCTGGTCGCCGCGTCTCCCCCCGGATCCCGCACAACTGCGGGATCCGGTCATCCCGCCGCCGCCTCGGCTTTTGCCGGCGGTGCGGCGGGGCGCCGCCGCCCCCGAGTGGCCGGCCGGTGTCAGTGGGGCGCGCCGGCTGCACCTTCCGCGGGCCACCGGACGCACTCCGATGGTCTGTTTTGCCCGTTGTCTGCGCCTACTGCTCTCCCGAGATCCATAGATTACTACGAAGGGTACAAAACGCCCTTGCGGCCCGCCTCATCATCGCTCGTCGATCTGCACACCAAATAAACAAACTGCAGAGTCTTCGAATCACCTCTGTGGCCCCAACTACGGCTACGGTATCATTCGGCCTCAACAGCACAGCACGACGGCGCTGCACTTCTTCGCCCGTTCTTCTTTGTTTCCACACGGTGTCGTTGCACCGTGCTACCTTTGTTCATGCTGCGATAAACACATCATCAAAAAAAGGGGAGGAGGGTCGGTCGTGTTCGTGCGGTCCGGCCTCCTCCCATTAATCTAATAACAGGTGGCCCTAAAATTAAGACGAAGATTGGCAAGAATAATCACGAATAGAATTCCAAACCCCTACCTCAAAGAAGTTGTCGAGCGAGGATCATCACGGGAAAAGACATCGCGGAAGACGACGTCTCTGAAGAGGATCTTGGGCGTCGCGGTACACTTCGTCGCGGAGAAGAGGATCGTCAGTGTCACGTCGTCGATCTCCGAGGAACTACCATTCTTCGTCATCTTTCGTCGGAGACCGGCATTCTTCGCGTTCTTCGTTGGAGAGGATATGTTTTCCCCAAGTGTTGGGTGTCACAATACTTTACCAGCGCTTCGTCGCTTGGTGAAGCCGTCCCAAAACCTTCTCCCAAGCTCCCTATATATAGGAGAGGGGGAGAGGTATGTAACCATCATGGAATTTATGACGGTTCAATTATTTGGAACCTTCCTAAATTCCAACGATGCGGTTATTTAATTTAAAAAGGGTTTCGGGCAAATTAAATTGTGTTGGCGCAATTTAAGAGGTGCGTTGACACTACTTAAGAGTGGACGATGCCAAGAAGTTTCCCCCACATGTCCGGCGTCAAAACATATGACACGAATCAATTTTATGTTGACGCATAAAATTAATTGATAGCAATTAATTTTTACGTCGACCCATAAAATTAACTGGAAACAATTAATTTTACGTCAACTCATAAAATTAATTGAGAGCAATTAGTTTTACGTCGACAAATAAAATTAACTGACAACAATTAATTTTATGTCGACCCATAAAATTAATTGAGTGCAATTAATTTTACGTCGATAAATAAAATTAATTGATGGGGGGTTTGAGAGGTTTCCTCTCCCTCCCCATCAAATGAGAGGTTAGGGTGTGGCGGTTCCACCACCAACTCCCAAGTGGAGCTTCTAACCACTTTATCTGCACTGCATGTGTTTAATAGAATAAAATAAATTATTCACTTATTTTATTTTCTTAACTGACGTAGAACCCCAAAAACTAACTTTCATACCCGATCATCCGTCGTTGAGGTGAAAGTATTCTTAAGCGATTATCGGCACTGTGAGTTCAACGGTGCCCTCAGAATTCGATTTCGAGCATCGGTTCAAAATTTATAAAACGCCACTCGTATGTTTACTAAACTTACCCAAACAAAAGTTTTGAAAATTATTATTAGTCACCCTCGACCCACTGCGATCAGGGTTAGGCTCTGCCTAGGAGAAACACGCCCCAATGAACTCAACGGTGCTCTCGGATTTTTAATTCAAGTTACCGTTTAGAAGTTATGAATTTTACAATAAAATAATTGTCACTTAATTATTTTATTTACGACCAAAAACTAACTTTCTCAGGTGGCTCGTGCCGGCCAAAGTTAGTATCTGCTTAAAGGAATTATACCCTCACGCGTTTAGCGGTGGTCTCTGATTTCTAATCCAAGTTATCGTTTTTGAGTTATAAGCATTTGAAAAATAAAATAACTTTATTTAATTATTTTATTTACGGTTATTCCATTTTCAGGTTTTCTCACAGGAGGCCTGCGCCGACTAAACATAAGTCACGCCTAGGGTAAACCCGCCATCCTGAGCACAACGGTGTCCTCGGATTTCTGATTCGAGTAACCGTTTAAGAGTTATTCCACTTTTTCAGGAAAACTGCTTACGCGCGTTAATTTAAGCTTACCAAAACTTCATAAAATTATTCTGTGCACACCAGGCCTCAGAATCAGGTGTCGTTACAAATCGCGTACTCGTAAAATTCCAAAGAATTTAAGAACAAAAAATTCCTTGAAATTTACGGGTCTTTACAGGAATTCACAATGTCAAGGGCATGGGATAGGAGTCCTTGATAAAAAGTGAATTGGCGGCTGGGATAAAGCATAGAGAATATCTGATGTCTAGGATTGAGTTTCAGTAAAAAAAATATGCTTCCCACATCATGATTAAAATGTAGAATTCAAGCAGTTTATAAGGAAAAGCATGATATTTGTTCACTAGATCGAAAAAGAACATAAAATGGCACACATTAGGACTTCATGCTGCACGGGGCCCAGTAAGCCTACAGTTTTTATGAGTGTGGGACTATTATCACGAAATTTATATTCAAAGATTTTTTAATGAACTATTTCTACCACTTTTAAAAGAAAACATTATTTTTATTAAAAAACCGTCTTTTTAAACCATTTTTTAGTATAGAACTATTTTTTTATAATATGATGATCTATTTATATTTGTATAAACTATTTTAAATTTACATTTTTAATCCCCCAGTTCTTTTACAAAACTATTAGCTCACATTATTTCAATCTTAATGGCATGTGGGACAAATCCCATGGGGTTTCATCTTGGGTTGTTATACTCACCCCTTCATATGCACCTCGTTGAATATATAGTGGATTTTTTCCATGATATAGGAAAGAGACATGCTTTTTAATTAATTAGTGGAGAAACAAGATAGTGGTTGTTGTGGATGTCTGGAGAAGGAGCTTTGGTGTATATTTGTGTATTTAAATTTAGAGTGGTTTCACCTCGGTGCCTGAGTCTGTTGTTTCTTTGGTGTCTTATTTGTTATGGTTCTTTTTTTAAGTTGTTACACTAATATTTTCATCCTGATACTTTGAGTTGTTGGATTTTTTCTCATGCATCATTTTATAGTTTTATTTTTCATTATTTATATGGTTGTCTTCATCTTGGTTGTTATATATGGTTATGTGCATTTGTTTAAGGATAAAACATTCCCCCATCGTTTTATTTTGTCAAAACCCTAAAAATTTATTATCAAACTTTTGTGTTTGGGAAATGTTACCTATGGTTAGTATAATCTCTAACTAAACCAAATATAATGGTTTGATAAGAGATGTTAAAAAATTTTACTTCACAATGTTGATGATAGCCTTTTCCTGACTTCCTTGAGAGATATAGTCTAGGGACACTTGGAGAAAATGTTAGTGGCAATGAAGATGTACATAAAATTATGGTTATAGTTGGGGGATATATCCCCATTACATCTATTCTTTAGCGTTAAATGACTAATAATAATTAGAAAAAATTCTAAAACTTTGGGGTTTGATGGATGAAATTGGCATGTTTCTAGAAAGCATGGTATTTTTTAGTGAACTTGACACAATCTTGTCTCATTTATGGACAAAAGATTCCAAGCCTTATGATCTAGTGTGATATCTTGGTTCCATATTGATAAGAATTTTAGGCACCTTTATGGACCTCCTTCACAATAGTGAGGGTATTTCCTCCTTCAAAACATCTAATGAGTATCAGATTAAAACCATGTTTATAGAAGAATTTATGATAATTTGGATCACCATAAAGGATGAAGTTCACAACCCACCATCAGATCTGCACTTAATTTCCTCGATATTCCATAATAATTTTTCATTGGATTTAATCATGTATGGGAGACATTCATCTAATGGTAGTATCATTTTATGAGTCTATCGTCTCGTTTTTCTCAAGAAGGGGTTGATCTCATTGATCTTCTCAATGATACTACTAATAAATGGAGAGAATACCCTATGGTGTGCAATGTTGATGATTTTTGCATACTAATATGTATCTATCAAGCTTATAGTTGCATTATCTATATAATTATCATTGGATTTTTTTGAATTAAGAACATGAGATAGTGTTGGATCATTAGGGAACTATACCATCAATCCTCATATATAATCAAGAAGGGAATTTGTTCCACTTTCTTAATGTTGTATTCACTATTAATCTTCTTAATCATGAAATATAAATCCCCCTTGATGTTCAAGTGGACCACTAGTATCTATAGCTCCAATTATAATTATGTGATGAGAGATTGGTATTCTGATTCATTATTGGTAAAACCTTGTGATAACAAGAAAGAATAGGGAAAACTAGAATTTTTTAGAGAGATGAGGTAATTCTCAGACTAACTCTATTAGGTTTTTTGTTTTCCATCCTTCAACCTATTGGTATTATGGATGATTTATCAAAATACATCTCATGTATCAGGGGAGTATCATGAATGGATGATACATCTTCATCAAAAAATTCTATATCCATAAGAATTATTTCTAAGGTGGTATGTTTTGTAATAAATTTTTTCAATTCTTTTCCTTTGAATACCCTTTGTGATATGAACTGAATATCAAACTTCTATAAGATTTTTTCCCCATAATTCCAATCTTTTAGTCAACATCAGACGATTGGGAAGGTATTTGAGTGGGTCAATACAAGAGACTAAATAGATCTCATGATATTATAGCCAGTGTATCAATTTTTGAACTATGAAGATCAATGAAATTCAATTCTTCTCGATGTCATAATATCGAGTCTAAATATATATCATGATTCTATTAAGTGAGTTGAGACTATTTTCTTTTCTCATCTTATTCTTTTGTTCAAGTAAGATCCAAATTGATCTCTTTAAATTAACCACACACAAAAATGAATAGCTTTCCTTCTACTAGTGGAATCAATACATTTTGAGTTGTATGATATTACTTGATATTGTAGAAATATTATAAAAATCTACATCCCATTAAGAAATAATTCCCTTATTTATGATCTTGGTGAAGGGTAGTGACTTACCTAAAAGGTTTTCTATGAAGAATCTTATGTAAGTGAGGTATCCATAAAGCTCATTCAACTCTTTGATATTTTGAGGAGGTGGAGTTTTAAGGATTTACTTGGTCTTCTTGGGGAAAACCTCATGGTCCTGATAACATACCAAAAACCAAAGAAACATTCATGTTGTGTCCTTAAAATCACATTTCAAGGGGTTCATATTTAGGTTTTACTACCATAGTTTTTTGAAAATTATATAACCCCAACCCTTCTATTAGGTATTTATTCGGTTAATTTTTATCAAGATGTAAGCAATATACTCCATTTTGTTTAAAGAAGGTATCATGATTACTCAAAGGGGGAGCTTTTGGCTAGAAACCTCATAGTGTGAATCCAATATTCATTCCCTGACACCCTACAGATAGGGTTTTTATGAGTTTTAGGTGTTTTTTGTATGGGGGAGTTTTAAAATGTTTCCAGGTTTTCTATGGTTGTGGTTCACAACAAGATCATCCTCTATTGGTTCTTCTTCACATCTATAGAGGATTATCCTCTATTTTTCAATGAAATTGATCATATTTTGGTGTTTTAGAAAGCTAGAGGTAATCCTAATATTCATCCTTCTTTATTTCTCTATCTCTTTTTGTTTTTTTATGTTTTATTACTATTTTTATCCAGTATTCCATATTTCGAGGGTATTCTTCTATTTTTCCAATTTTGGCTGGATTTTCCCATATCAAAGGCCTATGTTGGGTTTGTGCACTCTCGAAGGAATAAGGTAGGTGGACCTTTAATCATAACCTATAGTATCATATATTATTCATAACTGTGTGGGTGTGCGTCATACCAGCATTGTCATCCAGAGACCTAAAATTAATGAAATGTCTAAAATTTAGTTTTCTTTAGTTAAATTCTCTAATTAACATGACTTAAACCATTAAAAATTATCATTAAATTAGGGATAACCTAAGTTGATCTTTGGCCCTAAATTGTCATGGGGTAAAAAATGGTTATTTATATTTAAAGGTCAAATGAGATGTTATAATTAGAATCTACAGTTTTGAAATATAATTTCACAACCCTTGATAAATTTTGATTAAGTTGGACCCTTAAATTGGACTTATTTGAATTTGAGTGTTGAATGGTAAATGGTTTTGACCATTAAAATGGATATGTTAAATAATGAAGTTGGTTAAATAGTGTGTTGATAAGCAACCTATGATGACTCAAACTAAAAATATGCTTATTTTACATCATTTCCATAATTTAAACATTACATATCACAATAATATCACATATCCCAAAGAAAATTTTGGTTTAGTGTCTTTTAGGACCATTTATATAGGAAAATTATTTTATAAATCTTGTGAACATTTCTCCATAATCTAACTCTTCTAGTCCACTTTATAGAATTTTCATAAGTTATACTTATCTTCATAACTTGGGGAAGGGAAACATAAGAAATGGGTGAGCTCAAATGCTTATTAATGGAAAACTTATCAACATTTCATCCAGGGTAGATCATAAGTATATGAGAAAAAATAGCATGGAAAAATGTCTTATTAAAAGTGAATGTAAAAAATATTATTCTATAAATCATGAATGAAGGACATATAATATCAAAAGAACAAACATGTATCATGATATAAGAGTCTGATATAATCATGTAAAAATGGTATAAGAAAATGATATCATAATATTATGGAATCATAAGTACGTATAAACATCATAAAACATGACATCATAAGTATATATCAATGCTAACCACCAAGAAAATATAATATTGGATATCCACCATCATAATCATAGTATACTTCAGATAATCACCATCATAACATAGTGTTCTTAGGCTAACCACCTTTTCACCATGTATAGTCTTCTTAGGTTAACCTCCCATGCATCATACATACCATGCTTAGTCTAACTGCATGTGCACCATACATAATGTGATTAGGCTAATCACTCATCCACAACACATGGTATCTAATTGGACATTAACATTACTCAATGCATTGGAGGTATATAATAGATCGACCCTTCACAAATTATTCTAACCTTAATCATAAAATGTATAAGAACATGTGTTCCATAAAAGGAGAACGAAACCATACCTAAATAATTAGCATGATAAAACCCATGAGAAGAAACTGGGTTATAAAATCATGTCTTAAGGAATAATTGAATGCTATATCATAAGGATTTCCAACAAATGAAGGAATTATATAATTTTGAACATTTATAATTAAAAAATGAATATAGTTATTGAACATAGAGCACCAATGTGTAAAATTTATGAGAAATGTCCGGTGAAGAAAAGTGAAAGTGAACTATTTGGGTGATACTTTATGAAATAATTAAAGGATATTTTTAATGAAGGGAAGGAAATATCATTTTTTATAAAACCATAATTGAACCAAAAGGGTTCTCCATAAAATATTGCTTATTTTTATATGCTATTCAGATTTAATAACATATTACGGGGGTAATTCATGACATGATATTATAAATATGAATGTTCTCTTATTAGGTTTATTTAAAAGTGTGAATATTTAAGGGCACTAAAAACTTGTATAACCCAAGTTGTTATAATGATATTCAACTAGGTAAATATGTAAGGAATATATATAAAAATAGGGTATATGATAAGAATATGGAATAGAAATGGAGAAAAATAAAGGGAATTCATAACTACAATGTCCTGAAGGAGGTATAAAAAGATAGTTTTTTGTATTTTAAAACACCATTGTCGAAATTTCACATCATAAAATTAGATAAAAAAACTATTTTGAAAATACTTTAATGTAAATATGATGGTAAAATTAGTTAAAACTTAATTATATTTCTAATTGAAAAGGATAACATTGAAAGAAATAAAAAATATGAACACGGAGGAGAAAACATCATTTTAATGAATAGAAATTATTCTTTACTTAATAGCATTTTTAAACAGGATTAGAACTCTCTATTCAGAATGTATTGAATACAAAAGTGATATCCCAAGATAAAAATAGGGTATACCATATAAAATGAAGGAAATAATTCAATAGAAACATTATAAATCATTAAATAAAATTGATTTATGAAATACCCTTATGGTTTTAATGATTTTTGAATCAAAATTCATTGGAAGCATGAAAATCATATGGTTCTGTAAAATTTATTCATTAAATCAAGTATTATACCAAAATAAATTATTGGGAAATATATAAACCATAAAAATAAAAAAAGGTGAAAATATTAAAACATGTCTTAATGAAGGGAAATTGAGGAAAAATCTTACGGCTTAAGAAACATTCTAATAAAACCCCATTGAAGAAATAAAACATGATGTTGAATCTTAAATAACATGAATAAGGATAATGCATTCCCGTTTTTTATCCTAAATCATGGTATCCATTCCCTTTTTGTTTTTGGGGTGTTGAAGGCACCTAGATGGAGATTTAGGGTCTTTTGTGAGTGTTTGGAGAAAAGGGGGGGGGGTTCCACTACCAAAAATGGCATGGCTATGACATGAAGGGATGTGTTTCTTTATAGTATAGTTGGATACATAATTGTGGATCTAGATTAAATGTAGGAGGGATTTAATGAGTTACTAAATTTTTCATTTAGCGCGTCCATGGTGGGTAGGCTGTGGTATAGCTGACTCGATTGCTATGTCGTGGAGTGGGTTGTAGAGTAGTCTATTTGGGAGGTTGTCCAGAGGAGCTAGTGGCTATTCCATAGTGCCTTTAGGAACCACTAACAATTTAGTGGTGGATATGGAATAGTATATAGTCTACACCATAGTCCTTCCCCTAGTTAAATAATATCATTTCCATGGATCTAATCATGGATCTTGGATGCACATTTGACTGAATGGTTGTAGTGTTGTCTCCTCCCACTATGTCATAACTGGGGTATTCTATGTCGTGGTCTATGGGGTTGTTTCATGGTATTTAAATTATTTGTCTTCCTATAAATAACCTGATCCTCATACTAACCTGTATTTCTTCTAGTTCTTAATCTTGAACCCTAGGTGCCCAATTGAAGTTTTTCAAAGGCATTGAAGCCCCTTTTGATAGGGATTGATCTCAACTTTCAATGTTTGATTAACAGCAATCCATGATATGTTCTAACTAACTTTTCTCATATTTTCTTCTTGGATCGATCTTGTTTCATCTCGTTTCATCTTTCCATGATATGTGAGTTTTTCTTTATCATTATAATAGAGTTTTATTGGTTTCTTTTTTTCATGGTTCTGGCACATCTTACTAGGAGGGATGAATTTTTTTACAAGAGATGTGATTGCAGATCCGCAACATAGATCCATTCTTATATGAAGAAAATTTATTCTTTTGAGGTAGGGGATTCATTAATTCTCCTTTTTTATTTATGTGTAATCATAAATTTATCATGGTTTATCCCTATATATGGTGGTGGAATTAACCAAATAAGGATTGAACTAGATTAAATAATGGAATTGATTTATGTTAGTGATTAAACATTGTATCATTCCACTGTGATAATGGTTTTACTCTTGATTTTATAGACAGTGTTCTATCTATAATATGATTATATTGCATGTTGAATTTATTGGTTTTCCATTTTTTTCTTGATTATTTTGGTAATGAATGTAAAGACAGTAATTAATTGGTTGACTTATGAACTTAAAGAATAGGCATGTTTAACAAATATGGTGTTCCTTATAATTTGATGGTAATCAAATTGATGCATGGTTAATGTTAAAATTGAATAATTTATTACAGGTGTTAATATAAATGGATAAATAAATTGAAGAAATAATGCATGTTGAAGAGATAAATGATTAAAGGTATGATAATAAAAATTGGTTTATTTAAAACTTGTTAAATCTAGAAAATTATAAAAAAATATTTAATTAATTTAAAAGATTGATATAGATGATTCCTTAAGTTTCCCATAGTTAGAACATGTGATAATTGAATCTATTTATTCAAGATGGAATAAAAACATGTTGTTTGATAAAGATAGTTGTTTGGTGATGAGACATTCCATTTTATTGTAAATGATATATGTCTTGTATTGGTGGTTGTAAGAACCTATTTACATATAAAAGATTAATACCTTGTTTCTAGGGCCTATATTTCCCTTTTAATTATTCCTTTTTGTTTACTTCCTTATGCATTCCTTGTATATATGCCTTGCAATGGGATTTGAGCCTGAGATGGATAATAAGATACAGGTGTGGAGGCTTGAGGATGTGGTCAAAGTTTATTCCTATAATGGAGAGATGCATGGGGATATACAGAATGGTTTCAGGGATGGCACTGGGGTGGTAGAATATGTTGAAGCTAGGATTACACATTATTATAATGCCAAGAGCTATAATGCTTTCTTGTTGAATCTATTGAAAGGATGGATATCGAGGTTTCTTGTTTAACTACTTTATTTTCCCTACTACATATGGCATCTAGATGTATTGGGTTATAAATATCTCTTGTGGTAGTCTTGGATGTTTACCAAGTGTACATAAAATTATAGAATGGTGATAATATTTAATAAAAATTTAACCCATGGGGTAGGTTTTTGAAAAATAAAAATGAGAGGATTGTGAGAAACTATGGACTTGGTTGGATTGCGCATAGAGGGCATTGGCTTCACTTGAGGATAATAAAGTATGGGTTAAATCTATTTTAACTATCAGTTAATGAAATATAACCAAAATAATGTTAATTAATGGATTAATTAAGAAAAGTTAACTGTTTTAAAAGGAAAGAAGTAATTTAACGAAATTCTTCTTAAATTATTATTTTCTTATAGGATATATAATCCATAGTAGTAGTAGATAGGTATCTGAGTGACAATAGTTGTAGTTGAGCATTATATTAAGTTATTTCCTATAGTGTGGTTGTGAGGTATATTATATTCCATGTGTTTTGTGATTTCATACACTACCCAACCCATTTCAGTTAGGGGGGATAATACCCAATATGAGGGTATTCTCCCCAACATCCTGGTGGGAGGATGGTTGGTTGACTATTTCCTCTAGCCTCACTCTCTTTTCTGGGTAGTATTATGTGCTGGTATGAACAATGGTTAGTTTACCCATATATGTTTTCAGATGTTTGAGAGAGTTTGTGGTTATTTCACACACATGTATCTCTGGATATAGTATTCAAGGATTATTATTGGTATTATGTTTATAGCTTGTGATATCTTGAGGTATCATGATCATTGTATGTGTTATGATGGATTGAGATATAATACCTGGAATATGATACACATCATATAGGATTTGGTGGCTCCCAGAAACTGATCGATTACAATATATGGAGATGTTTCATAGAATGATGAGATGATGTGATACTTAGCTCGGGTGTCTTTGGGCTAGCTTACTTTTGGATAGAGATTTCTCATGATGTACGACATTGAGGAGGAGAGGAATACCAGTGGGGAAGCTATGGAATGGTACCCTTGTTGATTTATTATTATAATATATGATCTATCTTGTATTTATGACCTCATAAGAGATATCCATGATGAGGTTGGGAACTTAGTATACCTATTTAGGTGATGAGTTAATTTTATTGTTGTCCACTGAGATTTATCATGCTTTCTTTATCATTTTCATGAGAGGCTATAGGGGATCTTAATGGGTATATTGTTATGATCACCCCACATATATATAAATGATTTTTCAGGTCATTAGGAGCTGGTTGTAGATTGAGTAAGATATTACTAGAATGTGGTTTTCCAATAGCTATTTGGGCTTTATGGTTGCTGATAAGTTTAACTTCTTTTGGGTACTTATATATTTCATTTTATTTTTTATTACTATATGAAATTACATGAATTCACTTGGGATTTATTTAAACTTTATGATTAGGTGATGATTCGTGTTTCTCTTTTATATCTCTATTTTTTATGTTCTCTTAGAGGGTAATGACTCCCACTTGTAAGTATGATATACCCTTGGTTCTAGTCATCAACACGGGGCCTACTAGAGGTGGGACTCATGTAGTCACTATCTCTGTTATCTCATTTTTATCCAGGGAGGGGTACTCATGGGGGGGGGGGGGTTATGAAAGAGTGGAATCAGAGGTTTATCTTAAGGGATAGGATGTATTTTGGAGTTAGGAAGAGGTAAGAACGACATAGGTTAGTAAGGAAATAGTGTTAGCTATGTTTTTTAAGTGATTTAAACAAGAGATACTAGATGAGCACAGGTATTTAAGGCCCCCTATGATCTTATTCATGGAATTTTAAGTTTACTATTCCTACTAAGGGAAATGGTGTTGGTTGTAGGGTAGATACCTAGGAAAGGATCGTGCATTATTCTTCATTGTGTCTATGTTTGAAAAAGGTATACCTTGGGATTGGTTAAACCATCAAAGAATAAATTGAAATAATTATACAATTAATCTTAGTTATTATATATTATTTGGTTGGGATTCTAATTAATTATTCTAGTTACATGTATAGATCCAGGCCGATTTCCACATCAGGTTCATGCTGAAGATATTTGGTAGGACATTCCATAATATTACCATAGAGTACAGGTTGATGACAACGACATATGGATAAGGACACTCTGTGAGTTTCATTTCCATAGTTTACATATGTACCAGGGATCTATTTTAGAATTAATCACAGAAGACTAGTTATAGGAGGTGGAGATTACATTCAGTTCAATCTATACATGGAAGGAGTATTGGGTTTTTTAGTTGTGGTGATACTATGTGGAGAAGTGAAGCATTGATTGATCGTTTTTCCTTGGGTATCATGTGGATTCATTGGTTTCGTGGAAGAATTTATGTTACTAGTTCCAAGCAGATTTCCTTTATTCAACCCCAAAAGTGGCTAGTCACTAGAAGTTGTTTACCATTTGATAGGTTTGTTCTAGCATACAGGAGTTTGGGATAGATTTCAGGACCCTTATCTAATATGCATCAGAACTATTTCCATATTAGGAGTCTAGAGTAATTCATTTTAAGGAGGATTTTCATCCATAGATCCATTACTAGGTCATCCATCTCAAATTGTCAACTTATCTTGAGGTGCTAGCAAGAGAAGAGGTTGTAAATAATTCATCGAAAAGAACAAGATTATCATGAGATGGGATCCATCATGATTTCTCATTAAGTATGGATGATGTCAAGTGTTCCTAGTTCCCAAATATGAATAGTTTTCATTTAACTGGGGGTAGGTCCCAGCCCTCATCATCTCATTTCATTAGGGATGTAATCTCTTAGGTCTATTTCAAGGGATCATACTCATGTTTTACATGTGTAGACTAAGGTCATCACCAGAGAGAGTCCTCGAACGTTGTGATCAGGCAGTGCGCAATAGGTGTTTCACTTCAGGTTTTTCCATTAAGGTAGTTTTATCCAAGTCAGTAGTAGTTGGATATTTCAACTTGGGATCAGTAGACAGGGTATGATGGAGGAAGAGGATTGCCCCAAGATGATACTCATCCTCAAAGAGAAGAGAATGACACTAGAGGTGGTCATTATCAGGGTCATATTCATCATGTCGATGGTTATAGACAACTTCATACTCTAGCATTTCTAGTGTCGGGTGATCCAAACATTGTTCAATGTACCCTTGGTTTTTTATAAGGGTGCATTCTTTATTTGATTTAGGAGAAACACACTTCTTTACATCAAATTCCCTATTCCATACTTTGGGACATGAGGTAGAGATTATTCTAGTACTCTAAGCATTGACTAGGAAAATTGTAGTTCAGAATTATTTTTATAAAGTTTGTATAAATTGTGAGCTAGTGTTGGGTTAGCACTACTCTTTTGAAGACTTTCTATGTTTATGGATTTAGCCCTATGAAATCATCCTTAGTATGGACTAGTTGTATTCAGTTCAAACTATTGTGTATTTCCTTAGGAAGAAAGTTATATTCAATGATGTTAATATAGATCTAGTAGTGTTCTTTAGTGAGTGAGACCCTCAGATGGGTCAGAGGCATGTTCCTTCCTTGCCTTCCTTAATGGATGAGCTAGTGTTGAGTTTCTTTTCGGTTCATCCATCGATGTTTCCTAGGTTTGTGGAAGATTTACCTGATGTATGTTTGAGGAGGTTGTGGCATTATCACCTCAATAAGTGATCAAGTTTGGAATAGAGATAATGCCAGGTGTTTCTACTATCTCAGTGTCACCGTATCGTATTAAACCATTTGAGTTTCAAGATAAGTGAGTAGAACTCGATGAACTAATTAAATGAGGTTTTGTTTAGCCTAGTGTATTAGCTTATGGTATATTAGTTTTGTTCATAAAGAAGGCTGATGGAAGTTTGCATCTTTGTATGGATTATCATCACTTGAATCAGGTGATAGTGAATAACATATAACCTTTTCCATTGATTTATGATATATTTAATTAGATGAAAGGGGTTAGTTAGTTCTCAAATATCGATCTATGATTAGGATGTCATCAAATTCGGGAGTAGAGTGAGGATATTCTAAAAACCACTATCTGATTTCATCATTGAAATTATGAGTTCTTTGTGATTTCATTCAGTGTGAAAATCACTCCAATCTTGTTCATAGGTTTCATGAAGGTAATGTTCAAATAATGTCTAGATAAGTTCATAGTGGTTTCCAACAATGACATCCTTGTATACTCTGAATTTGAGGAGGATCATGTAGAACATCTGTGTTCCATTTTTGGAGTTCTTTATTGTCAGAATCTATTTGGGATGTTTTTTATGTGTGAATTATGTGCTCAAAAATTTCATTTATTAGGCCATGTTGTGTTTTATAAAGGAGTATCTATGGATCCTTCAAAGATAAAGGTGGTTATTTCTCAAACATCCTTAAATACTATTGTTGAGGTGCAGAATTTCCTTGGTCATACAAGCTATTACATGAGGTTCATAGTTGATTTCTCTCAAGTATCAACTCCTCTAACATCCTTGACCCGAAAGAATCTATCATTATTGTGTAATTACCAATGAAAAGTATATTTCAAGTACCTAAAGTATAATTTGGTCAGTGCTCTAGTCCTTTGTTTTCCAGTAGGGGGAGTTCAGTTTGAGGTTTTTTATGATACTTCACATCTTGGGTTGGGATGTGTTTTTTTATCATCGATCATTTGGTTCTTATGTGTAACACCCAAATATTTTTTAAAATATTTTTTTCGAATTAATTTAATATTTTTGATATTTTTCAGTTCACATAACACATAATATAGATGTTTATTATAAAAAATCACTAAGTTTGGATTCAGTTATATGCAACAGAATGTTAATATTGCACTACATGAAACACCTAGATAAGCATCCAGTATATGAAACACTATTCTTGGCATCTGTTACACACAATACTGAGTCACTTCAATATCTTGTGTTACATGCAAGTCGGAGTTTTACCAAACTACAAAATACTGTCAATATTGTTATTAGAATATTATTATAGTTACCACAAAACCTTTGAAATAGAAGTTACAGATATAATTAACTAAAGTGTGAAAATATTATTCAAACATGTATATAAAATAAATCATTTGGTTATCAATTAGTTAGAAATTAATGTAAGAACTAATTGAAAATAAATAAATTCCTTTTCTATAAAAACTATTTCACTACGTAAAAACATGTTTTATCTAAATTTGTTAAAGAAAACCATTTTTGATAAAAAAAAATTTAATAATATTTATATATTATATATTCAATCAATTTTTTTGACTCACATATGATTTATTTTATAGTCATAAGATAATAATAAATCTAATTATATGAATAAAAAGACGTATTTTTTTATTGGAGGATCAAGACTAGAATGGGATTGGTTCCTGAACCATTATCAATGAGGGATAGATGAATGTCAATGTGGAATATCTTACCATATATGTGAAGGGGTATGATATTTCCTTTTATGTCGGTCTCATGATCTTTTTTCAATGAAGGAGATGACTGAAAAACACTTGTTGGGGAAAAACTCTTCCTGATATACTTCAGTATTAGCTACCTCAACTCCAAACTCTTAAGGAATTAAAAGTCCCTAAATTAGAGCTTCTTAAATCTCCTTTTAAATGTAGAGGGAATAGTGAGTTTAATTCTTATTTGAGACAACAACCAATTGATTCAAGATGTCATACTTTGGATCCAAAGGATTACACTTTCATGCATGAAGATTTTCTTTATTTTGAGGGTTGGAATTTGAGGTTTTCATTGCTAGTGGTTTCATTTCATGATCGGAACATGATGAAGTCTTTATCATCAGGGGGTTGGGCTAATATGACCTTCCAGCATATTGACATTGACTAAGAAAATGTTGATTCTCCAATCAGTCCTCTAGTATAATTGGGTATGAACAATCCCTGTATGATTCAGAATTAGATTAGTGCTCCTGGTGATCCCATTGGAGTGTATTTCTCTATATCTCTACAAAATTTATGATTTCATAAATAATATGACCTGAATTTTAAGATTCATATTGAACACATTTTCCTCAATACCAATGGTCCTATCAGCCTCTCCCTCCATCTCCCCAATTATAGGAGGGGAACATAGGGTTATATGTATCATACTCATGATAGAATGGATTTTTTTAAGTTAATTGTAATGGTCCAAGCCTTATAACCCATTACATTGTGAGAATTGTGGTGAAGATCTTGTTTTGGGGAAGTCTTTCAGGAGTTTCAGAGCGGATGGTGGAGTTTTATCTCAATAAAATGTATATTACGGAGTGGAGTCTTATGTCACACCTTAAAGCGGGTGTCTGTGGCATAGAGTGGTTGGTTTTGGTGTAAGGTCTTATAGGTGGAGTTTTGGTGGTTCTACAATTTATAGAACACTTATGGAATGGATAGATAGGATATGGAATAGAGTCTTAGAGGAGGATTCTTATGGTCCTTCCTTTTTCAAGGTAGGTCCATCGTGAAGATGAGATACGATGTAGTCATATTTTTGGATGTTGGATTCTCTAGCATGGTGTCTTACCTTGCATCATAGTCCTTTTCCTTGTTTATTGGATCTGTAGAAAGGACCTAATCGTGTTTCTCCGGTGAAGATTTGACGAGCCCTGTTATGGAATGGTCCCTTCCCTTTACATCTTAGGCCTATACTATATCAATACTTATTCACTATAATAAAGTTTATTACACCATGGGAATTTGTTCTCTAGTTAGCCTATAGATTCTTGAGCCCCTCAAAACCTAACTATTATCCCAGCCTTCCTCTTGATTCTTGGGTGATCTAGGTGCATCCCTTATAGGAATTTTTGTCCTTTTTCCTTGACATTCATCCTTTTCCTTAGTGGATCATCTCTTGGTGATTCTTGGTTAGTTACTTTCACCTCACCTTCCTATTTTTTCCCATTATTTATCCAAAGAAGACTATCATTAATGGGACAACCAGTTTGGGTGATGTTTTGGTAATATGATGATGTGGTTTATTGTTTTCTAGGTTGATCAAGGAGTATACTCTCATAATGGTGCTTTTATGTATTATTCCTCTTATGAAAACCTTTCCTAGAAAATTAGAAAGCCATGTTTGAGTTTGGGGATCCTTCATCTTTCTTCCTTTAGATTCACATGTGGGAATATCATGATTTTCCCTTCCTTTGGGTAGATATTATCAACTTTATTAATGAATATAATTAATTTATTTAAAAAAAAATGGATGATAAAGGAAGGAATCAAATGAGTTTTACTTGTTCTTGTGATTTTCCTATATAATTGTGCATTCTTGTTGTTTTCTCTAGATTTCACTTATGTTGAGTTATGCTATGTTGTTTCAAGTAATGAGATGATGAACCTTATTGTGCTTGTTTATTTGAATCACCACATAAGAAAATGTCTAAGAATATAGATCTAGTTAATAAATTGGTTTCCTATGGAATCCTAGTTTTTGTGAAAGTTCCCTTGAAGATAAAGAAGTAAATATGGTGAAATCCCATTTGTTAAATTTTGATTGTGATGTGTGGTGGTTGATATGGGTGGGGTGATTGTGATGAGATTTGGTTGTGATATATGGTGGTTGGGATGTGGGGCTTGGTGATTTGGAAATGATGGATTGTGTTGTGTTGGGATGTGTTGTGCAATTTTTATAGTAATAATGGAATGAAATGTTAATGATGAAACTGAAATAAAATGGGTTGGAATGTATAATAAACTCTTGAATTAAATTGAGAAGTGAGGTTAAAGTGGTTGTTTGTTAAACATTAAATAAATGGGATTTCTAAAGAGGGAGATGGTTGGTAATTTATAAAATCTTGAAATGGATTAAATTGAACAGAAAATACAAAATGTGTCTTATGATTGTGGATTACTTGTCTGGTGTAATAAATTTAGATGTGGTAGAGAAAGTGGTAAAGTTTGTGAGGCCTTGTTGTGATGTTATGTGTTATGAGAATTCTCTTGTTTTTAACACATAAGTTGGGATCGTGTGTGTAAATATTATATTTTATTTTCATTGTGATTTCTCTATGCACCATACTCACACAAGTACTATGTGCTGACACCCAAATATTTTGGGGGGGATTTACCCAACATCTAAGATAGTAAGGATGGATGGATGGATACCCCCACTTTCTTGCTCTCTCTTTTAGGAGAGGTTCTTATTCCTAGGTTTTGATGGATTAAGGATATGGTGCACTTATGGTTGGGTTGATGAGGTGGTTCATAGTGGTGGTTGATCATGGTAGGATAAGGGAATGAGGTTGATGTCCATCATTTTCATGAAACCATACTACTTTAGATTTCTGAAAGTGGTTTTTAGAGGTTATGGATGTGATGACCAGTTTCATGTAGTGTTCTTTGCATGATGAGGTTTCCCAGGTGTCTCTCGGCAGGATGTGATGACCTGTTGCACATGAGGTGCTTGTTATGATGCAGTTGTCCAGGTGTCTTTGGGTAGGTTTTCTATAGAAGGGATAGGAACACGAGGACATATGACATTGGGGAATGATAGTGAAAACTTAGTTCAAAAACGATGTGGTGTACCCTTATTATTGATATACTTCTTACTATGTTACTATGCTTGGATGAATTATATGGTGAGTGTTTCATGGTGAGGATGGGACTGGTTAGTTGACCCATTTAGGTGTGTATTGGTTCTACCTTTTTTCACTAGTGCATTAGTGTACTCTTTTCACCGGTATACAAGAGACGTTGGGTATGATCCTACTAAGTATAAATGTTATTCTCAAATAACTTATATAAAAACTACTTTTCAGGTTTCCATGAGGACTATGGGGACTGAGTTCAATATTAATATCTCATACTTTAAATTTTTTGATGAGCCACTGCCTTAAGTTTTATTTTGGGTATTTATTTGAAGAATATTTTTATTTGTTTAATTTATAAATGCATTGTGGGATGTTTTTGGTTTTCCATTATTTATTTCATAGAGTTACTTGGTGATGGGTATCATATATCCTGATATTACTTTATCTTTGGATGGAAATTTCTTCCAAATGTGATATTTTTATACCCTTGGTGCTAGTCGCAAACCCGGGGCCTACTGAAGGTGAGACTCGGGGGGTAATTATTTCTCTTACTTCATTGTAGGCTTATGAGGGGTACCTTCGGAGGGAGGGATCAAGATAAATTGGTATCAATTTATTTGGTTGGGATATATAATGTAATGTGGAGTTAGGAACAATGATGATTTCTTTGGTTTGTAGGTAAACGATTCTAGTTAATCTTGGTGTGTGACATATTCCAAGGAGGACTAGAACACGGGATTTTATGGGGCCAAGTGATCTGATGCAAGTACATTGATTCTTTCATATGACCAAGTGAGGTGGTTCTTCTTGCAGTGTAGAGACCTAGGAGAGGTTCATGCATCATGAATTTTTATGTTCTTATCTTAATTGGGTGATCCTAGGGTGTTAAATGAATTAATTTAATTAAACATAATAAAATTTTATACTACTGATCTTAAAGAATCCTTATTTTCTTTTTTTGGTTATGGAACCTAAACATAGAATTCACATGGTTCATACTGGGGAGTTCCAGAAGGCTGGCTTGGTTGACCGCCAGAGGGTCAACCTAGTTGGTGAAGATGGTCAATGATAGAAGAAGTTCATTTTCTTTAAATGGTAAGCTTTGGTGAAGTATCACAACAATGCCTCTAATCTAGAGACTTAGTGCTAGTTAGAGGACCTAAAGATCTCCTTTAGTTATATTTGTTTGTGGGAAGAGTACTCAGTTCCATTATTAACTAGTCAAATGATGGGTGAAACTAATTGAGGGTAAAAATTGTATATTGGTGAGTGGAAGGTGGTGTATGTTTCTTAAGTAGGCCTCCAGAATGAATTATGAGCTCAGTTCATATCATCAACCATGAAGGAAGTAAAGAAGAAGGAGATTAATTCCATTAATAAAGGGAGTATGTTTGTAAAAGATCTTCATATTAAGATCAAGGATCTTCTATGTTTCATCCATAATCATTTCCCTAATGAGGAGTCTCGTGTGTGGAGTATTAAAGAGGCACCCTTTCCATATATCTAGTATATAGTTACCCCTTTTATGTTTTCGTTGTATTTGGAGGATCAAAAGAAGATGGTTGTGATTGACTATATACACTCATGGGTAGGGTTACCATAATAGGGGAACTAATAAGGTTCCTTGAGGAGTATAGTTATTAGTAGTAAATCTCAACCACCAAGGGAATTGAGGTTCTTACTAATGGGGAGTTGAACCCAACAGATTCCTTTTCAGCATATTGAAGCTAGTAGTTTACATTATTTTAGTGGAGTCTTAGAAATGGTGTGTTATGTATATGGGGGAAATTTTAACCTATATAATTAGTGCCTTGTGGTTCTAAGAGATCAGCATGATGGAGGTGGTTAGGCTCAGCGTCATCCTTAGTAGTAGCCACCAATGAGGTCATTTCAAGAGTAGGGGCAATAGGTCTATGCTCTACCAAGAGGATATGGGGAATATAGGGAATGACCATAGGATATTCTCCATATTCAAAGAACCCGACCTGATCATGTATGTGGAGGTGGTCGTTAGCAGTGAGACAGGGGATCCAGGCATAGACAGTTGCAGGCTATGAAGGTGTCAGCACATGAGGGGCCAGTGATCATCAGAGGTGAGATCAGATTGTATTCTTCACTTGTTATTGTCTTATTTGATTTATGATACTCACACTCTTTTTTCACACCAACTTTATTTTGGTCTTTGGTACTGAATGCAGAGAGGCTTACCATTCCATTTATGTTGACTACACCAATCAGAGGTCATTTTGTCTTTTTTGATGTGTGTCGGTGTGTAGATTGATGATGGAGTGACATAAATCTTGTGGGGATTTTTTTTCTATAGATATAGTCATACGATTTCATCACCAAGATCAATTATGTAACACCCCATTCTCCCACAGAACTTTTCCTTTTGAATAATTTAGTAGCTTGCGTTGTACGCAACTTGGAGTTTTAACACACCACGACCAATCAAACTAGCTGTTATGAATAGTAATACCCACTTTTTAAAATTTTATAACTTTTATTTTTCAAAATGGACTTCATTTTTGGATTAGGAATATTAAAACTATCTTAGAGTGAATTTTTGGTATTTTTCTAAAAACTCTCAATTTTTTTATGAATAGTGAAAAACACTACGTTATTGTTTAAAACCAACTTTTTATTTAAATAATTAGTTATTTTAATTTATTTTATTTTAGGTCAAAATAGATACATAATACCTATATATTTTCAAGGTAATTCATTGGATTCATTTTATAATAAGTTTAAATATATAAAAATTTATTGAACTTTTTACCATCTTTTACCCACCTTCTGGGAGAATTTACAAATTTGCATAAAACATGATTTTACCTCTTTTGTGAGTTTAATTTTAAAAATCCAAGATATAAAATTGACATCAATAATTAATATATGGTTCAATAAAATGAAAATAATTTTTGGTTAATAGTAACTTTTGGCTTTTATTTACCACGGTTAAAAGTAAATAGGGTAATTATGGGTATAAATGATATTATAATTACCCTAAAACATGTCCAAATTCTATTGTATAAGTGTAATTCGACCAAAAAAACCGTAGGAATAAAATATGATCCTTTTGGTCTACTTGGATTAGATTAGGACAATTATTATTATTTTATTTGAAAAATAGTTAAAAGGGTTAAATTCAATGTTTAATAACTAATCCATTTTTAATATAGGGTTATACGTAAGATAAATTTTACTATAGATATTAATTATAAATATAAATATATTTTCTACATAATTGTATTTTATTTATAATTTTTAGACCTTAAATAATTTTAATTTATTTATGACATGATGATGATGCAATAATTACCTTATCAATGAAAGATTAAAATAATTGCTATTATAAATATCCACATAAATTCAATTTGAGACTTTTTATGAATTCCAATAATTTTATAGATAAATATTACATGTTAGGGTTGATTAAATAATTTTTATTTGAAGTAAACATTCTGTTATGATTTTCAAAAAAACAAATACTAAATAGTGTCAAAATTCACATAATTGGGTTTTTAAAACAAATACTATATTATTAATTGATATAATATTCCTAAAAATCTAACATTCAGAAAAAGAAATTAGATAAAGTTATATATATTAATAATAAACCACTAGGGGTTATCTTGGTAGTTTATAGTATTTTTATTAACCATATAATATAAAAATACAAAGAGACATGGTAAATGTAAAACTATTTAACTAAGAGTTAAATCAAAATGATAAGGTTAATATGGTTACCTAGACCTGTCTAAAACCTATTTTTTGAGTGTTTTTAAACCCATAAACGCATTATAATCTAAATAAATCATTTTGGAGCCATTATAAACCGAAAATGATTATATTATAAAATAATATTTTGAACTTTTCCTAAAGTGACCCTCACCTCTCTTATAAAAGGGTACTTCCTTTTCCCTTAAATTCACACCTCCAAAGCCATTTGGATTATACAAACCCTGCCAAAATATCCTATAAACTATCCTCTCTTTGATCTAGAGGCATTAATTTGATCATAAATCCAATCTATGAATCCATTTTGATCAAATCAAAAGGAAGAACCCGAAGAAGAGGTAAATATTTCATCACCTCTTTCAAGTTCTTTTCTTCTTCCACTTCCTCTTTCTTTGTTGTTTCCATTCTAAAATAATAACTCCAGTATCTTCTATATACTTTAATTTTATTATAAAAATGGTACAACCATATTCATTATTCTATCCATCATATGAATGACAAAGTAAACATACATCCGTGCGTACGACTTACCGTCTCCACGTCATAGTGTAGTTTGTTATTCAAACACTTCATTATTTGGATGGTATAATAATGAATATAACTGATATAAATAATAAATATAACATTTTAATGATTTTTTATATATGATATACCATCCAATTACATACTATTTCACCATCAATATAATGATATTTTCTCTCCTGCGTACGTACGGATTACCATCTCCATAAACGTGATGAGATTCATTACCCATCATAATCATTCAAGAGTAATTTTCATTTTATGATTAAAAATAATGTTTATAAACATTATATAATTATTTATATGAATAAAATAAATCCTATCAATAACAATCATGGCTTACATAACCAAGTATATAAAGTAAAACGAATCAGTTAACACCCGAAATGATGATATCACTGAAATATTATTAACAAATAAATATTAGAGGATAATATATGATATCATATTTATGTATATAGTTATGGTATAGTTTAATAAAAAAATTTAACTATTATAAAGGAGGTTAACATACCATCATCAAAGGAAAATTACAAGGTAAGGGTTAATTTCACAATCTCTTTATTATCCAAGGTTGTTTTTATGTAATTATCTATTGGGACCTCTTTATTATACACATCCATGTTTCTTAAAAAAGTATTTCAAAAAAATTTTAATATTTACTTGATTATGGGTCAAATTAATTTATACCATTGTTTTACTTTTTATATAATGGTTTTAAAGGAATATTTCCTTTGTTTTCCAAACAAGGTACTTTATGACCTTTTCGAAATAATTAATGTAAGAATGTCTTTTTTAACTTATACGGTGAGTGTGTCTATTTTCCACCATTATATCATCGTTGAAGCTTTCAATACAATCTTATAAGAATATTTTCAAAATAAATGATTTCTATTATAATTATATGATTTTTAAATGATTTCAAAATAGAAAAATATATTTCTATAGAAAAGTTTTGATTTCATCTATGTCAACATCCTTTGAGGGATTTTAAGGTTGTTTGAAGTTGATTTATTATGATACAAAACATCCATATCGTATTGAAGGTTTTGTGATATGATTGACTGTGGATGTGTTATTTTTATATCATTCATGGTTTATGGATAAAGTATTTACATTTCGTATGCTAGTTTTAATACAAATGTTTATGTTATATTTAAACCTTTTCATATGAGGAATGCATTGGACTTTGTAAGTGATGGGTGGAGCCCGCTATAGCTCCTTGATGCATTGGTGGGTCTCATTAGACAAACTAGTGTCTTGGAATAAGGCCTTGGAAAAATCTTATTTGTAGTCTTAGCATAATGCCTTGACTATGTGTTTATGAAGTCTGGAATTATGCATTCCATCATTATGAAAGTGTATATTGATATTGCATGTGATTATTAGATTAGTAGAATATCCATGTGACTAAGTAAATGGAATTATTTGATTTATATTGGACATATTATGAAGAAGTTTATGTTTAAAAGGTTTATGTTTTAGTCTTATACATTGCCTTAATTGTTTAGGCTTATTTATGAAAGTTTTTGTTATATTGTTATCCTTAATAAGCATCTAAGCTCACCCCTTTCTATTTTTTATTTTTCCCAGGATGTGAAGAAGTATTTTATGGTTGACCTATAGGGATAGTCTAATGATATAATTTTGTTAAAAATGGGACAAAATTTTGTTTATTTTTTTATTTCATGATGTCATGTAAAACATATGAATGTATCCAGTACTTCCAAGGATACTAAACTTATCGGTCCTTCGGGACATGATTCCTTGTATCATGATAATGTTTTGTAATAATGCACTGAATCTGGGTAACTAGGGTCGGGGCGTTATAGTTGGTATCAAAGGAAGTTTAGTACAAACATTAGAAACTAGATTTATAAAAACTCTGATTATAGAACACTACCCTAAGATAGAATTTGAGTATTTCTATAGAATAACTTCCTATAATTTTGGTACTGTATATATTTTGTAAGTTTTCCAATAAATACATCCATGTCTAGATACGAGAAGGTAGAGGAGGCCCTAGTACAGATGTACCTAGGGGTAAAACATGAAAACACCACTTTGAGCTAGACTCGAATAGGAACTGATGACAACGGGCCTTGCTGCACTCTTGGTTATGACACTCCCTGGGGATATACTTAGGATAATTATGATTTCTTTAAAACCCGTTTTTAAGGGTTTATGAGTATATACTTCAGTAAATAATTTTTTTATGATTATGGATTATATCCATAAACAATTTAATTTATGTTAAGTGTTTTTCATGTTTGAAATTATGTTTTATGATTTATAAACTAATTTAGTGTATACCATTTTAAGAAATGGAGCCTAGTAGAAAGAATGGAAACCGTATCAATGCACATAATACATATAGATATTTCCCTCATACTCAAGATAATTATAGTGGAGCTGGTGATGAAATTGGTACTGATCATCTTATCACCATACTGGGACAACTCACTGAGGTTATGAATAATAACCTTACCTGTATGGAGCACCCTGATCTACGACATGGAGGATCAATGTTAGACTGCATCATGAGGGAACAACCACTAACATTAAATGGGATTATAAATCCATTAGTAGCTGAGAAATGGATAAGTTCCTTAGAGAAAATATTTCATGCTTTGGGGAGTGGCGAAAGGGAAAAGGTTGTCATGTCAGTTTATCACCTAATGGGAGATGCAGATCAATGGTGGTAATTAATCCAAAACAAAAAGGAAGATAAAGAAGTATTAAACATGGAATGGAGGAAGTTTAATGAAATTTTCATAGAAAAATACGTTCCTTATGACCATCGAGAGGATATGGAAAGACAATTTCTGAGTTTTAGGAAAAAGGAGGATGGGAATGTAGAAAAGTATGTGGCTAACTTTACAAGGTTATCAAAGCATGAAGCTGGTTGTATACATAACCCAAGGAGTAATATTGATTGATTCTTTGATGGGTTAAAACCATTTCTCCATTGAGAATTAGTCTCATAATGCTTCTCATTATACAATGATATTGTCTCATGCGCTATCAAGATAGAAAATGAATTATTTAAGTCTTATGAATTTAAAGCAAAGCAAGAGAAAAATATATCAGGTGAACACTCTGTAAATGGAAATAAGGTGAAGAAGGGAAAAGTTTAATATCCATCTTGCAGTAACTGTGGGGAGAAACACCCCGGTACTTTCTTGAAGGGAATGGGAGTCTGTTACAAGTGTGGTGAAAAAGGCCACCAAACTCATGATTGCAAGGGGAAGAAAGAGGCGGTCAATGTTGAATGATACCATTGTAGAGAAAAGGGGAATTATGAAAATGATGTCCTAAGACCCAAGGGAACTTACCTTAGAAAAGTCCAACGGATAAAGGCCAAGATTATGCGATCACTACTACTGAGGTTGACTCTCTGAAATACGTGGTGGCATGTAATTTAATGGTTTCCTCAAGTTTAGCCATGATTTATTTGATTCTGGATCATTGCATTGTTTCATATCTTCCCAAATTTCTATGAAAATTAGATATTTTCAATTTTACTTAACAATGGAGTTTTTAGTCAAAACACCTAAGGGAAATATCATCGCAACAAAGTTTTGTGAGTCAGTTCCCATTAGGGTATATAAATGTTCTTTATCTACTGATCTCATTGTCGTACCCATGATTGAATTTGATATAATCCTCATAATTGATTGGATTTCAGACCATGATGTGAAAATTTATTTTAAGAAGAAGGAGGTTACAATTTTCGATGCTGATAAGGAGTACCTTATCTTTAGATCAGAATTGTCACCACTTGATTCTTATCTAGATCCACCCCCAGTAGCTCTACTAAATTAAATTATTAGGGCGGAAGATAATGAAATAACCATGGGTGAGGAAAAGAATGTTCGAATAGAGGACATACCTATTGTGAAATAATGATGTGTTTCTAGAGTATTTACCTGGACATCCTCCAGAACGAGAAATTGAGTTTTCCATTGATTTAATTCCTGGTTCAAGGCCCATATTAAAGACCCCATATAGAATGGTCACTGTGGAATTATTGTAACTAAAGAAACAACTTGAGGAATTGATTAATAAGGGATTTATTCACCCTAGTGTTTCTCCATGGGGAGCTCATGTTCTTTTTGTTAAGAAGAAAGATGGATCTATGAGGTTTTGCATTGACTATAGGGAGATCAATGCTATAACAATAGAGAAAAAGTATCCCCTACCTCGCATTGATGATTTATTCGACCAAATTCGTGGATCTCAATATCATTTAAAGATTCACCTTCGATCTGGATATCATCAGTTGTGTGTTAAGGAAGACATTCCTAAAACAACATTTCGAACTAGGTACGGGCATTACGAGTTTACAGTAATGCCTTTTGGATTGACTAATGCACCCTTTGTCTTCATGGATCTAATGAATAGATTTTTCAAGGAATATATTGATAGAATTGTATTGGTATTTATTTATGATATCTTGGTATACTCAAAAAGCTACAAAGATCATGAAAATCACTTGTTCACTATTCTGAAAACCCACAGAAGAAATGAATTATATGGAATGTTTAGCTAGTGTGAATTCTGGATTCAAGATATTTATTTTCTTAGCCATATTGTCTCTAAGGATGGAATCTATGTTGATCCTTCATAGACCATGTAAATCCAAGAATGGCCAGCTCTGATGAGTATAACTAAGGTACACAGTTTTATTGGTTTAGCAGGTTATTATCGATGTTTCGTCCAGAATTTTTCCCGATTGGCTAACTCATTAACCAAGATCATGCGTAAAGGGGTTAAATTTGTTTGGAAAAAGGAGTGTGAAGAATATTTTTAAGAACTAAATAAAAGACCCATTAATGATCATATCTTGACTCTACTATTGAGGAATGATGGGTTTGTTATTTATAATGATGCTTCAAAGAAAGGACTTGGTTGTGTCATTTTGCAGAATGATAGATTTGTTGCCCATGTATCACGATAGATAAAAATTCATGAACAAAACTATCCCACTCTTGATCTCGAGTTAGAAGCTGTAATATTTTCTACGAAAATATGGATACACTATCTTTATGGTAAAAAATGTGAGATTTATACTGATCACAATAGTTTAAAGTATATTTTCTCACAAAAATAACTCAACATGAGGAAAAGTTGATGACTTGAACTACTCAAGGATTATGATTTCACTATACACTACCACCTGGGGAAGGCAAATAAGGTGGTAGATGCTTTCAACAGAAAGGATCATGGAGTTTTGAACACGATGAGAGTTGAAAAGGATCATATATACATGGATCTAGTAAAGATAAATATGGGAATAACCATAGAAGGTTAAACATCAATAATTTTTCAAATGGTTTCCAAACCATCTTTACTAGAAGGATAAAAATTTCTCAGATTGATGATGAGGAATTTCAAAAGAAAATTAAAGGTGTGAATGATGGGATATTGATCGACTTCGTATATAAAGATAAAATTTTGAAATTTGGGAAGAGGCTTTGTGTTCCTGATATACCTGATCTAAAAAGGGAATTGTTTGATGATTCTCATAGCTCCAATTTCTCTATACACCATGGTAGCACTAGGATGTATAGAGATTTGAAAGAACATTTTTGGTAGGACAATATGAAGAGGGAGATTGCTGATTTTGTGTCAATATGTATGGTTTGTCAATAAGTGAAAGCTGGAAGGCAATTTCCTGGAGAAGTCATGCAACCTCTTCCCATACCTGAGTGTAAATGGGATAATATTACGATGGACTTTTTCATGGGGCTACCAAACACTCCAATAAGAAATGATTCAATATGAGTAATTGTTGATCTTCTTACCAAGTCATCACATTTTCTTACTATAGAAGAATATTTACTACTTGGATGTTTATCAAGACTATATATTAATAAAGTTATAATACTTTATGGAGTGCCCCTATCGATTGTTTCTGATAGTGATCCCCATTTTACATCAAGATTCTAGAAAAGTATTTAGAAGGCCCTGAATACTAAACATCGTTTGAGCACTGCCTACCACCCTCAAACTGATGGACAGTTAGAATGAACTATTCAAACCATAGAAGACATGTTGAGATCTTGCTCACATGAATTTCAATGTATGTGGGATCAATATTTACCTCTGGTAGAATTTTCCTATAATAATAGCTTCAATTCAAGTATTTATATGGAACCATATAAAGAGTTATACGGAAATAGATTTCATACACCAACTTGTTGGGATGATATTAGTGAAAGAAAACTCATAGGCCCAGTACTTGTTGAGGAAACAATGGAAAAGTAAAGATGATCCAAACCCACATCAAAGCTGCCGAAAGTTGCAAAAAAAGATATGCCAATAACTAAAGGAATGATTTGTAATTTCCAGTAGGAGACCATTTTTTCTTGAAGGTATCTCTATGTAAGAGTGTTATATGTTTCAATAAGAAGGGTAAATTGAGTCCCAGTTACATCAGACCTTTCAAAATTATAGAACAAATTGGATTAGTAGCTTATTGTTTGGAAATGCCTCCAAGTCTCTCCAAAGTTCATGATGTGTTCCACGTATCACTGTTGAGAAAATACATTCCTGACCCAACGCATGTACTCACCTATGAGGAAATTGAACTGGAACCTGATCTTCCTTATAATGAAGAGCCGGACAAAATTCTTGATACCAGAGAACAAGTTCGGAGAAAAATGACGACTCTTTTGGTAAAATTTCTATGGAGAAACCATAAGATGAAAGAGGCAACATGGGAACATGAGGAACTTATGATGAAAAACCACCCGAATCATTTTATGTAGTAATGTTCTAGAAATTTCTTGGACTAAATTATTTTAAATATGGGAGAATGTAACACCCCAAGCTCCCACGGTATGTTTCCCTTTGAATAATGTAGTAGCTTGTGTTGTACACAACATGAAGTTTTAACACATGAAGACTAATCAAACCAGCCATTATGAATAGTAATACCCACTTTTTAAAATTTTATAAATTTTATTTTTCAAAATGGACTTCATTTTTAGATTCGGAATATCAAAATTAGCTTAGAGTGAATTTTTGGTATTTTTCTAAAAACTCTCAATTTTTGATGAATAGTGAAAAACATTGTGTTATAGTTTAAAACCGACTTTTTATTTAAGTAATTAGTTATTTTATTTTAATTTAATTTAGGTGAAAATAGATACATAATACCTATATATGTTAAATTTAATTCATTGGAGTCATTTTATAATAATTTTAAATATATAAAATTTTATTGAACTTTTTACTGTCTTTTACCCACCTTCTAGGAGCATTTAAAAATTTACATAAAACTTAATGTTATCACTTATGTGAGTTTAATTTAAATAATCTGAGAGATGTAGTTGACATCAGTAAGTAAAATGTGGTTCAATAAAATGAAAATAATTTTTGGTGAATAGTAACTTTTGGATTTTATTTATGATGAAATGGAGATAGCAGAAGCTGTTCAGGGATTTAGAAGACATAGACAGTGCTCTGAACGTCAATTACAATTAGAAAAATAGTCATTCTATAACACTGCACATCACTACTCATAACTAGTACGAAGAACAATACTGAGAAACACAAAAATAAACAAAGGGTACGCCATGAATTTCCACTCTCCCAACGGCTACTCCTAGTCCTCCAGCAAAACAGAGATTCAAATAAATGCAAGACACAATGAAACACACATAGCTCAGGTTATCACAAACCTCTTCATTGCCCTCTTCTTCATATTCATCTTCATCATGGACCTCTGATTTTGAATTGTCTGAATCTTTATCCTCGCCCTTGCTTGCTCTCTGTTCCTTGTTGTACGCATCCATAGTCTTCTCATATTTGGCTTTCCACTTCTCAGCCTTCACCACGAAGAAACTTTTTTCTTGATAATTTCAAAAGTGAGCAGTGGAATACATGAAGAGCTGCGAATAACATTAACTTACGGCTTCGGTCATGGACTTCCATTTCTCTCCACCAGCTTTGACCACCTAGTTTTCATGAAAAAAACATGGATATTTGAGAAGTAAGCATCTGTGAGATATCAAATCAAATACCCCCACAGCTTCAATGAGGAACATGAAGTCACTTACCATTGATACAGATTTGTTGTTGGGGTGTTTTTCTTTGAACTGCTTTCTAAAATCTTCCCTGAATGTGACATACGAAATGAAATAAGTCTCAACGCATTAAAGCAGATCACGAAGCTTTAGGTTTTGTGGGGGAAAAATATATCCTTTCACTAAGAGACGTAAGGTCAAAAACTATATACAAAATAGCACAGATCAAATACGGATACATCCTTGGGTGATGAAGAGCTGGCTGTCTAGTAGTTTCAATTTCAGGAGGAGACAAATAGAGACATTTGATGCTCACATGAAAATGGAGTTTGTGGATACTACTTAAATTATTTGTGGTTTGGTTGATGCTAACTATACTGTTAATGTTGACAATTGTAAATCCTTAACTATTAATGTGTTTACAGAATTTGGAGGTTTCATTTCCTAGAATTGAAATATGTAATCTATTGCTGCACTTTCAGCTACTGGATTTGAATACATATCTTTAACTAAGGTAGTTAAAGAAACTTATCGATTGATAAGTCATGGCGGTAGGGATATATCAAATACTAGACATAGTTAGCTTAAGGTAGATCTACATTTTAGTAGTCATTCTCATTCCCAATAAGATATGGTAAATATTAATGATATTGATCAAAAAAGCAGTGTAATCAGATGCATGGAACTTTTCATAAATTACCAATCCAAAAATACAATTTATATAAAAAGTGAGTCTCAATATCAGTATCATCAGAATCATGGTAACCGTCATCCACACCTCCTACAGAAACACCATCACCACCTCCCACACTACCAACATCATCATCGGCATCTGCATCTGAACTGGCACCAGCACTGGGTCCAACCCTATGTCTGGCTCTGGCTTTGACAGTAGAATATACATTAGCAGAACGCATTGACATCAAAAAGGCATCAACCGTTGCAGCTGATTCTAGTGCAAGTGTAGAAGAAAGGGCAGACATAAATTTCATCATATTTGCAGTTATCGCCTATTCTGATTTTTGACTTGCTTCATTGATTACGGCATTCATTTGTTCCACTGTGACAAAACTAGAACTGGTACTCAAAGTAACGTTAGTAGACCAGTATCAAGATGGTATAATCTTCTTCCCAGGTCGGCAACACACTCTAACCTGATGCTCATCTCCTAATACCTGATGTAGATGATTGTTTGGGACCAAATTTTAAGGTTCTTTTTCTTCCAATGCCTCTAAAGCATTCTGTTTATTGATATATAACATAAATTAAAATGATAAAATAATATAATGAATTATATTCAATAAAAATCAAATAAATTGAAATATACTTACAATCGCCTTCTCGGTGTCAGGATTTGGCATAGTACCATCTTTCTTTTTCCGGCTTGTACAAAACAAAGTTGAGCGAGGAACATGACCCTCGATATTCGATGCCTTTTTCTAGAAAAAACAAAGAAATAAATCAAAATTGGATGTTAAAAAAATTACACTAAACAAAGATAAATATTTTAAATGTTAAATTACCTATGTCTGCTCATGATCTGTTAATGAAGTGTGTCCGCGAGTATAAATGTGTTTCATTGCACTCTTGTTTGTTTTATTTCTGTTTTATTTCTCCTATAAAGAAATAATTATATAAATTCATTAACATAAATAAAACAAGTAATTTAAAATAATTTTCAAATAAATAAATGAATATATATATATAAATTTGACAAACACCTTAAATGCCGAACTCTTCCAATAGATGATCATCTCTTTATATTGTGATATTGGGAAATCATGAATCACCGGTACTTCTTCAATCTCTGTACTAACTCTCTTTTTCCAACAAAGATATAAATCATACTTGCAGGCTCTCCGCATTTCACCTAAATCCATTATCCTTGCAGCCTTTGCATTTTGTCCATCCGGAAAATTACATCGAAGCTGCAATGGATATAATATTTGTTAAGAAAATATTATAAATTTATATATATATATATATAAAAGGTGATTAAAATTACTTACCCAAATCTCTACCCATGATTTGTCCTTTATTTGTTGTCCAACTGCCTTCCAACTTATCGGTTGAACCGGAATGATATTGTTGTGTCTAGAAAGTGTTCCCGTAAAAATTTTACATTCTGTGTCATTTTTATTAATTATATCATTGTCCTCATTGTAATCAAATATGATTTGCGTGTTCCGATTCCAAACCTCGCGCATTTTTGTGCAGCCTCATCGTCTAGTAGAGGCTGGAGCTAATCATGAAACCAAAAAATAAAAGAAAATAATATATATGAATTTATCATTAATCAGTAAGAGTAATTTTTAAAATAATAACAGTAGATGGGGGATCTGCTGACCCCTGAAGTGCTGTGTTGGGGGGGGGGCATCCTCCATGGTAGGTGAGATATCTACAGGAGTACTATTTATAGTATATGCAAAGTGTACTAATGGAGGCAGAAAACCCGATGGATAACCCTGTACAGATGAGGGTGGATATGGATATGGATATGGCGGTGGGATATATGGGGGCACAGTACCCTGTACAGTGGATGGTGGGAATGGAAAATTAGGGATGGGAGTCTGAGAACTACCATCCGATGTGGGTGCGGGCAAAAAGGAATACGGAAAAGGTGGGTATGGATAATATGGATGTGGCATAATGGTAGGATGGACTCCTGGTGTCTTAAGCGGCGTAGTAGTAGGCTGGCCTGTAGAATCAATACCCCCCACCATAATATCATCCTCAGTGGCATAATCCAAGTGTCTCTTCGATGATTCAGCCTAAAATAACATTGATGATAAAATAAAATGAACGATAACAAGATAAATAATATGAAAGACCACAATATTAAAACATAATTTGTACATACATTGTTTTCAGGAGGAGACCTATGTTGTTCATTTCTCGATATTCTTCTACTCCTTCTAGTATCATCATAATCAGAAATTTTGACCTGGAAATTTAAAATAATATTATAAAATAAATATAAATAATGAAAAATGTTAAATAATAAAATTGTATCATAAAACAATGAGATAAATTTTAATGTGTGATATTTATATTGATAAAATATCAATACTTTTCTATGTTCAAGATTTACTAGAGAAGTGGTTAAACATAAATTGGTGAGGCTATTAATAGTTTTATATTCGATAATGGTATAAAATATACTAGTTATTTTTGGTGTCATGTATGGAAGTTAAAAAAACACATACAATATTGCAATAATATCAGGTAAATACTTACAAATGTGTCAACTCTATGTGGGTTCTGTGACAATTTTTGGTTCACAATCTGTTCTAATAATTACATCATTCGTATCATCAAATCCAACAATCGAATAAATACTGACAGGTTCATCCACAACATTATTTTCATCCATGCATTCATCAAAAATATGTCTAGGAATAACATCAACAATAACACCAAATTGTGGTTGTAACGGGTCACATACATAAAATACCTATTTAGCTTGTGACGCAAGAATATAAGGTTCATCGGTACGAATTTGGCAGTTCATATCAATCACTCTAAATCCACAGTTATCAATATGCATTTTTTTCATGTCATTGAATCAAACCACTTGATTTTCACCATTGTGACACGACCATGTGCATAGTAATCTAATAAAATGATTCTTTCAACAACACCGTAATATGATATATTTTCTGATCAAGGATACCTGTCCGATGCACTCGCATAACAATCTGTTGTGGCACTTATGGTGACACCATCGTGCTGTGTTGACATTTTGTTTTCAAAACTATTTATAACAAATTTAAATCCATTGACAACCATTGACTTACAATCACGTACCACGTCGTTTGGACCAAAGGAAAATGCTTTTATTTCATCTGATACTTCAATCATTGGTAGAGTTAAAACCTAAAAGATACCAACATATAATATGAAACAGATACATGTGACTATGTTATGAGATGAAGAAAAAGAAATATATTACCTTTGACTTTAACCAGGCTGCAAATTATTTGCTGTGTAACAGTTCCTTCCTATTAATAGATAGAGTGCGATGTCTCTTTTTTATAATTTCTAAATGTTCTCTACAGATATGAAACCATTAAAATGTCAGAAGATATAAAGAAATAACACAATGAAAAAAATACATATTTATTAGTTTACTTACTTAATATAATCATCAAGCACACCACAGTTGAATAATATTGTGCGATGTGCCATTTCCCACTCTTCCCTGCTTAAAGTACACAACGAGTATGATCCAGATATCCCCCCTGTTTGGGGCAGTGAAGGAAATGCAGGCTCAATGGGATCATATTGCTCATCATCAGTTCTCAGTAGTCTATTAGACCTCGTAGTGACGTTAGCTAAGTACGATGAATAGAAATCCATGCATTCTTGTGCTAAATAGCATTTCACAATAGATCCTTCAGGATGATATTTATTTCTCACATAATATTTCAATGTAAACATCATTCTTTCGGTAGGATACATCCACTGAATCGAAACAGGACCACCAAAGAGAACTTCCCTGGGAAGATGCATAGTCAAATGTAATATACATGTGAAAAAAGACGGTGGGAAAATTTTCTCCAAGTCGCAAAGAATAATCGGTGCATCTCTCTGCAATTTCTGAACAACACTTCTGCTCAATCTTTTGGCACAAAGATCTCTATAAAATTGACATAACTTAATCACTGCAACTCTAACATTATGTGAATGTAAATGGCGAATGGAAATGGGAATCAAATCATGTAAAAAGACATGGTAATCATGGGTTTTAAGAGATTTTAGTTTCACATCTTGTGTATTCACCCTTTTTGAAATATTACGTTAATAACCATCCGGAACCTTCAAACATTGCAAGACCTGAAGAAATTGTTTTTTCTCCAAATTTTTTATCGAATAACAGGAAACATGGACTTTCCACTTATTTTGACCAATTAACTCAGGATGAAGTCTTGCTCTTATACCCCAATCCATCAAATCACGACGACACTGAAAAATGTCTTTTGTTTTGCCTTTGACATTTAAAATAGTATCAAGTAACATCTCCCAAATGTTTTCTCAATATGCATTACATCCAAACAATGATGTAATAAATTCGATGACCAATACATAAACTCAAAGAATATGCTTTTCTTTCTCCAATTGCTATTGGAATTCGAATTAGCATGCTTTCGCTTTCTGATATTTGATTGACTTTTTCCAAGAACATAATTCAAATCATCAAGTTCTTTAACAATATTAGTCTCTGACATTCATTGAGGTGTCGCATCTGTCTCGATGGCATTATCGAACTGTCTCTGATTTTTCCTGTATGGATGATCCATTGGTAGAAAACATCGATGCCCTATGAATATGAAAGTTCATCGAAACATTAATCTTCATAAATGTGTATTTTTCATACAAATAGGACAGGATAATTTCCCTTTAGTACTCCAACCAGAAATCATTCCGTAGGCAGGGAAATCATTTATTGTCCATAATAAAGCTGCACGAAACATAAAGTACTCCTTTCTGAATGCATCATACACTTGTGCACCAACAATCCAAAGCTCATTTAACTCCTCTATTAATGGCTGCAATTATATATAAATATCATTTACAGGATTACTGGGTCCAGATATCAATATACTCCGGATAGTGAATGGCTTCTTCATACACATCCATGAAGGAAAGTTATAAATGTGAATGAAAACTGGACAAGTACTGTGTGCAGTATGCATTTGGAGAAATGGGTTGAAACCATCACAGGATAATCCCAATCTAACATTTCATGGGTCGGCTGCAAAATCAGGATGTAACCTATCAAATTTATTCTAAGCCAACCCATCTGTAGGATGCACTATTTCATCGTTATCCTTATTTCTTTCATCTGCATACCATCTCATATTCTTTGCCATTTGTTCTGACATAAAATTTTTTGAAGCCTGGGAATTAAAGGGAACTTCCACATCACTTTATGTGGAATGTAAGATTGAGATCCATCTTTATTAGTATTCCACCTTGATGTTCCACACTATTTGCATTGACTCAAGTCTGCATTCTTTTTCCAGAACAAACAATAGTCTTTGAGACAAGAATCAATCTTACTAGATTAAAATCCAAATTTGTCAACCAACTTTGATGCCAAGTAATCATTTTCTAGAATACATGCATCATCAGGCAATAAATCCTTAATAAATGTAAGGAGATAGTCGACCGCAGTATTACTAAATCCATACATTTTTTCCCATGATATAATCGCATTAAAAACTCAAGTTTGCTCATTTTTTCACATTCTTGATATACTGGGGTATTTGTATCTTCCATCAGCTTTCTAACACTCTCAACATCATCATCCTAATTAATAGATGATAACTGTGTTCCAGTATTCATTTCCTCTTGCACTGGTCTGTATGAGGATCTTGCTTTAGAAACAAAATGAAATCGATCAGAAATCAGATTTTTCATACCAATCTTTTCTGTTGAATTGATGTCATTCAATACTTGAGCTTTTTCTCCATTTTGATACCACACAAGATAATTTTTTTGGAAACCACTTATAGTGATATGGTAACTCACTTCCTCACGAGTTAACCAAGGTCTTCCAACACAATCAAAACACGGGCATCGAATCAATCCTCCATCTGAATCATTAGTGAAGGAAAATTCCAAAAAATATTCCCACTCCTTCTGAAATTCATCAGTGATCCGATCAATGTTGTAGATCCACTATCTATCCATTCTGAGGTAGATAAACATACATTAAATAAATAATCTAGAAAATGACTTAACATTATATGTATTTTTTCATAAGATATTAAGTAATCATCAATAACAAGTTAATAAAAAATCATAAAAAATATATTAAAATTATGGTTTAGGGAATTCATAAATGTTTTAAATTATAAAAATTCACGAATATTCATACATAAGCTCCAAGAATGAGGTTTTATTATAGTAAAAAGAGTTTATATGAAATATAAGAGATAATAATAATCAATTCCCAAAAATGTTTGGGTTAATTCATAACGAGTTGTGATGTTTTGTATTAAATCTACAAAGATTTATTGAAATTTAGAGACATTTTGAAAATATAAACCATATCATATACCAAGCATTAATATTAATGAATTGGCTGAGAATTACAATGGTAAGAAGATCAGAATAATAACTAGTGTCTGAATCTATACTTTAATGATGGCGGTCACCTTAGAAAAGGGATATGCCATCAACTTGGTTGTTCCCACCCGTGCTCGTATCTATGAAGTGTAGGGTTAAATGCAAGAATGAATATCCCCACATCACCTCAGTGGTCCATTTCAATTATTTTATGGATGGGTGGTGAAGTTCTATCAATGTTATGAGTACTGGTATACCACAATAGTCCCCCACTCTAACTTTCATCCTACCTTACTCTACATTGTTGTCATTCTACTAAAATCCTTGGGAATTTCTAGGGTGGTTCAATTGTTTAGTGATTTTTCTCAGTTTTCTTTTATGCCTTACCCCGCACCCCATTGATTAGTGGTAGATGACGGAAAATATAAACCATATCATATAACATAGTGTAAGGACGTGACATCATTCCATTGTTGACTTTTAATCATGGAGTATAACATCTCATCATTGTGAAGGAGATTGAAAACTCTTTATAATCTTCTTTTATCATACCCAACAACCAAAACAAACCAACTTACCTTTTTCACACTTGAAGGCACAACCCAAACACCAAAATTTTTTAGGGATAAAGTAGAACCTATGAACTAATTTTTTCCTAGGTTAGCATAACCAATACAATACCTTTTGATGGAGGCACAACCATGTGTGAGTTGAGTGATTAAAACTCGATAAAACTTTACACCACAAAGTAAAAACATTATAATTAATATAGAATAATTAAACCAATCAAAGTTGTTGAGAATTATTACTAGTATAGAATAACTGGATTTGAACCTTCACATGGTAGGTATAGAACAATTTAGCTTCTGAATTCTTACAAGGTAAATGAGTTGATAAGAAGCATTGAAACCCATTGGTAAAATGAATTTAATATTGATTATCTAAATAACTGTCATTAATTTTTTTTATGTCGATTATAAAATAACTATCATCTGAATTCCCATATGAAATCCTATTTTTGTATTTTTTTTTGGTACTTAAAAGAATGCTCCTCCAAATATCCAATCTCTAAGAGGGTATAGCTTTCAATCAACCCAAGACTAGTAAATTCCCAAAACATCCATTGTCAAAAAGGCACTTGAAGTATAAGGCATAAAGTTTCATGGATTCAAATAAGTATGAAATCAAATAGTTGGAAGGTGATATTGATTATATTTTGTGGAAAATTATGATAAGGGCCATGTTCGAACAACATGGAATCATAGATTCCTTATATGGCCTAAATAAATTAATTTTTACACAATCTACTAATGAAAAAACCATTACTATTTATCAATACATCTCTACTGAAATCCTTATTATGGCTTGTAGTTCAATATTACTCTCTCTTGGTGACAATGACCTTTGGAAAGTTTATTTTGAATATACCACTACTAGTATATGACATAAAAAAGAGAATCATTTCTTGAAAAATACATTTTTTGGTATAATTTAAATGAAAGAACATATTTTTAATTTTAAAATTAATTTTGATGTTTATAATAAATCAAATTTGGATGAATTTAAAAAATTATTTATTATTCCAACATAAATTTGATTATTGATGGAGAGGAATAAGAAAATATTATTTTACATTATCCTTTATATTTCTACACCACATTAGTAGAAACAATGATATATTATTGACATAATCTAAATATTGGAGAGGTAAAATATGCCCTTCTTTCTAGTGAGTTTCATTCTAAACCCAAAATAATGGGTTAGTTTGAGATTCTATTTCCTAGATGGAGACCAAAACCTAAATATAAAAACCAAGAATATGGTATATAAAAAAGGAAATAGAATTAACCATCTCAAATCAAGGTTAATGTTCAGGGATTGGAAAGTACTGTGTTACGACAATAGTAAGCCTAGGAATAGAATACCTGATTTTAGAGTATCTGAAAAAAAAATAAGTCTCAAGAACCTTGTGTTTGATCACTTTTAGTTGATTCTGGATTTTGATACAACTGAAGTTATAAATTTTTCTCAACATACACTCACTGATGAGTGGGTTCTAGGTTCGGTCATCCTTGTCAATGTGTTTCCTTCTTGATAGTCTTTCCCTGAGTTAGTTGAGAGAGTAGAGGGAGATGTAATCTTAAGGAATAGTAGTATGTGTAATGTTCAAGGAATTTTTTATGTTCTTATAGAATTATATGAACATTCAATCATCACCCTCTATATGTTAGTTGGGTCTCAGACATTCACAGAAACCTGATTTCCCTTTGTGATCTCTAAAAAAATTCTATAGATATTAATATGAATGGACTAAAATATTCAAGGGATATATATCTAAAATTAATAAATATCTAGTTAATAATCTATATTTATAGAATGATAATACCAATTCAAGGTAGATTGGTGGTGTAATACCATGTAATGACATTGATGATTGGGTCTTGTTTTCCCCAAGAACATAAAGGATGTTAGTAAATAAGGGATATTGTAAAATTTTACACAAAGAAATATCATATTTTGAAGATATTATATCATAGGTAAATCTTTTAAGAGTATTTTTTTGTAGGCATTCCTTTCTTCTAAACCATTTGAGCACATCCATCCAATTTTATGGGTTCCTTTTAGAACCACATCTTGTGGTTGATTTTTTTATATTGTTACATTCATATATGTATACTCAAGGAAAGTAATTATTTCTCTACACTAAAAACTAATATGTTTTATAAATCATTAAAAATAGAAAACCTTGTTAAAAATCAAGTAGGAAATTTGACAATAGTCATGATAATAGAAAATAGTTTGGAGTACTTCTCTACTAATTTTGTATATTTTTTCCAAACTAAATGCATAACATGACACCACACTATTAAAAATACTATCTAATAGAATGGATTTGATATAATAATTAATGATACCATTCATGAGTGATTCTGAAGCATTGTGAATTCTTTGGGCTTCCCAAATAATCTTAGGAAGAATTTACCAATATGATATTGTACCTAATTAAATGGTTCTCATATTATGATAATCATTATAAACCCTTAGTTGAACCATATAATGGTAATTCACCTTGTTATGAACAATTATCTATCCTGGAGTATACTTATTAATCCCACATTAAAAATAATAAGTCTGAACCAAGGGATCCTAAGTGAGTTTTGGTATTATACCTTGATGGATTAAAAGAATATAAATTGTGGCCATACATTCATAGATTACAAATTATTATAATTAGCAGGGATTTACGATGTTAGGAGTTCATCTTCTCAAAATCCAAATCTGTTACACATTTTAGAGATGATACTGCCCATGATGGGGTCTTTAATCTTCCTTATTCAACTGTTTTGAAGATACTAATGACCATAATGCTCCTATTCCTCAATGATAAGTCTAGAAGGAGTCATTTTTAATTAAATATCAGATTATAAGCCTCATTATTTTACTAGGGATTTCCATCTAACTCATGATAGATCTTGGACAATCATTAGACCTCATTGGTTAGGTAAATGTCGTATGGGTTATTTTTCCTTTTTATGTTTCCCAATATTTGATTTATTATGATCCCCGAACATATAAGCAGGACTTATATGATTGAGATTGAAAATAATGGATCAATTCCATGAAAGATGAGATGTAATACATGTATAAAAATAATAAATAATAAATACTGCAAACAATATTCAATGAACCCACAAAATAGGAGCCACAAAATAGAAAACGCACTGAAAGGGTGTGGAGGAGGGGAGGAACTATTCGGCCGATGCACCGAATGGATGAGGAACACCCAAATAAGGGTATGGAGGAGGGGAGTATTGCGTGAGGGATGGAGAAACCCCGAATGGAGAAGCCGAGCCGCGATTGGAGAATCTGCCACTGTGGATGAAGGAACCGCGATAAGGGGTGGAGGAACCGAAGCTGGCGAGATGAGGGTTTCAAATCGGGGAAGGAGGAGAGGTTGTCGGGAGTGGAGGAACCAAAGCTGGCAAGATGAGGGTTTCAAATTGGGGAAGGAGGAGAGGTCTTCATGAGGAGAGGTCGTCGGGGGGAGCAGGGTGTCGTGATGAGGGTTTCAAATCGGGGAAGGAGGAGCCCGACAGCAATCGGAAAAAAAATGAAACTCATGTGTAGCCACAGATGAAAAGTCAACCGTGGGTATAACCAAGCTATAGCCACGGACTTATAAAACCATGGATATAGGTCCGTGGCTATAGCTTAAATTTACAATAGTGTCTATATTACCCCAGGATGGGAAGATGAATATTATGAATGACTTGAAAGGATAATCTAGGAGTTATAGATGCTTACATTGGAATTTATATATTTTTTCCTTCAAAGTTTTAATTTGAATATTATGTTTTCATCTTGTTTTCCAAAACTACTAAACTATTCAGTCCTTTGGGATTTGAATTCATAGTTTATTATTCCAATGTAATGAAGTAAGGTGCCAGCTCTGGTAAAATGGGGTCAGGGTGTCCATAGTTGGTATCAAAGAAAGTTTAGTAGAAACCATAGAAACTGGATTTAGAAAACATATATTAGGGAAAATTACCCAAATATATATTTTGAGGATAATCATATAAAAACATCCTATAATTTTTATAAGGTACATATTATGTAAGTCTTCCTAGAAATACATCCTTTTCTATATACTACCAGTGGACATGGTTCTAGAACAGTTTTACCTAGGGGTAACAACTCTAACAAGGTGTCTGGGGCCTGACTCAGGGTAACTAGGTGCATATATTGGGCCTTACTATGCACCTGATTTGAAACTCCTAGGGGATATGCTTAGGATAATTCACATTTTATTTAAAAACCATTATGATGGATTTAAAAGTAAATATGTCCCCAAAGAAACCATGTTTATGATTATAAGAAAATATATACATAAAATTTAAATTTATGATAAGTTTTTTTCTAGTTTGAGATAATACATTATGATTCATAACCTAATTTAGTGTATTCCCTTATTTAGAAATAGAACCTATTTGAAGGAAAGGAAACGGTATCAATGCATATATCCCATGTAGTGGTTTCCCTCCTATGAAAGATAATGATGTTGGTACTAGAGTTGAGACTAGTGATGAGAAAATTATAGCTATACTAGTACAATAGTATAATGTTATGAATAATAACCTTACCCGTATAGAGCATCCAGATCTAAAATGTGGAGGAACAATGTTAGATTTTTCTATGAAACAATAGCCTTCATCATTCAGTGGGACTAAAAACCCATTTTGTAGCAGAGCAGTGGATAAGTTCCTTAGAGAAGATATTTCTCGCTTTGGGAAGTAATGAACGGGATAATGTTTTTATGGATGTTCATTGTCTATCAGGAGATTCATATCAATGGGGGTCATTAATTGAGAACACAAAGGAGGGGGAAGAAATTAAAAATATAGAATGGATGTATTTTAATGAAAATTTATTACAAATATATTTTCCTCATGAACAAGGAGAGGATATGGAGAGGCAATTCTTGAGTCTGAAACAAAAAGAGGTTGAAAACATTGAAAAGTATAAATCCACCTTTTCAAGGTCATTAGGGCATGTTTCATACTACATAAATAATCCAAGTATCATGATTGATTGATTCTTTTATAGTTCCAAACCATTTCTTTAAATAGAACTAGTCTCCAAAAATTTATCCTCATATGAAGATATAGTCTCTTGTGCTATCAAGATAGAGAAAGAATTATCTTAGCCTTATGAATTTAAGGGAAAATAAGATAAGAAGAGGTTAGTATATAAAATAATGGATAAAGGGAAGAATAAAAATGGTAATTTTTAACATGTGATACTTATGGAAGGAAACACCCTGGTTCCGGCTTAAAAGGAAAATTATTTTTCTATAAATGTAGAAATAAATTCCATTATTATAATGATTTCAAGTGAAAAAAATAAGATATCAATGTTCACTACTACAATTTTAGGGATATGGGGCACTATGCTAATGATTGTTCAATGCTTAAACGAAACATGCCTCAGAAAAGGCCATGGGGTAAGGCTAAGCTTATGCGATCCGAACCACTGATGTTGAAGTTCCTAATGTTGTGGTGGCGGGTACTTTAATAATTTACTAAAACTTATAAAATTATTTATTTGATTATTGATCATCATATTCCTTTATATATTCCTAGTTTTCTATGAAAATTAGACATTTCCCTTTTGATTTAATAAAAGGTGTTGTCATTCAAAACTCATAAGAGAAGTGTCATTGCAACAAAGATGTGTCGGTCAGTTCCCATTATGACAAAAAAATGTACTTTAGTTTCTAATCTTATCATAATACCTATGATTGAATTTGATATAATCCTTAGTATGGATTAACTATCAAAATATGATATGAAAATCTATTTCAAAAATAAGGATATTACAATTGGGGAGGAGGATGTGGAATCCCTTATCTTTAGAGTAAAAACCTCTTCATCTGATTCTTATCTGTATCCACCCCCAATAACTCTACTAAATGAAATTATTGTGGAAGAAGAGAAAAAATAATCTACGGATGAGGAATGAAATGTTAAAAATGAATATGTACTGATTGTGCGAGAATATATTGATGTAATTCTAGAGGATTTACCTAGACATCCTCTAGAATAGGAATTTGAGTTATCTATTGATTTAATTTCTGGTGTAATATCTACATCAAAAAACCCTTATAGAATGACCATTTTTGAATTACTAGAGCTGAAGAAACAAATAGAGAAATAAAGTGATAAATGATTTATTCACCCTAGTGTTCCCCATGGGGATCCCCTATTCTCTTTATAAAAAATTAACATAGATCCATGAGGTTTTTCTTTTAAATATATAATAATAAATGCTATTGTAATAAATAAAAAGTATCATTTACCTAACATTGATGATTTATTTGATCAAATTCTTAGAGATCAATATTTTTCAAAGATTGAACTTCAATCTGGATATCATTAATTTCATGTGTGGAAGGAATATATTCCAAAGAAAACATTTTGAACTAGGTATGGAAATATGAGTTTACAGTAATTCCATTTGGACTAACTAATGCACCATCTATTTTTATAGATCTAATAAAAATTGTGTTCAAGGAAAATATTTATGATTTTATTATGGTATTTATTGATTATATCTTGATATATTCCAAAATCTATGAAGACCATGAGAACTACATACTGGTTATTCTAGAGACTCTTAGAAGAAAATAGTTATATGAAAATTTTAGCAACTGTGAATTCTGGATTTAAACTGTTTCCATTCTTGGACATATTGTCTCTAAGGATGGAATCTCATTTGATCTTGCAAATACAAAGGTGGTTTAGTAATGACCTATACCAATGAACACAACTAAGGTACATAGTTTTACTAGTTTAGTAGGTTACTATCGGTGAATCATTTATAAATTTTCCCAATTAGCTAACCTATTAACCAATCTTACTCGTAAAGGGGTTAAGTTCATATAGATAAAAAAATTTGAATAATTTTTTGAATAATTGAATAGAAGATTAATTATTGCTCTAATCTTGACTCTACTATCGGGAAATGGTGGATTTTTGATTTATAGTCATGCATCAAATAAAGGAATTAGTTGTGTCCTTATGTAGAATGATATACTTATTCGCTATGCATTAAGGTAGTTAAAAACTCATGAAAAAAGCTATCCAACTCATGATCATGAGTTAAAATATTTAATTTTTTATCAAAAGATATAAAGATGATATCTTTATGTTGAATGATGTGATATATATACAGATCATAAGAGCTTGAAATATATCTTCTCACAGAATAAACTCAACATGGTGAAAAGGAAATGACTTGAGATACTCAATGATTATTACTTTTCAATACACTACCACACTAGGAAGGTGAGTAAGGTAGCAGATGCATTGAGCAGGAAGTATCATGGATTTATGAACATGATAAGGATTGAAAAGGACCATGTGTATATGGATCTATAAAATATGGATATGGAAATTATCAATGAAGGTGAAAAAAATTACTTTTTCAATTGGTTTCCTAACCATATTTATTGGAAAGTATTAAAATTTCTCTGTCAGATGATGAGAATCATTAAGAGAAAATTAAAGTTGTGAATGATGGGAAGTTGAAAGATTTCATGTATGAGGATGGGATTCTAAAATTTGGGAAGTGTATTTTTAGTCCCTATATACCTGATCTAAGAAGGGAGTTATTGGATGATGCCTATATTTCAAATGTCTCTATACACCCTGATAGCACTAATATGTATAGAGATTTTAAGAAACATTTCTAGTGGGATAACATGAAGTGAGAAATTGTTGATTATGTATCAAGATGTTTAGTCTGTCAACAAGTGAAGGCTAAAAGAAAACATCCTAGAGGATTCAGGCAACATATTACTATTCCTACATGGAAATGGGCTGATATCACCATGGATTTTGTCACTAGATTACCAAAAAATCTAAGAAATAATGATGCAATATGGGTTACTATTTATCTACATACCAAGTCTTCACAATTTTTAGCTATAAGGGAGGATTTTCCATTGGAGGGCCTTGCACAGCTCTACATTAATGAAGTTCTAAGACTTCAGGGAACACCTCTATCAATTATGTCTGATAGTGATCCATGATTTACATTGAAATTCTGGAAAATTATTCAGAAATATTTGGATACTGAGATTTATTTGAGTACTGATTATCACCATCAAACTAACGGGCAGTCAGAAAGGAATATCTAAACTTTATAAGACATGTTGAGATCAAGATCACTTGAATTTCAAGGTATGTATGATCTTTATTTACCTTTGGTGTAGTTTTTCTACAATAATATTTCCCATTCAAGTATTCTAATTCTACCATATGAATCATTGTATAGAAAGAGATTTCATACACTAATCTGTTGGGATGAAGTTGGTGAATGGAATCTTGTGGACCTAGAGTTTGTGGAGGAAACAACAAAAAAGGTAAATACTATTCAAAACCATATCAATGAAGCTCAAATTAATATAAATATTTATACCTATAACCAAAGGAAGTATTTGGAATTTCAAGTTTGAGATCATGTTTTCTTGATAGTATATCCATGGAAGGGTGTTATAATATTTGGAAAGAAATGGAAACTAATCCCTAGGTAGATTGGTCGTTAAAAATTTTGGAGAGAATTAGAGTTGTGGATTATCATTTCGAAATACCACCTAGCCTTTCTAAAGTACACAATGTGTTCCAAATATCTTTTTTAAGGAAGTACATGTCAGACCCAATACATTTACTCACTTCTAAAGGAATAGAATTGGAACCTGAATTATCTTACAATGAAGATCCAAAATGAATTTTGGACACCAAAGAATAGGTGTTAAGAAATTAGACGACTCGGCTAGTAAAGGAACTTTGTAAAAATAATAAAATTGAAGAGTTTATGTGGGAGCTTGATGAATATGAAGAACTATGCAAATATTTTTATGAGGTGACATTCTAGAAATTTCAAGGATAAAATTTTTTGTAGCAGGGGAGATTATAACAACCCAGAACTCTATCAATGAAATTTTCCTTCTTTTGAATATTTCATATAGTATAAATCACATAAAATCACTTAGAGAACACAATAAAAAATTTATAAATGAATAATGGATGAAATGAATGGTATTTCTAGAAGTTAAGGAACCTATACTGATGAAATAGTAACCTGGCCTTAGGAATAGTAATATGACCTTATGAATAGTAAATCGACCAAATGAATAGTAACCTCGCCAATGAAAGTATAAGTAAAATTTAGGAATCTAATAAATGAAAGTATGATATAATTATATCATTGTATAAGTAAATGAATATTTTAAAAATTATTAATTAAGTGTTGGTATTTTTGTAAGTCTTAAATATTTAAATAAAATTTTATAATTAATAAAATGATTTAAAAGAATTTATTTTTTCATAAAATGTATTCATAAATTAAATTTTTCTCTTATTATTTTTTGATAATGTTATGAGGCCTTAGTGAATTTCTCATAGTGTTATAAAATTAATTATAAATTAAAAAACTGTATTTTTCAAGTAAATGATGGTTTTAATTAAAAAGTAAATTTCTAATATTTAGAAAATTATTTTCATAAAATGGAGTCCATTTTATAATTATAAATTTTGAAAAATGGTTAGAGTGAATTTTTGGGATTTTTACAAAATAATTGAATTTTCAGTGAATAGTAAAATATGATAATTTACAATAAATGTTAAAAACATGAATTATTGAGTCATAGGTAATTTATGGTTGATGTAAGCCCATAATCTTGAACTCTCTTTCATTATTTTAATATATATGGTGATAATTCTCAAACTATTCATATTATTGATCCAAAATATTAAACAAATGAATAAAATATTCAAAGAATACCCCTCTCATCCACTATAAATACCACCCCCACCACCCCTTACCCTCACACCTTCTAAGATTTGATCCTTGTCAAATTTCTTCCCAATCCTCTTCCCAAGCCCCCCAACCCCCACATCCAAGTGATATTGATCTCATAAAAATACCAAAACCAATCCTTTTAATGAGGTTCTCAAGAATGAGAATTCAAGAGGTAAAACCCTTTTTTCTTATTCTTTTAATTTCCCTTCAAGTTATTTTATTTACTTATTCTCTACTCACCACCCCTCATCCAATGAGCATGATAACTCAAATAAATTACATATACTATATTATTATTATGATAATGGTATAATCCATCATCAAAACCTTATCCTCTTTATTGTGACACCCCAATATTTCATAGTACATTATCCCATTAAAGTAATTCAATAGCTTGTGCTACAAGAAACACCGAGTTTGAGCGCACCACAACTTACTAAACTAACCGTTCAAAAAGCAGTTATGAATAGTATTAACTACATTTTTAATCTACTATAATCTATATAATTTTAACATCCATATTATGTGTTTCTTAGACATAATATAAGAACAAATTCATTTTTTCAGATAATGTAATTATTTTTAAAAAAATACAATTTTACCAACTTTTAATGGAGAACCTTTTTTTAAACCAATATTTTACACTTTTATATATTAAATTTAATGAAATTAAATTCTTCTTTATATGTGGGACATAGAAATTTAGTTTGGATAAATTTTTTTTACAGTTTTGATAACTTTCATATTTTGATAAATAGTGGAAAATACTTTGTTTTAATTGAAAAAATCATTAATTGAAATAATCTATAGTAATAGATTATGAATTTGAATGGTTTGGAGGTACAATTAGATTATATTTTTATCATTTAATACAATGTCGGTCATTATAAGTAATTTCAAAATTAAATTTGACATAAACACATGTCGATCTTTTGATAGTTTCTACTTTTTAAAAACCAGTTTTTGGTTTTGACAATAGGAATTAATTTTAAATTAATAAATGAAACTTATATGTTTTGAATTTAGTAAAATAAACTTTATTTTTGAATTCATAATATCAAAATTATCTTAGGGTAAAATATTGGTATTTTTATGAAAACTTTCAATTTTTTATGAATAATGAAAAACACTCCATTATTATTTAAAAATGAATTTTTATTTAAATAACTAGTTATTTTATCTTAATTTATTTTAAGTCAAAATTGATATACAATAACTATATAATTTTAATGTAATTCATTGTGTCATTTTATAATAAGTTTAGATATATAAAATTTTATCAAACTTTTTACCTTCTTTTACCCACCTCCTAGAAGCATTTGCAAATTTGCATAAAACTTAATTTTACCACTTATGTGATTTGAATTTCAAAAATATGAGAGACACGGTTAATATCAGTAAGTAAAATGTGGTTCAATAAGATTAAAATATTTTTTGTTGAATAGTAACTTTTGAATTTTATTTACCATGGTTAAAAGTAAATAGGGTAATTAAGGGTAAAAATGATATCATAATTACCCGAACACATGTCATAATTCTATTGGATAAGTATAATTCGACCAAAAAAACCTTAGGAATTAAATATGATCCTCTTTTTTCCACTTTTATTAGATTAGGACATTTATTATTATTTTATTTAAAGAAGAGTTAAAAGAGTCAAATTTAATGTTTAATAACTAAACCATTTTTAATATAGGGTTACACACAATATAAATTCTACTATAAATATTAATAAGAAAGATAAAACGATTTCATACAAAATGGTATTTTATTTATAATTTTTATATATTAAATATTATAATTTATTTATGACACAATGATGATATAGTAATTACCCTATTAATGAAATATTAAAATAATTGATATTATAAATATCCAAATAAATATAAATTGAGATTTCTGATGAATTAAACTAATTTTATAGGTTAATATGACATGTTAGGGTTGCTTAAAAAAAATTCTTCGAAGTGATAAAGTTTTTATGGATTTCAAAAAAATAAAATACTAAATAGTGTCAAAATTGACATAATTGTGTTTTTAAAACAAATATTATATTATTAATTGATATAATATTCATAAAATTATATGGTTCATCCAAAAGACTTTGTTAAAATTTTATATTTTAATAATAAACCACATGGGGTTCTCTTGTCTTGTTATAGTAATTTTATTACCCATATAATATAAAAATTCAAAGAGACATGGTAAATGTCAAACTATTTAACTACGAGTTAAATCTAAAAGATAAGGTTAATATGATGACTTAAACCTGTATAAAACCTATTGGTTGAGATGTTTTCGACCCATACCCACCTTAGACTTTAAATAATTAATTTTGGAGCCATTATAAACCGAAAATTATTTTATTATAAAATAATATTTCTAGCTTTTCCTAAAGTGATCTCACCTCTCTTATAAAAGGGAAATCCCCATTCTCTTAATTTCACACCTCCAAAGCCTTTTTTCTTGGACAAACCCTAAAAACATATCCTCAAAACTTTTCCACCTTCATACTAGAGGCCTTAATTTTGTCATAAATCCAACCTAAGGATCCCTTATGATCAAATGAAAAGGAAGAACTTGAAGAAGAGGTAAATATTTCATCACATCTTTCAAGTTCTTTTCTTCTTCCACTTCCTCTTTCTTTGTTGTTTCCATTATAAAATATTAAATCCAGTATATTCTATATAATTTTATATTATTATAAAAATGGTATAACCATATTCATTATTCTATCCATCCTATAAATCAAAAAGTCACCATACGTGCATACATACCGATTACCGTCTCCACATCATGGTGTAGTTTGTTATTCAAACACTTCATTATTTGGATGGGTATAATAATGAGTATAACTTATGTAAATAATAAATATAACTTTTTAATTATTCTTTATATATGATATACCATCCAATTACATACGATTTCACCATCAATATAATGATATTGTCACCCGTGCGTACGTACAGATTACCCTATCCACGAAGCGATGGGATTCATTCCCACGTTCACCATTCAATGATGATTATAAAAATTTATATTATTAATAAGTATGTAATATATGAAATAATAATTCTACTAGATATATATATATATATATTTCTATGTATGTATGTATTTATGTACTTACATATATCTTATTCACTTACTTCTGTTTAATATGATATGAAAACGGAAACATCGTTTATGCGTACATAGGGCCTACCATCTCCATAAATGGTGCCTTCCATTTCATATATCTATCTATTATAAATATTTATATTTTAAATATATGTGATATATAAATCAAGGTTTATATTATGGAAGTATTTAAATCATGATCTAAATGATACGATCAAGAATAACAAGTTAAAACACATACGATAAAGAAAGCAATTATTACCCAGAATGTTAATTTAACATGGAAATCATTGTTAAATAGGTATTATAATGTCATAAATGAATATTTTATTATATACTAAATATTAATATGTTTCTGGTATAATTTAAAAACATACTATGGTAATTATACAGGAGGATAAACGTACCCTCACCAAAGGAAAGTGCAAAGTAAGGGTTAATTTCACAATCTCTTTATTATCTAATGATGTTTTTATGTAAGTATCTACTGGGACATATTTATTATCCATGTCCATGTATCGTAAATTTTTTTTCAAATATATTCCTTTTATGGGACTTTTTACTAAAACATCTTTTTAAATGTTTTAAAGATTTATTCTTGTAAACCGTTCTCATTAATGTCCATGTTTTCAAAATGGTTTTAAGGATTTATTTATATGGACATGAATGTTTTAAAATTTTAATTACTTTCAAAAGATTCAAAGTGGTATGGGAAAATTTGATTCAAAACTATATTTTAAATGACTTCCTTTATAAATTATGTTACTTTTAAATGACTTCATGAAAAAGGGATATTTCTCTCAAATATTTTTACTGATCAGCTTCAACTATGTCAACATCCTTTACAAGATATTTTTCTTGATCGAGGTTGATTTATTATTAGACAAATATTCCATATTTTTTTGAAGTTTTTGTGATATTTTTTACTGTGTATGAGTTATTTTTATATCATTCATGGTTTATGGATAATGTATTGACATTTTGTATAGTAGTTTTAATACAAATGTTTATGTTATGTTTAAACCTTTTCATATGAGGAATGATTTAGACTTAGTAAGTAATGGGTGGATCATGCTATAGATCCTCGATGCATCAGTAGGTATCATGAGACAAACTAGTGTGTTGGCACAAGGCCTTGAGAAAATATTATTTATAGTCTTGGCTCAAGGCCTTGACTATGTGGTTAGGAAGTCTAGCATTATGGATTCCATAATTATGCAAGTGGCTATTGATATTGAATGTGATTATTCCACTAGTAGAATATCGATGTGAATATTTAAATGGAATTATTTTATTGCATCTTTGCCATATTATTCTGAAGTTTAAGTTTAAAAGTCTTTTTTTAGTCTTATACATTTCCTTAAATGTTTATGCTTATTAATGAAAGTTTCTGCTCTATTGTTATCCTTACTGAGCATCTGATCTCACCCCTTTATATGTTTTAATTTTCCTATGATTCCAAGAATTGTATTATTATTGATAAGTAGGGTCAAACCAAGGGATTAATGGTGTTCTCAAAGGATAATTTATGTTGTGTTTTACTTTCTAATGTGTAATGTAATGTTCATATATGTAATCTTTTTTTGAAGACTGCTAAAATGATTGGTCTTTCAGGACTTGATTCCTTGTAATCATGCTAATGTATTAAAATAATTCATCAACTCCCATAACTATCGTTGGGGTGTTATAGTTGGTATTAGAGGAATTTTAGAAACATCCTTGGAAATAGATTTAGATAAACTCTGATTAGAGAAACATTACCCTAAGATAAACTTTGAGTATTAGTATAGAAGAAATTCCTATAATTTTGGTATTGTAGATGTTTTATGAGTTTTCTAAGAAAGACATACCTATCTGGATACGATCAGGTAGAGGTGGCTCTGGCATAGATGTACCTAGGGGTAAAACTCGAAAACACTTCTTTGAGCTAGACTCGAATGTGAACTGGTGCACGAAAATGGGCCTTGCTGGACTCTTGGTTATGAAACTCTCTCAGGATATGCTTAGGATAATTCACATTTTCATTACAATCCATTATGAAGTATTTAGGAGTAAATACTTCCTCAAAGAAAAAATTTTATGATTATAGATTATATGAATAACCTTTTCAATTAATGTTATGTATTTTACAAGTTTGGAATTATGCATTGTGATTCATAAACTAACCTAGTGTATGCCATTGTTTAGAAACAATGCTCGATAGATGAAATGAGAACTCCATAAATACGCATGATACAAAGAGTAAGAAGGATCATATATTTCATGGTATTAAGAAAATATTTAGAAAGTAAATAGTCTCCCATGTATTATCATCATATGAAGAAATAGTATCACATGTTAATAAGATAAGTAAATAATTCTCTGAATCCTATGGCTTTGAAGGGAAGCCAGAGAAGAAAAGGATGGTAGAAAGAAAGATGGATAAAGGGAATAAGGGAAAGAAGGATTTTCTCATATGTGGTAAATGTGGAAATAATCACCTTGGTAAATTCTTGGAGGGAATGGGAGTTTGTTATAATTGTGGATAAAATGGACACTGAGTACGTGATTGAAAGGGTAAGAAAAAGTTTTCAAATTTACAATGATTCATCTGCCATGAGTTGTGACAATACATGAATCAATGTCCAACTCATCAGAGTATACCCCAAATGATTCTATTGGATAATAATCAAGTTATGATACTACCGAAGTTGAAGAGGAATGATTAAGAGTTCTTATGTTGTTATTAAATTATTATGTCATTTGAGTATTGTATTAATGATGTACATGTTATAATAATTATAGAGTATATAAGGATTATACTATAGTACTATTTCATTATGGACTTGAGATTGTGTGGAACCAAGAAAAGTGACTCAATGGAAAGTTAATTTTTTTTGGAAAATACATGGTTGAAGGAATAACAAAACTTTAATATGGTTGTGATACTGAGGTATTGATTTTGGAATAAGAGATGGTTGATTTATGATATTGGATATTATTGACATCCCTAGAACTGGCTAATGGTTTTTTTATTCCATCATTGTTATATTTTACAAAAATTTTTGATAGAATAGGTATATCCATTATTCTATAAGGAATAAGGGAGCATGAATACAATCAATAAGGTTTTATGGTAATTCAGGATGTTGTCGTGTTTTAATAGAATACATGATGAAGGTATTCACATGTTATTATGTGGAAAAAAGGATCTTCATTGTTTTTACCTTCCTTATAAATTTTGGACTGTGAGTTTGGATAGAAGTATTTTGGATAAGTCTAAAGGTTGGAATCTATTATGTTTGAAAATGGATACTGTTGTTAAGGTTAAATCATTTCTTGAGATTATTTTTGAATTGTCATAAAAGGACAACCCGGAGGTCAGGTGATAACCCATCGCATCCGACTAGGCCATGAGACTTGAACCTGCAACTGAAGGGCGACAAGGGTGCATCACCTACCACTAGCCTATGTGATGTCCGGGTTTGTATAATGTTGTTTTTTAAATAGTCTGAAAATTAATATAAATTCATTTTATTAACCCTATAAGATTAGGATAAACATAATATTTTTTAATTCTGTTATCTTTTGGAGTGAAAAATGAGTTTGTGGTAGGAATTAGTTAAAGGATGAAACTCTACTTTTCCAGTATATATATATATTCCTCTTATTCTATGAATAAATTAATTATTAAACTTTAGTGGAGGGATATTAAAACAAAAAAAATTGTTATCCTAATACCATATGATTTTTTAACTAATTATATTTTATATCATCTTAGATTGATGGATTTAAGGCCCTCAATTTTACACTTGATTGTGATTGATGACCTCAATCACTCCCTATAAATATTTAAGTTTTTCCTCCAATTATATGTCTCTAATTTCCACCAATTTTCTCTTAATCGAGATCATAATTTGGTGGTGACTTTTCCATTTCTTTTTCCATCTTATTAAGACTAGATTTTATTAACCCAATTTCTGATGTGGGTTTTCCACAGTGGTATTTTTCTATTTTAACCATTTATTTTTGAATAAAAATTTCAAACTGTGAGGAAACAATTTATTGAAGGATGGGATAATGTAACAAGATTTCATAGTACATTATCTCATTAAAGTAATTCAATATCTTGCGCTACACGCAACACCGAGTTCGAGCACACCACAACTTACAAAACTAACCGTTAAAAAAACAGTTATGAATAGTGTTATCTAAATTTTTAATCTTACATACTCTATATAATTTTAACATCCATATTATGTGTATATTAGACATAATATAATAACAAATTCATTTTTTTCGGATAAAGTAAGTATTTTTCAAAAAATGCAATTTTACCTTCTTTTAATAGTGATCCTATTTTTAAACCAATATTTTACACTTTTATATATTCAATTTAATGAAATTAAATTCTTCTTTATAAGAGGGTAATAAAAATTTTGTTTGGATAAATTTTTGTTACATTTCTGGTAACTTTCATATTTAGATAAATAGTGAAAAATATTATGTTTTAATTGAAACAACTTTTTTAATCGAAATAATTTATAGTCATAAATTATGTATTTGAATGGTTTGGAAGAATAATTAGATTATATTTTTATCATTTAATAAAATTTGGGACATTATAAGTAATTTCACATATAATTTTGACATAAACACATGTCAATGTTTTGATAGTTTTTACTTTTTAAAAACTTACCTTTTGGTTTTGACAACGGGAATTAATATTAAATTAATAAATGAAACTTATATGTTTTTAATTTCATAAAATAGACTTCATTTTTGAATTCATAATATCAAAATTATCTTAGGGTAAAATTTTGGTATTTTTCTAAAAACTTTCAATTTTTTTATGAATAATGAAATACACTCCGTTATTATTTAAAACCAACTTTTTATTTAAATAATTATTTGTTTTAATTTAATTTAATTTAAGTCAAAATAGATATATAATACCTATATAATTTCAATTTAATTCATTGTGTCATTTTATAATCAGTTTAAATATATAAAATTTTATCTAACTTTTTACCGTCTTTTACCCACCTCCTAGGAGCATTTGAAAATTTGCATAAAAAATAATTTTACCACTTATGTGGGATGAATTTCAAAAATCCAAGAGACACAGTTAATATCTGTAAGTAAAATGTGGTTCAATAAGATTAAAATAATTTTTTTGAATAGTAACTTTTGACATTTATTTACCATGGTTAAAAATAAATAGGGTAATTAAGGGTAAAAATGATATCATAATTACCCTAACACATGTCCTAATTCTATTAGATAAGTATAATTCGACCAAAAAAACCATAGTAATGAAATATGATCCTCTTTGGTCCACTTGGATTAGGTTAGGACATTTATTATTATTTTATTTAAAGAAGAGTTAAAAGAGTCAAATTCAATGTTTAATAACTAAACCATTTTTAATATAGGGTTAAACAAAATATAAATTATACTATAAATATTCATTAGAAATCTAGAAATATTTCCTCTATAATTTTATTTTATTTATAATTTTTATACATTAAATAATATAATTTATTTATGACACAATGATGATGTAGTAATTACCTTATTAATGAAATATTAAAATAATGGATATTATAAATATCAAAATAAATGTAAATTGAGACTTATAGTGAATTACACTAACTGTATAGGTTAATATAACATGTTAGGGTTGGTTAAATAAATTTTATTCAAAGTGATAAAGTTTTTATGGCTTTCAAAAAAATCAAATACTAAATAGTGTCAAAATTGAAAAAACTGAGTTTTTAAAACAAATATTATATTATTAATTGATCTAATATTCCTAAAAATCTATGTTTTGGCCAAAAGACTTAGTTAAAATTATATATATTAATAATTAACCACATGGGGTTCTCTTGTTTTTTTATTGTAAGTTTATTAACCATATATATAAAAATACAAAGAGACATGGTAAATGTCAAACTATTTAACTAAGAGTTAAATCAAAAAGATAAGGTTAATATGATGACCTAAACTAGTCTAAAACATATTGGTTAAGAGTTTTTCGACCCATAAATACCTTATAATTTATGAAATTAATTTTTGAGCCATTATAAACAAAAATTAATTTTATTATAAAATAATATTTCAATCTTTTCCTAATGTGACTCTCACCTCTCTTATAAAAGGGAACTTCCCATTATCTTAATTTTAAAACTCAAAAGCCTTTTGGCTCGGCCAAACCATACCCAAATATCCTCCCAACTTTTCTCCCTTCATCCTAGAGGCCTTCCTTTTGTCATAAATCCAACCTAAGAAGCCCTTTTGATCAAATCACAACGAAGAACCCAAAGAAGAGGTAAATATTTCATCACCTCTTTCAAGTTATTTTATTATTTCACTTATTCTTTATTTGTTGTTTCCATTATAAAATAATAAATATAGTTTATTCTATATACTTTGATGTTATTATAAAAATTTCACAACCATATTCATTATTTTATCCACCCTATAAATGACAAAGTTACCAAACATGCGTACGTACGGATTACCGTCTCTGTGTCAGGGTGTAGTTTGTTATTCAAAAACGTCATTATTTTGATGGGTATAATAATGAGTATAACTAATGTAAATAATAAATATAAAATTTTAATGATTTGTTATATATGATATAACGTCCAATTAAATATGATTTTACTCTCAATATAATGATTTTTTTGCTTCAGCGTACGTACGGATTACCGTCTCCACAAAGCGATTAGATTCATTCCCACATTCACCTTTCAACAATGATTATAAAAATATATATTATTAATAAGTATGTAATATATGAAATATTAATTCTACTTGTTATATATATATATTTATGTACTTAAATGTATCTTATTCACTTACTTCTGTTCAATATGATATGAAAACAGAAACAGTGTTTATGCGTATGTACGGCCTACCGTCTCCATAAATGGTGCCTTCCATTTCATATATCTATCTGTTATGAATATTTATATTCTAAATATGTGTGATATATAAATAAAGTTTTATATTCTAGAAGTATTTAACTCAAGATCTTAATTATACGATCAATAATAACATGTTAAAACACGTACGATAAAGAAAGTGATTATTACCCAAAACGTTAATTTAACATGGAAATCATTATTAAATAGGAAGTATAAAGTCATAAATGAATCATGTATGATATAATAAATATGAATATGGTTGTTTTATAATTTAATAACATATTATGGTCATTATATAGGAGGATAAACGTACCCTCGACCAAAGGAAAGTGCAAGGTAAAAGTTAATTTCACAATCTCTTTATTATCTGAGGTTGTTTTTGCGTAAGTATATACATGGACATATTTATTATCCATATCCATGTTTCAAAAAAGAGTTTTCAAAGAGATTATGTTTAAATTACTTATTACTAAAACATCATTTTAAATGTTTTAAAGATTTTTTCTTCTAAACCTTTCTCATTAATGTCCATGTTTTCAAAATGGTTTTAAGGATTTATTTATATGGAAATGAATGTTTTAAAATGTTAATTAATTTCAAAAGTTTCAAAGTGGTATGAGAAAATTTGATTCAAACCTATATTTTAAATTACTTTATTTATAAATTATGTTATTTTTAAATGATTTCATTAAAAATTGATATTTCTCTCATAGATTTTTACTGATATTTTTGAACTATATCAACATCCTTTACAGGATATTATTCTTGATCGAGGTTGATTTATTATGATACAAATATTCCATATTTTATTAAAGTTTTTGTGATATTTTTCACTGTGGATGAGTTATTTTTATACCATTCATGGTTTATGGATAAATTAATGAAATTACGTATAGTTGTTTTAATACAAATATTTATGCTATGTTTAAAGCTTTTCATAGGAGGAATGCACTGGACTTAGTAAGTGAGGGGTGGAGCACGCTAAAACTCCTTGATGCATCAGTAGGTATCATGAGACAAGCTAGTGTATTGGCACAAGGCCTTGACAAAATATTATTTGTAGTCTTGGAACAATGCCTTGACTATGTGGTTATGATGTATGGAATTATGCATTCCATCATTATGAAAGTGTCTATTGATATTGCATGTGATTATTCCACTAGTAGAATATCCATGTGAATAAGTAAATGGAATTATTTTGTTGTATATTTTCCATATTATGCTGAAGTTTAAGTTTAAAAGGAATTTTTTTAGTCTTATACATTTCCTTAAATTTTTATTCTTATTTATGAAAGTTTCTGTTGTATTGTTATACTTACTGAGCATCTGAGCTCACCCCTTTCTATGTTTCAATTTTCCCAGGATTCCAAGAAATGTATTATGATTGATAAGCATTGTTAATTTAAGTTATTAACGGCATTCTCAAAGGATCATTTATGTTGTGTTTTATTTTCTAATGTGTAATGTAACGTACATATATGTAATCTATTTTCCAAGAATACTAAACTGATCGGTCTTTCAGGACTTGATTCCTTATAATAATTCTAGTGTATTAAAATAATTCACTGACTCTCATAACTAGAGTCGGGGAGTTACATTTATTTTAAAAAAAGAAACATCGTCCGGAGGTGTTGTTTTATCGCCTACAAGGATGAAAAGTTTTCATTTTCCCTCACCATCTTCAAGGTTTTTAATAAAAAAATTTAATGATTTAAATTTTTTTTAAAATTTATATTAAAACCCTTTTTATTTTTATGTAACATATTTACATAATACTAAATGATAAAACAAAATGCGTTCGTTGTTATCTGAAACTGCTAAAATTAATCTAAATGATTATCATTAACATGATATCTAATGATTCATCCTCATATTTGGGAAATAATTATATATTAAACCAAAAAAATGTATATATGTTTATTAAAAACATATAATTCCAATTATACAGAATTATACACATTTTACATGAATTTCATTGCTTATAAACAAGAAACTAGATCATGAAAACCAAGATAACAAATGCTCCCGAATGATGAAATTAAACACTATAACTCATCAATTCTTCCATAAATAAACTTAATAAAACTATATTGAATCAAATAAAAATAAAAAAATTCTTAATTAATTATTTAATGGACTTAATTTGATTATACAAGACATTAAGGTCAAGTGCAGAACACATTTCTACATAAGCTAAGGGTTTTCTTCCCAAAATTTCAATTTCATTTGCCTTATGCTTTATTCCTCTATAAACCATTTTAATTCTTAATTATTTTTATATAATTATTATAAATTATTTTTATACACTCAAAAATTATTTATTCATATCTTTTTATCTTTCTTTCATGGTAATTACATGTTTTACAATGTTCCCTTCTAAATTCTTCTTGATAAGCAAGCCCTATTAATGGAAACATCTAAATTTATTACCCATTTTTAAGTACCATACCTAATATGTTCTAAAACACCATTATTTTTCTAAAATAAATAATTTTTTCATGAAAAACTATATTTTTTCATTTTTGGTTTTTATACAAAAAATCATGACATATACAAATGAATTTTTTAAATGAACTCTTCTTTGCAAAGTAAAAAAAATTTAATTCTATAAAGAATTCCTAAATGATTTTATTAAAGTATTTTCATATAATTCAAAACGTCTATTTAATCATATTCTATATTGATATTTATCTTTTATTATTATCATCTATAATATTATGTTAAATGTTGTATGATCAGTTTGACTGTGGATGTGTTATCTTGATACAATTCACCACACTAATAAAAATGGTTAGTGATTATTTGTAAAGATTGGATAAAGTTATTTATATTTCAAATGTATATGTTGTTTATGTTTAACCCCATCAATATGAGGAAATAATTAGACATAGAAAGTTATGTGTGGGTCTTTATATATCTCCTCGATGCATTGGTAGGTCTTATGAGAAAAAATAGATAATGACTTGGTCAAGGCCTTGCCCAATTTTAGATATGGTTTTGGCTGAGGCCTTAACCATTTATTTCCAGAAGTCTTGGTAGTGGCCGCAATGTTATGTTCCAAATGTCTTACATTATGCATTCCTTCATTATAATATTTGTAATTGATAATCCATGTGAATATTCAACTAGTAGAATATCTATGGTTAAGCTTCTTTCCCATGTGATTATTTTTATGTCATTATTTATTCGTCTTTTATTCTTTTCATATTATGCTCAAGTTTATATTCTAACGACATGTGTTTTTAGTCATTCACTATTCCTTATTGTTTATATTATATTCTTCTATTTTAATTAACCTTACTGATTATTAGATCTCACCCCTTTCTTATGTTTTATTTTTTCTAGGGATGCGAAGATGGATATTATGAATGACTTGTAGGGATAATATTAGAGTTATGGATCTTTCCAATGAAATTTCTACATTTTTTTCTTTCAAGTTGTATTGTAAATATTATGTTTGTATTTGGTTTTCAAAAAATAATAAACTATTCAGTCCTTAGGGATGTGAATTTCTTGTGTATTATTCTAATGTAATGAAGTAAGGAACTTGCTCTAGGAAACTAGGGTTGGGGTCTCTACAGTATACTTCCTACCAATCCTAGAGACTCCCTCAGAAGACATACTAGAAAATCTATACATCTGTTAGATTACACACTTGTATGGGGTTCCCTTGAGAATTATATCAAAAAATATGCACGTTTAAAATCATGATTTTTGCAATGATTGCAGGAATCCTTATGGACTCAGCAGAGGTCGCGTATATCTTACCATTCTCAGACAGATAGATAGTTCGAGCGAGTGATTTTCATTCCAATATATATTATTTTCCCTTGAATCCTAGAATTTAGTGGAGCTTGGAATGATCACCTATAATTGGCTGATTTTGATTAAAAAAATTGTCACTAGGCTTCAATTTAGATGGAATATTTCAAGGATCTTTACAACAGGCCATGTCTTTCACCACATTGCTAGCATGAGGCAAGTGAGGAAGCAGTTGTGGGGCTCGTTTTTTTTTATGAGACCTCTAAGAGGGTCTATCTGATTTTGAAGAGGTTGATCTCAAAATGGAATAGGAAAAGATAATATTATGGATATAATAAGAGAGATATGAATTTCTTCATGGAAAATTATGTTTTCTTGAGAGTGACTCCTTAGTTATGCCATTGATCTCTAAGGATGAAAGAAACACTAGAACCATGTTTTTTATGCACATCGAGATCACTAATTTGGTTGGGACAATGGAATACTATCTAGATATTCCTCTATTTTATCAAGGTATGCATGATGTATTCAACATTTCATAGATTCATATATACATTCTCGATCCTCCACATATCATTGAATATGAGGATGTTGAGCTGGAACCTGATGCATCATATAAGGATCATCCACTGTGGATTATAGACCTGAGAGAGATGGTATTCTTGGGTAAGATGGTGTAACATTTTATGGTATTGTGGAAACATGGATATATCCAAGAGGAGATGCGGGAGTATGGGTATGATGTTCAAGATTAGTGGTCTGATTACTTTGGGATAAACTGCTGGAGGTACTTCTCATGGACAAGAAGTCATTATAGGGAGAGAATTGTAATATTCTTAATTTTTAATTGATCTGTAAACCATTTTATGGTTATGGTTTATAAGTATTTTTATGTTAAAATTAAAATTTTCAATAAAAGTCACCATGTTTTTATTGTTTTTAAGGTGTTACATAAATGAAACCCTTTTTTCAAGGTTTACATAAGCGCAAAACCCCTCTTGAATACACCATATAAAGGTACACGGGCAATTTCATAAGGTTAGGGTAAGTTCCATGCACTGTGTAAGGGTAAATCCTTGTTTAATCATTGCTTTAGAGTCATCTCAGCAGTGCCTAAGGGTAAGTCCCTTATCATCTATGCTATGTAAGGGTACTTAAGGCTCTATGTAAGGGTAAAACTGCAATGCATAAGGGTAACTAAAGAACTGTGTAAGTGTAACCAAAGCACTGCATAAGGGTAAGGACTTATTTATATGTGTTTTATAAGGATAAACAGAGTGCTACATAAGTGTAAGGTAGGTGTTGCATAAGAGTAAGCCCTAGGTGAAAATTATTGTTTAAGGGCATCCCACGAATTACAAAGGTTGTGTAAGGGTAGCCTTGGAATTATGTAGGGTTTCTTGGGAGCTACATAATGGTAAGAAGGAGCTACATAATGGTATCCCTAAGATTCAAAAGGTTACATAAGGGTAACCTATGATCTGAATAAGGATAAGCTATGAGCTATGTAAGGGTAACCCTTACTTATTAAAGGATGTGTAAGGGTAAATATGAGTTTCATAATAGTGGTTCCTATTCCATTTAAGGGAAACACCTAAATTATAATAGTTATGTAACGATAACCCAGAGTTTGTAAAGGGTGCATAAGGGTAAGTACTTACCTTTACACGAAACTTAGGATATGTGTGAGTGTAAAACCATGTTACCCTTATGAAACACCCTTTTTTCAATAATTAATTTAAAATTTTACTTTTATGATCCTTCATCCCCAGATCACACGTGCAACCCATATCAATGTATTTAAATGGTAAAAACCAGGGAATATAATTTTTTTGATTCATTTTCCCTTAAGTAAAATTAATTATGAAGATTTAAATACTCCACCTTTATGAAATAGTTGGGAAACAATTAAATTACTAATTTAATATGTATCTTTAATGATATGGAATTTTTCACTGTCTTAATATTTTAAATAGTTGAAACCTTGCGACCTTAATTTTATTTTATCCTTTGTGTCCAAGAAATTTTTAATTTCCTACATCTAGAAATGGTGAAGGCTTCTTTGATCAAACCAAGTTCATTTTCTAGTTTTCTAAGCACAAAATAACCCCCACCATCTTTCCTCTATTTGGGGTGTTGCATTCCAAGTGTGAAATATCTAGGTATTTCTTTTTATGTGCATTTGTAAATATTGTTATTCTTGAGATTTTAGAATTTAATGATAAATATGTATTAAATTATAATAATATGGTAATTTTATAATAATGATAAATAATTATTATCATATGTGTTTTAAATATTTCTAAGTTTTTTTGAAAATATATTAAGGAATTTTGTAAACAATGGTAACCCAAAATTATGGAAAATAATAATAGGTATTATTTTTTTTTCTCAGATTATCCTAGAGATATGTTCTATTATGTCATGTGTAATTTTCTTCTTTCTCTAAGAAAAAATCCCTATTTATCATATTTAATTAGTATTTCTAGGAGAGATAATATATTTTCACTTTTGATATTCTATTAATTTGGGAAATAAAATAGTTATTTTTAGTTCTAAGAATCCTTGGTGAGTGGACAGAGTTTAAAAATGCATTTACATTCCAAAAACATTTATATAATACCTGGATGAGGTGTTCTTGGTTGTAGAGGCTTCCACTCCATTTTTTGAACCACAAAGGGTGGTTTATCATTGATGTTGACATCAATAACATTGAGGTGTGAAGTTCATTACCTTATAGGGATCTCATTTACACATGTTTTCCTTGATATAATATTGTGTTGTTATACTTTGATTCATAGTTCTTGATTGTGAGAACATATGGGTGTTAATGTAGCCCGTGAGACCCATTATGATAATTGATGTCATGAGTTTTATTATAGGTTGTTTTTCATGTTTTATGTTGATCACATGTATGTATATTGATACTTTATTATCATAATTACATATTTTCCTTGTATTTTCTACCTTGATATGTATGTTACCTCTCTTGGAGGTATTATTACTTATTCTCATAACAGGTGGACCATCGTGACGCGATTATACCTCATAGGGGAAGTGTGCATGATTTGGAACTATGGTGATGATGGACATAAGTATAGGGTGTAGATACGGTTATATCAAATAATTCCATGTTGTGGATGCACTTGATGCATGGATTCCAAGTATTGGGATGCTTGATGCCTAGTAATTTATGAGTATCATGCCATGTTGAGGGACCACTTGATGCCTAGTTGATTTGTGAGAACCATTTCATATTTGAGGACTAGGGAATTCCAAGTTTCATGTATTCATGATTCCATTAGGCCTTTGAGAAACAGATTCACTATACTTGTGGCTAGTTTTGGTTACTTCTAAAATCTCATTGTCATCCTTCCAACATCGATCAAAGAAAGGTAAACCTAGTGGTTGTGACGACTTCATTAGTGCATGACCACTTGGTTTTGGATTGTATCTTGTATGCTTACACATTTATTTATTATCATGGAATACACCCATTATACTTGAACACAATTATTATGGACACATTGTTTTTTTCCTACTGAGTCTTTTACTCACACACTAATCAATAATTTTGGTGTGCTTCTATATTTCATTACTGGAGATCTAGTGAAAGGAAAGGGCGTTGTAGTAACTAGATGAGCAGAGGAGCATGGAGATGGTAGTAGACAAGGACAGACTCTTGAGGACCCCACTATTTTATTTATTTATCTACACTTTATACTCTAGTTTTACTCTCCCCTTTGTGATCCATTTATTGTATGTATGGTGTGTATTCCCTTCTTAGTTTCAGTATGATACTTTGATCATAATATTATTTATTATTCTATTTATTTATTTGAGACATAACTTTGATATTGATGGTATAGTCTCCCCAATGACATACTTTGTAGAGACCCAATCTTGTCACACATGGAAATTACATTACTTTTTCGGAATACCTAATACATAACAAAAACAGAAACCAAAGGACCATAATAGTTTAATGCCTTTGGAAACTCGGAATATAATATTCTAATCTTGGTGAAAGATCTTCAACATCTCCCATAAAGATCATACCTTTTTTTCTTACCTAAAACCTTTATTTATATCCTGGGGAAAAGAAAACATAAAAAGGGTGAGCTCAAATTCTCGGTAAGCGTAAACATATAGAACATAAAACAATCCATAAACATTTAAAAGAAAAAACTTGAACATAAAATCTAAACATCAAAATCATGAGAAAAGACATAAATATTGGAAGTATGTAAGGCATATATCATAAAGTAACATAAATCATGATAAAATGGCATGGGAATAAAACATTTAATTGTGGAAAACAATTAAGCACATGATATGATTTCCATAGTAGCCAAGGCATTTGCTGCCAAGACCATCTTAGTGGACAAAGTTCCTTTCTGAATCGAGTTCACTCCTAATTACAATCCTGTATCACTGAACCGGATTAACTTACCATTATATCCATGTCTATATCATGAGATATAAATCTTTAGCCAATTTATTTGAGGGAGATATAGGTCCCACCCATCTCATAATGAATTCATTCTTACGTGTGCCACAATATAAACATAAATCATTCATCATAACCCAAAGAATAAAATGGGTTTCATAAACATCATTCCATCATAAAATAATCCATATAAAACAAATAGATATCATTTCATCATAATAAAAGTGAAACCATGTAAATCATAGAGACAATATACTTGAAACATACACATATGAAATAATGTCATCTTAGATGGAAAATGGTTTTGATAAAACACTTGAAATGAATTCTTGATGAAAATATCCTTTCTTCTTCAAAATCATCTTCATTTCACAAAAATCTATAAAATTTTAAAAGAACAAGATTTTGTTGAAAATAGTCATGAAATATTATAGAGGAAGCTTCATGAAAATTAGGCCTTATGAAACCATCAAAATCCATTCACGCCATAATAAAAAAACATTCTCTTCGTACTTTTGTCAGAAATGTCAAAAAGTTCCTCGTATGGTAATAAAAAGTAAGATTCCTTTCATTACATGTGGTAAATTTAAAAAATGGGTAAAAAGGACTTTAAAAATACAGGAAATATTTTTAGAAAACATGGTCATGGATGATAACAATAACCCCAAATACTTACGAATAAACAATCTTGGATAAAAACGAGATTGGAAAAGTTATCCCTTACCTTAGGTCCGATATGCTTCATACGTATCTGAACCTCCTGTATAATGATTTAAATAATTTCATTTATTTATTATAGAATCATATTAATTTTTATGATATCATATATGATTCAATTATCACTTTATATTACCCGTTCTTTTGTAAATTCCATGTTAAAGCAGCGTTTTGGGTAAAATCGTTTTATTTATAGTACGAGTTTGGACTTGTTGTTCTTGATATTATTATTACTTATATCATGATTTAATTACTTCCAGAATTTAAATCATGATTTACATATCATATATATTCAGTATATATATATATATATATAATTGATAGATAAATGAAATGAAATACACCGTTCATGGAGACGGTAGGCCGTACATACGCATGAATGTTGTTTTCCTTTCCTTATTGACTTGAATGGAAGTAAGTAGATGAAATATATGTATATATATATATATATATCCAGTAGATTTATCTTGCCTTATATTTCATTATTATTCATTATGTATTCTTTATAATCATTCTTGAATGGTTAACATGGAGAATGAATCTCATCGCGTCGTGGAGATGGTAATCCATACGTACGCATGAGTTATGGTATCGTTCCCATAATTATTGAATTGAATTGGAGTGGATGATATAATATCTCAGAGTAATTGTGATGTTTTAATAACTATATATAGTTATTCTTTACACCATTATACCCATCCAAGTAAGTTGGTGGTGGAAAAATAGATTACACCACGGCGTGGAGATGGTATTCCGTACGTACGTACGTACGTACAGTGATTTCATTTTTCGGAGGATGGATAGAAAGTGAAATGGAGTTATTTCATATTTATAATAACATATCAGTATATCAGTGATACTTATGTTATTACTTTATAATTAAACAACTAAATAAGAAGAATTTGAAGAAGAAATAAAACCTGAAAGAATCGGTAGAAGAGATTACCTCTTCTTCGACGCACCTCTTTTAAGCTTCCTCTTAAGGAACTAGAGTTGGTATTTTGAGGAGACCAGAATCTCAATAATATTTATAGGGAAGTTGATAATGGAAATGGGCAGGTTTTGGCTGAGCTTTAAATCTCAAAATTGTGTAAAGAGAAGAGGTAGGAGGTGCCCTTTTATAAGGGAGGAGAGGGGCACCTTAGAAAAAACATAAAATATTATTTTATAATAAAGTCATATTCAGTTTATAATAGCTCCAAATTTATTTATTTCTAAGATAAAGTGGTGATGGGTCTAAATAATCTCAACAAATAGGTTTTATAAAAGTTTAGGTTCCTATTTTAACCTTATTATTTAGATTTAACTCTAAGTTAAATAATTTAACCTTTACCGTGTCTTCTTGTTTTCTTACACTATATGGTTAATAAACTTACTATAACAAGCCAAAAGAAACCCAAGTGGTTCATTATTAATATATATAACCTTATATAAGTCATTTTTACGAACCTTTGATTTTTAGGAATATAATAACATTTAATAATATAATATTTTTTTAAAAACTATTTTATATCAATTTTGACACTATTTGGTAATTGATTTTTTTAAAAATCATAACAGAATTATTAGTTCGAAAGGAATTAATTAAATCAGTAATAACATGTCATATTAACCTATAAAATTAGTTTAATTTATAAAAAGTCTCAAATTACATTTATTTGGGTATTTATAACATCAATTATGTTAATATTTCCTTAATATGGTAATTACTACATCATCATTGTGTCATAAATAAATTAAATTATTTAATGTCTGAAAATGATAAATAAAATACCATTATGTAGGAAATATTTTTATATTTATAATTATTATTTATTTTCTAATTTATCTTATGTATAACCATATATTAAAAATGTTTTAGTTATTATACTTTGATTTTAACTCTTTTAACTCTTCTTCAAATATAATAATAATAAGTGTCCTAATCTAATCCAAGTGGACCTAAATGGTAATATTTTATTCCTAAGGTTGTTTTTGGTCTAATTAAACTTATCCAATAGAATTAGGACATGTTTTAGGGTAATAATAATATCATTTTTACCCTTAATTACCCTATTTACTTTTAACCGTGGTAAATAGAAGTAAAAAGTTACTATTCACCAAAAATTATTTTTATCTTATTGAACCACATTTTACTCCTTGATATTAACCATGTCACTTGTATTTTATAAATTCAACTCAAAAAAGCGATAAAATTAAGTTTTATGTACAATTGCAAATGCTCCTAAGAGGTGGGTAAAAGACAGTGAAAAGTTCAATAAAATTTTTATATATCTAAAATTATTATAAAATGACTCCAATGAATTAAATTGAAATTATATAAGAATTATGTATCTATTTAGACCTAAAATAAATTTAAATAAATTAAATTATTATTTAAATAAAAAAGTCGGTTCTAAACGATAACTCTGTGTTTTCACTATTCATCAAAAATTGAAAGTTTTCAGAAAAATACCATGATTTCACCCTAGGCTAATTTTGATATTCCAAATCCAAAAATGAATTCAATTTTGAAAGGTAAAATTTATAAAATTTCAAAAAGTGGTTATTACTATTCATAACGGATAATTTGTATTATATTTTAATAACATATCGTTGTTTAGTGAAACTTAGTATTGCGTACAACACAAGCTATCATGGGAGGTCGTGATTGCGTGTAAAGCAAGCTAAGTTAGGGTTACGTGTAGTGCAAGATTCCTTTGTTGTTGTGTATACTAGAATCCAAACATATTTCATTTATACATTGAATATATATATATATATACAGTCAATGTTGCGTAGAATAACTTCTATCAAATGATCTTGAAATTTTGTGTAACACGATCCAAGAATAGTGTTGCATATACTGCAAGCTAATATGGTGTTGTGTATAGCGCAAGATAATCTTGGTGTAGCATACAACAAAAGACATCAAATGAATTAAAAGGAATACTTCTCATAAAATCTCGAGGTGTTACATACTTAGACCCTAGTTTCTAGTGAATGACCTCTTGAATATGGGGAGGTGTGCATGAGGTCATGTGGAATTTCAGATCAAACCCAAAGGTTCGGGTTAGGGTTTTATAGGAGACATATTGGTGGAGGTGATGCACAACCTAATTGGCCATGGTGATGCTTTGGAGGGATGGTCGGACGATGGTCAGGGCCAGATGTTGTTTTAGGGGAGGTTGTTTGGTCCATTGGGGATGTGAAAGGGATTCCTTCTTGATTTTCATATCTTACCTTTAGTGGTACACCTATGAGTATCTAAGATGTACTGTCGTTTATAGATGTAGATTTGGTGGTTCAGGATGAAACCAGAAGTGGTGGATTTTATAGCTTGACGTCTAGTTTGTCAATGGGTGGAAGAAGAACATAGTGTTCCTAGAGGTTTATTGTAACCCTTAGATGTTCCCGAGTGTAATTGAGATGAAATATCAATGGAATTCATCACAATATTACCCTGGTCTCAAGGGGGATATTATTTTAGGTAATCATGGATCAGCTAAAAAAATTGGTTCACATACTAACAATTATGGAGACGAGTGTTACGGATGTTATAGCAAGGAGGTATGTGGCTGAGGTTGTGTTGTTATATAGAGTTATGAGGTCCATTATCTCATATTGGGATGATCATTTTACCCCATGAGTATAGAAAGGATTGCAACATGATATTGGAACTCATTTACATCTCAGTACTTCTTTCCACCCCTCGGACAGATAGACAGATAGAGAAAACCATGCAAACACTGAAGAATATGTTTCATTAATTCATATTTGATTTTAGTGGATCATGGGAAATGTAATTTCATTTGGTTGAGTAATCTTATAACAATAGATACCACTCATCTATTGGCATGGAATTCTTTGTGTCATTGTACGGAAGGCTATTTCGTTCTTCGTTATGTTTTGTTGAGGTTAGAGAGTCATCAGTTCTCGGTCCGGATATGGTGTATAGAGAAACATAGAAGGTTCTGGTAGTTCATGATAGGATTAAGGTGGTGCAGGACTGACATAAATATTATATTTATCATTGGAGGAGACATGTGGTGTTTCATTTTTGGGACCACATGTTCTTAAAGGTCTCTCATTGTTGTGTATAGTGGAGGTTTGGTAGGGGTGTAAGCTTTCTCCCCGATTCTTCAAGCCTTTCTAATAGTTGGAGCATGTTGGAATGGTGGAATATTTGTTAATTCTTCTACCATGGATGAATAGTATCCATGAAATATTTCATGTTTCATAGATCCATCGACAAATTTACAATGTCTCTCATTTCATTGATTGGGGAGAGTTAGATATCGAAGATGATGTAACGTTCATAAAGCAACTAGTAGAGATCTAGGATCCTCAAGAGAAGGTGTTGTGATGAATAAACATCACCTTGGATTGTTTTTTATGTAGTAATGGTGGGTTAGAGAAGATTACTTTGGAATGTGATACACATATTAATTCACACTACCTAGTGTTGTTTTTTGTTTTTTGTTTCATTTTTTTCTTTGATGATGTGATGATTGAATCTTTTTGGTTTATGAAATATTCTTTTTTTCTCTTACTAATTATTTTTTAAATCATTCAACATATGAAGAGGATAATTCCTCTTCAAAATAAAGATGTTCTATTTTATGTCATCTTTTAAAACCATTCGGGTGAGTCAGTGTCACCCAACGCGGAAAATATCTTAATAATAGAGGGTGGGTTTCCTTTATTTTTATGCTTAGGAAAATGTTATACAGAGATTGAGATGGTGGTGTGGATGGTTATATATAATAGAGGTAGCTCATGGATGGTATGAGATAGTGTGGTTGTGTTTGGAATATAAAAATATCCTTTAGTGGTACCTCATGGGATGGTTGTCAAACCTCTTCCTTTTCCCTTTTCTAGGTTTTGTTTTGATTCTCGATGATGAAAATTGTTTGAGATTTATCTAATGTAATGGTTTGGGATTTATAACCCAACACATATTCTTATTTGTGCTTCTATTTCTCCTCATAAGTATTTTAGAAATTAGACTACATGTAATATCATCACGTCCGAATGTAGTATCCACAACTCACACCATACGTTGACGATAACACTCTCAAATAACCATTATATGCGTCATTCATGAGTCTATTGTACGCAATTTCAACACCCTCACTTCCTGAGGTGGATTAATAGATATTTAGGACCTTGACACCTTAAATTTATGATATGAAAATTTTAGATTGAAGATACCACATTTTCTTCAAAATCAATGATAGTATTTATCTTCTACTCATTGAGATGAACCAAATGACACTGACTGCATGTTAATCTAACCAGTATCGGAGAAATTATCAAAGATAGAAGCTAAAAAAATGATAATAAAATAAATAATTTAAAATAAATAAATTCACCTCCTTTCACATGTTGGAAGGAATGGTAATGGCCAAGAGATTCCAATTTGATTCGATGAACTCGTCAACAATTGCGTGCAAGGAAACTCGGGATCACTCATTTTCAAAAGGATAGACCAATACCAAAGGTAAAATAGGTTCTGATATTTCAAATAAACTCAAGACAAATTATTCAAAAAACCACAAATTAAAACACTATAATTAATTTGAGACTCAACTGAAACTTAATTGCAGAGTCATTAATTTCCCCATATTATGTCGTTGGTGAAATTAAATGGTCAAAATCGGTGAAAACAGATGTATTTGAAACCTTAGGGAACTTTACTGGAGGTTTGGCCATTTTTCTTTAGGAAAGAACATAAATGGTGCTATTTTTTTAACAATTAATAATTATTATTATTTAATATAAATATTAAATAACTGAAAATTAACTAGAAACTAGATGAAATGCCCATTATGTATAATGTTATATCCTTTCTAGGGTAAACCCACTATTATGGACACACCGGTGGTCACATATCTCTCATACGACACACCGTTTGAGAAAGTTTAATTAATTATTAATTAAAACTGAAATGAATAATTAATAAAAAAAAGTTTTTATCCCGAGAGAGTCATTCAAACGTTCTACTCTTACAAATTTTATAACCTACCTAGGGTAAACACTACATCCCAGACTTAATGGTGGTCTCATATTTCTCACATGACACACCATTTTGGAGTTATTAAATTATTTTCAAAAATAATATATTAAAAATTGTTAAATAAATTATTATCACTAGTGATTCATTAAAACATCTGATGATTACAAATTTCATACCCTGCATAGGGTAAACACCATGTCATGGACCTAACTGTGGTATCATATTTCTCATATGATACACCGTTTTGGAGTTATTCATTTATTTTGAATAAATTGTGCATGCTTAATATGATATATGTAAAAAATTTATTCCTTATTTATTAATCCTTTAGGTTCCTTGGAATCTCACCCCAAATTAGCATCTAACTTTTATAATATTTTTTTAAATATATCAAAATGTTAATTGATCTTTTTCTCTTACGTAAATACTTTGACACATTTATTAATTTATTTTCTATCGTAAATCATTTTTTCTACATAAGACACCTATAATTTATCAATAAAAAGGTTTTATTAACTTTTAAAAATTAGGATATTACACACTCGATCATAATCAAATCAATAGGTTTTTCAGAGCCCTCTGGAGGCTTTTTTTCTCCCTAAACCTCATAACTTGGCTGATCGAAGAAGAGATTTTCTCTTTCGGTAAGATCTTTTCTTCTTTTCTTGGTTCTTCCTTATTCTCTTTAGTTATTCTTCCAAAAGGTTTTTAAATCCTTGAATTTATATGGATCCTTATTGATTGAGGTTGAATTGTAAATCTAGTATCTTCTCTATCTTATTTCAAGATCTATCATTTTAGATCTGGTGATCACCATCAAAGGTGACACACCTTAATTTTTTTTTGATTGGATTACTTATTTTCCTAATAGGTTTTTATATTATTTTCCTTCATTTTGTGATTCATTGTTGCTTGATAATTCATAGATATATGTATCCTAATTTCATATACATGTTTTATGTAATTTTTTAATTTAATTCTTCATTAAATCTTTTTTGACCAATTTTCCTTTGAATTGAACATGGAATGAATTTAATAGTTATAATCATGATATTTCCCACCTTTTTAAAAAAAATTAAATGATATTTTTGTTTGGATTTATTTTTAAAGAGATTTTAGAGGGTGTTTTGGTGAAATTAAGGGCTTTGGCCTGGGTTTTGATTTATTAAATGAACTTCCTTGATTTAAATTAAATGAATTGAACTATTTTACGTTTTCAAAATAGTTTTAAATGATTATATTTATTAAATGTCCAAGAACCCCCTTTGAATGTTTTAATCATTATTTTGAAATTTCTTTTATTGGGTTATTTGAAATAAATGATTTATTCACATGAAAAGATGTTTTAAACCCATGTTTTGAAATTTATTCAATCCTTTTTAAATTGTATTACTTCCATTAAATTTTTTAGAGATGTTTTGGAATGAATGATTGTTTTAAAGGTCTGTTTGAAATTTAATGTTGAATTGTAAAAGGATGTGGATATTGTTACCCTTTTGAATATTTAATTATTTAAAATGATTTGAAATGAATTGATGATTGTTTTATGATTAATTGTGAAAGGAAGTGGGTATAGTTAAACTTTGTGAATGTTGAAATTATTTAAAAGGATTTGAATTGAATTGATAATTCTTGATGGCCCTATTGGAACTTTATAATGATCATATCTTGTAATACTCCCTTAATGTAATTTTCTTCTTATACTTCCAATTGTTGGGTGTTGAAAAAATGATTATTTACTATGATGTAATTGGGGGTGGGAGTGAGATGTTATTTAAGGCCCAATTCCCATGATTTATGTTGATAGGGGTCCCCATAGTGATCCTTATAACTTGAAAATGTCACTCACCTATTTTGAAATGTCATGGAAACCTAGATAGTTATATGGGATGACGTAGATATATTCTTCACTAGTGGACTCATACCCTTCTAGTGGATCCATAAGGAACGTGAAAGGTTTATGCTATGGACTTGTGTCTAGGAAAGAAGGTGTGCATGGAACTAATTCTATTCAGTCCCATGAGACTACATGTAAGCCCAAAAATTGGTCATGTTTTAATTTCATTAGATATTCTGAGGTGGACTCATTATCATACCTAGGTTGTACCCATGAAATCCATATACCTGATCTTGATACATGACAGTGTTGGTTATCACCATTTGGAATCAGAGTTTCCTTGCTTGCTTCATTCAATGTTATTATGCACCTTGACTCTATTTTATTATATCTTGTTCATATTTCCATATCAAATTCATATTATCATATATTTTTTATTATATGACTTTATCCTGGGAAATGCTTTTCAAATATTTTCAACAAAATGTTTAGTTTTTAAAAATTAAAATGGAATTATTTACAGGTTTAATAAATTATTTTATAATGTTTAAAACTATATTTTTAACTAATCCTCTTACTCTCCTATTTCTACTCATCTTTTATAATATTTTAATTATCTTATAAAGTAACTGCATAGAATCTTTGGTGGAATCCTACTAGACTCTTTAGCTCACACCCTGCTTGTACCTTTTAGTGTTTTAGCCTTTATTATCTTATAATAGGTTTTTTTGCTCTTGGATTCCTTTGTGGGTTCATGCTTGGGTGACCAAGGGTGGGTGACTAGGGACATGGTGGGTGGTTGTGGACTACGAGGAAGTGGGTTTTGGTTTTTATGCTTCGATTTCTATTTTTATAGTGTCTCTTTGTACTTTGACATGTATTTATTGATATATATATATATATATATATATATATATATATATATATATATTATGTTGTTTTTGCATTGTACTCTGTTATTGTAAAACTTTTGAGGGTGAAATCGTTCCCAAGGATTATTTGTTGATGCTTGGATTCTTTTCATTGGCCCATGAATATTGGGAACACTCTTAGGGTTAGTGGATAATTATCTTCGATATCATTTAAAATGGTATACGGGTTTGGTTCGTTACAAATTGGATGTAAAAATATTTCATACTTTTGAACATTTTCACATAAAAACCCACATTCTTGACATGTATATGGGTTTAATTTTAAATAAATTTCTTCCACTCACATGTTTAGAATTTGGAAAAATGGATTCCATTTTTGGAATAATAATATTTTTAATTTTTAAAAAGTTAATCTTAATTTTTTACTAAAATTATTAGTCAAAAAGTTAAAATTAAGTATTGTGATTAAGAGAAAAATGTGTTTACCAAGGGACTAAATGTTAAACATAAGGGGGGGAATGGCCTGGATACTTATAAAACACCCATTTAATAGAATTATTTCTACTATATCCCCTCTTTACTTGAAAATGATTCATTATTGGAGGTATATGATGTAAGGGATACCTCCAAATAGTATTTAATTTTTGGTATTTACTAGAATGCCATTCCTCCTCCCCTATAAAAGGAAACTCAACCCCCTCACTTATTCACACATATAAATCCATTTGGATCATCCAAAACATGAGAAAATAAATTATCCACTTCCCTAATATCAACCTATAAGTATTAATTTGGAAGAAAATCCAACCAATGGAGGTCTTTGGTGAAAACCAAAGGAAGGTACCTGAAGAAGAGGTAACGTTCATCAATGATTTTTTTTGTTTTATTTCTTCATAAAACCCCTTCAATTATTTTTATATCATTATTATTATTTAAAAAACATAGTATATTAAATATAACAAGATGATATTTTGTTAAGGGTGCATCATAAAACTTTACACACTTCCATAAAATGGAGTACACAATCATTGTTCATGTGTACGGTGAACAACTGCCTCACAAGACAATGTCATTCGTTCTTCTATTACCACATTTTAAGGTTGGAAATAATAATGGATTTATAAATTATATATTATATATAATATTTTTATGTTTTTATTATGATTTTGGAATTTTTATATCACAAATAGATTTATTCTTTCCATTTTTTGGGAATACAATAACGTCGTTCATGTGTATGATGGACTACCACCTTGTGAATGGATGTGATTCATTCAAAATTTACATGTAATGTATTAAGGATGAGTTTAGTAATAATATGTGATATATGATAAATAAAAATTATTATAAAATGATATTTTCTTATATACTTTTCTTTCTTTTAATCCGACAAAAAAATGGAAACAACATGAAAGCGTACGTACGGTCTACCATCTCCATGAATGGTGTATTTAATTTCCTATTGATATATTTTATAAATTATTATAAATACATATATAATTTATATATATAAATATATATGATATTTATGATACCCATTTAATTTAATGGGTTATGATATGATGTTTTTGAAACCTATCTCTTTTTATGGATCATGATATGATGAATGTTTTATTATCTAGTGACATGTGTGTGTATGATTTCAATATGTGATGGATGAGACCTATATCTCCCCCAAATTTATTAGGTAAAGATTTATATTTCATGAGATAGATACAAATTGAACAGTAGGTGAACATTATTCAGTAATACAGGGTTAGAATGGGAAGTGAACCCGGTTCACTAATATAAGGCTCGAACGGGGTGTGAATCTGGTTCAGTAAAGGACTTTGTAAACTATGATGGTATTGGAAGTTATACTTGAGTAATATTTAAATTATTTTCTATGATTATGTGAATGCCACCACTTCCATGTCTTATGCTCTCATGGATCATGATCCTTGATTCCCTTATGATTCATGTCTTATGAACTGCCAATCATTATGCCAGGACTTTGGATTATGAACTTTGATATGTTTGGTTTGATCTATAAATGTTATGATCATCTTCTTATACTCTTATGATCATGATTATACTTACATATCACCCTTATTTACCCTTGCTGAGCATCTGAGCTCACCCTTATGTTTCCTTTCCCCATTTTATAAATATATGTATTATATATGTTGTTTATATGAAGGGTTATAGTAATTATGGACCAAGTGGTAGATAATGTATCTCACTTTTGTACCAGTGTTTATTTTCACACATTTAAAAAGTCACTAAACTAATAAGTTCTTTTGGAGTGTTTTATTAATGTAATGAATTTTCCGCAAAAATGATGTAATATCTATGTAAGAAAATATGGGGTTGTTATACTATCATTCTTCCACCCTTCCTCTCATTTCTTTGGTTATTCAGGTGCCTCCCTTGGAGGTCTTTTATCTTATTTTCATTGGATTTCAAACCCAACCATAGGGGGTCAAACCATGGTGATTCTTGGTGAGTACTCTTCCCTTATACCCTTGTTTTATTCACATTATTTATCTGTAGAAGACTATTTTCAATGGGACAACCAGTTTGGGTAATGTTTTTGTAAGAGGTTTATGTGGGTTGTTGTGTTCTAGGTTATTCAATGTGCATCCTTTCGGTGTGGTGATTGACAATCGTCTTCCTCTTGTTCTAACTTTGTATAGAAAATTAGAAATATATATATGATGTAGGGGATACTTTTTCTTTCTTCATTTAGATGAAAAATTTGGAATATCATGTTTTTTCTTCCTTTAGGTAGGTAGTATGAACCCACTTAACAAAGTTAATTAACAAGTGTAAATGAAATTGGAAGGGGAAGGGAGGAATCACATGAATTTTACTTGTTCTTGTGATTTTCTTATATGATTGAGAATGATTTATATTTTCTCTCATTTTATATTATATTGAGATTTTCTATGTTGTTTCAGCTAATGAAATAATGATCCTTTTTTTCTTGATAATTTAACTAACCACATGTGAAAAAGGCCTAGAAATTTGATTCGGATAATAAATTGGTTTTCCATGGAATAAAAATTTGTGTGAGAGATCCGTTGAACATAAATAATTAAATATGATTAATTCACCTTTCTCAAAACTAAAATTTGATACGTGGTTATTGATGTAACATCGTAAAATTTTTATGAAATATTATGATTTCTTCGGTAGCTTATGTTGCACACAACACTGAGTTTAAACGAACCATTATATACTATTAAAATATTTTTATTTTTACACAATCATTATAACCTGGAAATTTAATTAGAGGGTACAAAAAGGAATAACTATATTATGAAATATATTAATTCTTATTAAATAAATAGTTAATTTTCAGTAGTTAATTTATTTTTCAAAAATAATTTTTCTTCAAAAAATGCTTTTATTAATTTCTTTGAGAAATTAAATATAATTAATTTTGTAACTTTTAAAAAATATATTAAAAAAACTTAATTTTTTAATTAAATATTTCGAAATTATATTTGGATTAATTTTTTTTATAATTTTCAAAAAAAAATAAATTTTAACGAATAGTGAATAATATTGATTTACATTGAAAACTATAATTTATTTTAAAGAATTTACAAATTAAAATTCCATTTTTGATTATTTTTAAAATTTCATTAGATCCTTTTTATTATAAGTAATATAATTTTTTTCTTTTAAATTAAATATATACATGAATTTATTATAAAAATATTTTTAGATTTAAAATGGGCATTTGTCAGAAAAAATTGTTTTACATTGTGTTTTTATGGTTTAATATTAAATTAAAATCTACCATTTTTTTGTTTTGATTTTTGAAAAATTGATTCCATATTTTGAATCAGGAGTTTTAAATTTACTAAATAGATCCATTTTATTTTTTGGTCAATATGAATAGTAACCTTAGTAAATTTTGTTACCATGATTAAGGGTAAATTAGGTAATTAATGGTAAAAATAATATATTAATGATTATAAAATTACCCTAAAACTTTATAAAATTATATTGGATGAGTATTTTTAGACCATATTCATCCAGGGGTTGAATTTATAACCTTTTGGAGCCACTTTGTCTACATTAAGTTCATTATAGTATTTTATTTAAAGAAAAGTAAAACATGACACACTATTGTTTTTAATAAGTATAAAATTTTTAATACAGGGTTATCAAGAAGATATGTTATAATATAAATATTATGTTTAAATTTAAAATATTTATCTATATATTTTTAATTTATTTTTGATTTTTAGTGAAGAAATAGTTACCTTAATTTCTTTCACAATGCTGATGTAGTAATTATTTAATTAATGGAAAATCAAATAAATAGAATTAAAAATATTAAAACAAATATAATTTTATACAATTAATATTATCCATGAATTTTATAGATTATATTGAAATTTTTAAGATATAATAAAATAGTTTTTTTCTAATTTGACTTGTTTTCATGATTATTATAAAGTAAAAGTAATGAATAATATCAAATATAAAAATAATCATATTTCTATATTATAATATTTTATTAAATTATTTAAAAATCATGAGAATATTATATAATCCCAAAGGGAATAATATATGTTTGAAAAATTCATTCTATGTGAATTTATAGGTCATTTGGAAGAATTTTTTCTCTATAATAGTCTTATTATATTTTAATATTTTGAGAAATTACAAAAAAACACATATCTTCTACCCTTATAAATATCACCCATCATCACTCCTTATCCTCACACCATACAAGATTTTAATCTTGTAAAATATCTACCAAAAACTCTCCTCCCCACTCTCCTCATTTCTATGTGTTTCTGGTCTCACTAAAAGACCAATTCAGAGTTCCTCAATTGATCTTTCAAGGAGGTGATATCCAAGAGGTAACATTCCAAAACTACCTCTTTTAATTTATTTTCTTCTTCTACCTTCTCATCATCTCTTTCATATATAAAATCATAATAACCCCATAATCATGTATATATTGGGATTTTATATTTATAATGGAATATTTTATATCCATACCTTTTTCTTATCTCCTCTTATTCAAAGAAATGAAATTATTGTCCAAATTATGATGGTTAACCATATCTGTGGATAATGAGTTTTCATTTTCCATTTCATCCTTCAAGGCTGGTCATAGAAATGTTATTATGGTTGAATAATATTATAATAATTCTATTATGACTACTTAAAATGTTATAGAACTGATATATATACATGATATTAAATATAATGAAACTAATGTGTGATGGTTGGAAAAACCACCAAAATAAACTAAACATTTATCATTAATGTTTTATTAAATTAATCATCCTCATTTTAGAAGAAACTAATATATTGGATCATTTAAACTTTTGGAAGTGTATTGATACCATTTCATTTCACTTATATAATAGTATTATCATTCTATAATAACTTTAAAAATTATACATAAGTGAACTAACCATGAAACCATGAAACGAACACTCCTAGAATGACGAAAGTGGACCTTATAACTCATAGAAATGGAAATAAATGAACTTAATAAAATTATAATAAATTAGATACATGAGTAATAGGTTATGATTTAATTAATTAATTAATCTAATTTTATTATTTAGTGTGTTAAGTGAAAGTCTATAATGAATTTGTACATAAGGTAAGGAACCTCTCTGAACCTCTATATTTCATTTGGGTAATGATTTATCTCTATTTTCCTCAAGTTATCTATTAATTATTCATATATAATTCTTCTATATTATTTATGTATTTTTCAAACATATATACTTAGTTCAATTCGTTTTTATTTTATGGGTAAATACATATTTTAAATGGTTCCATTCTTAATTCCTCTTGATAAGAAAACCTGATTAAAGGGAACTTATTTATTTCTTAAACATTTTTAAGTGAACTCCATAAACTAATTTAAGAATTTAATATTTTTATAAAATCAATTGATTTATCAGGAAAAAAATTAATTCATTTCTAATTTTATGGAAATAATTATACCTTTATTGTAAGGTCCCAGCCTTAAACATTACATAATCTTTAATTAAGTTAATAATTCACATTGAGGATCCTTTCAGGTTTAGAGATTTATAGATTAGGTCTTAATATATACATAACAACTTGAATATTACAAGTAGAAACTTCTACTTAGTATCCATTTTTTTAATAAAATAAAAACTCTTAAAAGAAAATAAACATGTTTAGTTCCATATTTTAAACATCATGAATTTTCCATGATCTCATCCTTAACCCTCTTCCACTTTATGTCCAGTGAAAAACATTTCAAAAACTTGGGATGAGCATAAATAGCTCGGTAAAGGATACATAAAAAAGGAAAATTTTTATTTTTTAAAAAGAAAAAGTAAACCAAGAATGCTTTATCATAAAGTAATACCTTTCACCTTTAAGAAGTAGCAAAAACACTTCATTGAATATAAGCTCATTACATACCATTTTTGTTACTGAAATATTACCAAAAAGCACATAGAAAGCAAAATATATCATATAAAGGTAACTTGGGACATCAACATACTTAAATAGAAAAACCATACAGTTGACTTCCACACATATCACTAAATGGAATAGCCATACTGTTGACTTGTATAACCAATGAATAAGAGGTTATAATGTAACAACCCATCCTTGGTTTATTATGGAACCACTAGTCATTTGGTTTATCACATAACCACTCATCATTTTTTATCACATAACCACCTGTGAAATTTCCAAGTACCATTATATAATAACAGCACATACAATATTGAAAATAACTATATTTCACTAATAACATTTCATTTGAAATCACAAGAAATCATTTCAAAATATTGAAATACTCAATCCATTACAAAAACCATTTTTAATACCAAAATACGTAAAAAGGTTATATGTTATTTATTTTCCTTTTAAAAAAACATTACAACTTGTTAAGGAAGCCAAATATCAAATAATGTTCATGGCCACGGAAAGGTCATTGTTGTCTCATATGTTAAAAACATTCCTTTTTTCATTTAGTAAAAAAAAATTTGAAAAATATTCCATTAAAATTAAAAGGGGTTTATTTTACACCATATAAAAAAGGTGGTGTGTATTATTAAAATATGGCTCAATGAAAGGATTTTGAGACGAAGTTCCTTACCTCGTGTCTGACTTGAATCGTTCATTCTTTAATTTCCTGAACAATAAACATAAGTTAATTTGTACTTTATTCAGAACCTTTTTCAACTTTATTATTAATTTTATATCACTTATTACCACATTATAAAAATTACATAATTATTTAAGTTAATATCGGTCGTTTTGTCGATATTGGGTACTTGATTCGAAAATGATCTTGTTATAATTACAATTTGTCAATATGGTCAAAAGTAAAATATCTCTAGAATATTATTCATATATTTATCATATATATCCATTATATATGTATTTATAATATTCCATAACATTTGGAGATAATAAATGAAATGCACCGTTCATGGAGATGGTAAGCTGTACGTACGCATGAACGCTACTTTCATTTCTATTTCATATTTAATGGAATGAAAACATAATGACACATAGGTATATTATAATTACAATAAAATATCATATTTTATAAATTTTATATAATTTCATTAATTATATCATTTATACGATCTTTTTATTGCATGAACGAGTCATATCACTTTAAGGGGGTGGTAGTCCGCACTTTCTCAAAGGAAATTATCGTATTTATACAACATGAAAAGAAAAAAGGTATGTTCTAAATTATAATTAAATAAGAATAGAGATAAAATAAATATCATATATATTATATATAATTACATTGTTATCATAATGGCCATTATAATATGTGGTAAGAGAATATTGAACAATCATCGTTTCATGAGGCAGTCGTTCGTCGTCAACAGAATAAGTATGTTCTATACCAATTAGATGGAGGTGTGTGTAAGTGTAGTTTGAATAATTCTCATAAAAACAACCTAGTATGTTAATGATAATATTTTATATATATATATATATAAATAATAAGAAGAGCATAGAGAGTGAATAAGGAAAAAATAATGGAAAGGAACTTGAGAGAAGGCGTTACCTCAAATCGGGTAACTTCTTTTGATTTGAGCCAAAGGGATCTCTTAAATTTCCTTTTTCTTAGGGGAACGCTTCTAGGAGGAAGGGTGTAATTTTGGGAGATTATTGGAGTATAGTTTTTATGAGACAATGGAATTGAGAGGTGTGAGTAATGGGTTAGAGGTGGTGTCCTTTTATAAGAGGCAAGAGGGGCACTTATGGAAAGTTTGAAAGTATTATTTTATTATTAATTGATTTTAGAATTATAATAATACCAAAGTGATACATTTAAAATATCAGATGATTATGGGTATAAATAGTCTCATACAATGGGTTTTAGACAAGTTTAGGTTACAAATTTAACCTTATCTTTTATCCTTAACCCTTAGTTAACTAATTTAACTTTTACCATGTCTTCTTGTATATTCATAATATATAGTTACCATAGTTACTATAAAATTACAAGAAACCAAAAAATGGATGACTAATAAAATTTTTAACATTATATATTTCAGTTGGATGAATATTATATTTTTATTACTATTATATCATTTAATAAAATATTAATTTATTTAAAAACTCATTTATGTCAATTTTATACTATTCATATAATGACTTTTTAAAAAACCAAAACAACTTGATTCATTCGAAAAAAATCATTAATTCAAATATAAAAAGTTATAATCATCCATAAATTTCACTTATTTCATAAAAATGTTCAAAATAAATTTATTTTAATATTTATAATCTCATTTATTTAAATCTTTCATTAATAAGGTAATCACTACATCACCATTGTGTCATAAATAAATTTATTTATTTAATGTCTCAAAATTATAAATAAAATACCATGATTTAGGAAATAATTTTATATTTCTAATGACTATTTATATTTGATGATATCACTTATATAAACCCATATAAATTTTTTTTAGTAAAAGATATGTGTTTAGGTTATATTTTCCTTAACTTTAAATTAAAAGTAATTAAATGTCATTTTCACACAAAAGTGGCTCCACGGGGTCCTAAAATCGACCCAATTATGCCCATAGTAGAAAATATCTCATCCAATATGGTTTGAAAATGTGTTAGGATAATTTAATATTATTATATTTTTTTACCCTTTTTTACCATATTAACCCTTTAACCATGGTAAATAAAATATTTACTAAAGTTACTATTCATAATGTCTAAAAATAAAAATTACCTATTTACAAAATTTGGACCTCCTGATTCTAAATATGGAATCCATTTTTTCAAATTCAAAAAACTGATGTTTTAAAAATTAATTTAAAATTATTTCCCATTGTTATAACCAAAAAGCATGTTTTTATGAAATAAAACTACCAAATGATTGACATGAATTTATGTCCAATTTCAAAGTGAAATTACTTCCAATGAATAAAATTGGATTAAAGGATAAAAATATGATCCAATTAAACTTTAAAACCAATTAAAAGTACAATCTATCTTTATAAATAAATTATATTAAAAGGAAGTTTTAAATTAAAATGCAGTATTTTTTACAATTCATTAAAAAATGAACTTTAGCAGAAAAATACCAAAAATTTATACAAAGTAAATTTTTATGTTCTGATTCTAAATAAGAAGTTTATTTTGTCAAATAAAACATATAAAGGTGTCTAAAACTATATTTAAAATGGTTTCTCTATCAAAAGGTGGTAAAACTGTATTTTTAGAAATATACTTCTTTTATTTGAAAAAATGAATATATTCTTATATCATATATGTAAAACATATAAGATGAATTTAAAACATTAAATTGAATATATATCATATATTTTTTATTAAATAAAAACCCATAAAGAGTTATATGAAAAAATAATTATTCTCTTTCAAATAGGTTTTCATAAAAACACATCCATTATATTCAATTGGTTTTTATTTACATTTCTAATACATTTGGTAATCAATGAATCACCATTTAAACATGTGTAAACCATATTTTAAAATTTAATTTATATAATTAATTCCCACTATTTCAATTTCTAGTATTTAACAACCATTTTAAATAAAAATATTATTATTGTAATATTTTTCTGTATAATTCAATGTTGTTTGCAATGTAAGATTTCATAGAAGCCCGTTGTTGTGTGCTGAGTATGCTATAAAAAAAATTTCCAATTTAACTTAAAATTAATATATTATAATATAAATTTAAATTTATTATTCTATAAATACTTGGTTCATTACATCCTTCCCCCTTTTGGAAATTGTGTCCTTGCAAATTTAAAATTAGGCTTGAAAATTTCATTGAAAGTATCACATCAGAAAATGAGTCAATAAAACTATCACTTTAAAAGAAATAAAGAGAAGTATAATGGTCACCTAAGATAACAAATACTATTATTCCTTAAAAATATGGATATATATGAGAAAAATAACCATCATGTTCTGATGGAGAGTGATAGAAAATAAGATCAGGAGAAAGTGAACCACCAGAAAAACACAAACTTGTGATAGGTTAAATGGTCTTTGATTCCCAAGTAGGAAAAGTAAACGGACAAAATTTTTTGTTTTATGTTCTATTTCATAAATTTTGAGAATTTATTTATGATATTGACTATGAATATAAGGAAATATATTTATTTTTCAAGTAGAGTTTCATCATTTAATAAATTTCTACTAAAAACTCATCTTTTCTCCAAACGATGAGTATTCAAGATGACTTGGTCACACCTAAAGCACTAGAATCAACTTATATAGAATAAAATAATCCACAAAAGATTAAACATATATATTTACCTTGTCTTTATACATTAACTAAAACTAAAATGGGTTGTACAAGATCAAATAATCCCAAAAAAGGATAATCTTTTATAAAAAGAAATACTACTCTTAATCTCAAAAATTGAACAAAAAATACCCAAATCTCAAAAAAGTCCATTCAATACACTATTGTCCTTAAAATTATTCAAAATAATCCAATCTATGTTTGAAACCCAAAATTCATATAGATTTTATCACAAATTCTTCCACAATAAATCTTTAACATTTATAACATAGACTACTCTTAAAGTGTCATACTTAAAAGTAGTTAACCTAATTACATATTCTCTATGATAGGTTTGTCATTTCCAAAAATAATCCAACCCTTTATATATTCACAATAAAAACATATATTCTTCTAAAATAAAATTTCACCTTTACTCCTTAATTGAAATCCCAAATAATCTTATTTTCATTAGGCATATGGTGTTCCCAAAAGAGCAAATGTCTTCCAAAATAACCTTTATCACCTAATCACAAAATAATTTACATACAATAAGGATATCCATTTGATAAAACAAAAGATACCAAATCAACTTATTCTTGATCAATAAAATCATTTAACAAAAATAATTAGTCATATTATCCAAGGATGGCACGAATGCTAGTGGTAGGTGATGCACTCTTGTCACCCTTCGGCTGTGGGTTCGATTCTCATGGCCTTTCCAGATGTGATGGGTTGTCACCCATCATGTGGGTTGTACTTTTTATAAAATCATTTCATTATTATAAAATTATCAAAAATAAGACAATTTCCTCAAAAATAATCATAGACTATTTTATCCTTAAAGTTTATCTAATAACTTTCATTTTACATCCCAAAATGTAATAACCATTTATCACATAAAAACAAATGATCATAAGAACCCCTATGGTTATCAATTATTTCCACATAAGAAAAGATAATTATTTCTTAAATAACATTTTCAAATATCAAAACTTCAGGGTTACACATACTAGAAAAATTCTTCCAAAGTAATCCCTTCATCAAAAGTTCCTTGATACTTTTAGGTATTTCATCATCCTAGAATCTAACATAAATCTTGAATCCCTTATATGTAGACTTATTAATCATTAAAAGTTCTTCATGATCCATTAACCATTATTTTCCAACTTATTCTATTATACTTCTTTCCTACAAACAAAATCATGAATCATATACTAAGATTAAATATTGACAAAACATCAAATAAGAAATAATCCATACCTTTCATAGGTCATTTTCAGTTTCCTCATATTCAATGGGAATGCCATTAGGAATTTTTAATCATATATTTGTATGGTACTATTGATACCATTCCCAAAAATTCTTTGTAGGACCTCTATTTTTATAATGACCATGCACACCACATTTAAAACATTCAATTGGCCCCTCAGAAAGTACTTATTTCCCTTTACTGGAGTCAACAAGACGCTTTCTTTTTTCATGGAAGCATCTTGATTTATGACCTTAATTAGCACATCTATGGGATCTTCTCTTCCCTTTGAAGCATTTTCTTAGGTGTTTCCTTCCACATCTTTAACACATAGGTTTTTTAATATACTTAACTTTATGATTATTACCTGAACATCCGTAGGGATTTGTTTCTCTCGTATATGATTACTTATAAAAATAACCAAGGTTCACGTGGTCAATCGTGACTCTAGATAGTTGGTTGAGAATAACCACAATATTTCTTATTGAAGCTCCCATTTCATTAGGTTTCTTATTCCAAAAACTGTCACAGTTTTTTTCACATCCATTGTTACTTTGGTTCCTTCTAGATCCAACCATTTACTAAAAACAAAAAGTTCATTGTGAGTATATCAGAAAAATCATCATATAATATCTTATTAGGATGGTAAATAATAATATATAATTATTCACATTATCTTAAACTCATTAAATTTATCTAAAATAACTATAACTCTTTATAATATGCTAACCATTATGGTTATGTCACTTATGCTTAAATAACATCCTAAACTCTAAAGTTATCTAAACTGACCTCTAATGACAACTATAAGACACCAGCCTTAAAAATTACATAATCTTGAATTAAGTTAATAATTAATATTTAGGATCTTTTCATGTTTTTATATTTAGATAATTATTTCATAAATTATACAAAACAACTTAAATATTACAAGTAGACACTTCTAACCAGTATCAATTTTTTTATAAAATAAAAACTCTTAAGAGAAAAGAAACATCTTTAGTTCCATGTTTTAAATAGAATGACTTTTCCTTAATCCCATCCTTAACCCTATTCTACTTTAAGTCCTTTGAAAAAAAAATTCAAAAACTTGAGATGGGCATAAAAAACTCAACAAAGGATACATAATGAATGAAAACTGTTAGTTTTTCAAAACAACAAGTAAACCATGAATAATTTATCAAAAATTAATACCTTTCACCTTTAAGAAGTAGGAAAAACACTTCACTGAATATAATATCATTGCTTACCATTTTTTGTAACATAAAGGTTACCACAAATACCATAGAAATCAATATATAGAATATAAAGGAATCTTGGGAAATAAACATACTTAAATAGAATAACTATACGATCGACTTCCACACATATCACTAAATGGAATTTCCAAATGGATGACTTCCATATCGAATACATCTGAGGTTATAATGTAACCAAAATTCCTTAGTTTATCAAGAAACCACCCTTTATTTAGTTTATCATGTAACAACCTATCATTGTTTTATCACGTAACCACCCGTAAAATGTCTAATTACCATTATATAATAATAGCACATACAAGATTACAAATATCTATATTTCACTAATAACATTTTATTTGAAATCACAAGAAATAATTTAAAAATATTTAAATACTCAATAAATTTCAAAAAACATTTTCTATACCAAAATATACAAAAAATGGTATATGGTATTTATTTTCCTTTTAAAAAACATTATGTCTTGTTAAGGAATCCAAATATCAAATAATGATCATGGCTGTGGAATGGTTTTTGTTTCCGCTTATGTTAAAAAAATTCCTTTTTCATTTAATAAAACACATTTTAGAAAAATATTCCCTTAAAATTGAAAGGGGTTTATTATACACCATATAAAATAAGGAGGTGTATATTATCAAAATATGCCTTAATGAAAGGAGATTGAGATGAAGTTCCTTGCCTCGTGTCTGACTTGACTTGTTGGTTATTTAATTTATTGAATAATAAAATTATGTTAATTTCTACTTTATTCAGAACCTATTTCAAGTTTATAATTCCTTTTCTATCACTTATTACCACTTTATAAAAATTACATAATTATTTAAGTTAACATCGGTCGTTTTGTAAATATTGGGTACTTGAGTCGAATATGATCTTATTATAATTACAATTTGTTCATGTGGTAAAATTATATTATCTCTAGAATATTATTCATATATATATATCATATTTATATATTATATATGTATTTATATTATTCCATAAAATTTTGAGAGAGGAAATATAATGCACCGTTCATGGAGACGGTAAGTTGTACATATGCAAGAACGCTACTTTCATTTCTATTTCATATTTAATTGAATGAAAACATAATGATACATATGTATATTATAATTAAATTATAATATCATATATTATATATTTTAGATAATTTCATTAATTCCATCCTTTATACGTTCTATGTATAGCATGAACGAGTCATATCATTTTGAGGGGGCGGTAGTCCGCACTTCCTCAAATGAAATTATCATATTTATACAACATGAAAAGCATAAAAGTATGTTATAAATGATAATTAAAAAAGGATAGAGGCAAAATAAATATCACATATATCATGTATAATTAAATTTCCATCATAATGGACACCATAAGAGGTGGTAGGAGAATATTGAACAATCATCATTTTGTGAGGTAGTAGTTCGTCATCCACAGAAATAGTGAGTTCGATACCCATTAAACAGAGGTTTGTGTAAGTTTAGTTCTAATAATTTTTATAAAAACAACCTAGTATATTTGTTATACTTGTTTTTTTATATAAAAATAATAATAATAGAATAGGTAGTGGAGAAGGAAAAAATAATGGAAAGAAACTTGAGAGAAGACGTTACCTCAAATCGGGTAACTTCTTTTGATTTGAGCGAAAGGGATTTCTTGAATTGCCTTCTACTTAGGGGAAAAATTCAAGTAAAAAGGGAGGAATTTTTGGAGCTTATTGGAAAATATTTTTTATAATCCAAGGGGCTTGATAGGTATGATTAATGGGTTATTGGTGGTGTCCTTTTATAAGAGGGAGGAGGGTCACCTTAGGAAAGTTTAAAAGTATTATTTTATTATTAATTGATTTTTAAATTATAATGACACCAATGTGATATATTTCAAATATCCGATGATGATGGGTCAAAATATTCTCATAAAATTTATTTTATACAAGTTTAAGTTTCAAATTTAAGCTCATCTTTAATCTTTAACCCTTAGTTAACTAATTTAACTTATATAATTTCTTATTATATATTCATAATATATGGTCACTGCAGTTACTATAAAATTCCAATCAACCCAAAAATGGATCATTAATGACATTTGTAACATCCTATATTTCATTTGGATGAATATTATATTTTTATTACTATTATATCATTTAATAAAATATTAATTTATTTAAAAACTCGTTTATGTCAATTTTATACTATTCATATCATGACTTTTTAAAAATGAATAACAATTTTATTTATTCGAAAAAACTTAATTAATTCAAATATAACAAGTCATAATCATCCATAAAATTTGTTTAATTCATAAAAAGTTTCAAAATAAATTTATTTTATTATTTATAATCTCATTTATTTAAATATTTCATTAATAAGGTAATCACTACGTCACCATTGTGTCACAAATAAATATATTTTTATAAGGTATAAAAATTATAAATAAAATACCATGATGTCGAAAATAATTCTATATTTATAATGAAAATTTATAGTCTAATATATCACTTGTATAACCCCATATAAAATCCGTTTCATTAAAAGATACATGTTTAGGTTATATTTTCCTTAACTTTAAATTAACAGTAATTAAATGTCATTTTCACACAAAAGTGGCTCCATGTGGTCCTAAAATCTACCCAAGGATGAAAATTATTAGAAATATATAATAAAATAGGTTTAGGACATGTGTTAGGGTAATTTAATATTATTTTTTACCCTTATTTACGAGATTTACCCTTTAACCATTGTAAATAAAACATTTACTGAAGATACAATTCATAATGTCTAAAAATAAAAGTTACCTATTAACACAATTTGAAAACTCATAATTAAAAATATGGAATCCATTTTTACTAATTCAAAACATATAAGTTTCAGAAATTAATTTAAAATTAATTTAAAATTAATTCCCGTTGTCAAAACCAAAAAGCTTTTTTTTAAGAAGTAAAAACTACCAAAAGATTGACATGCATTTATATCCAATTAAAAAGTGAAATTAATTACAATGAACAAAATTGGATTAAATTATAAAAATATAACCCAATTACACTTTAAAACCAATTAAAAGTATAATATAACAATATAAATAAATTATATTAAAAGGCAGTTTTGAATTAAAATGTCGTATTTTTCACTATTCATTAAAAAAGGAACTTTAGCAGAGAAATACCAAAATTTCATCCAAATAAAACATCTAATTGTAAAATATATTATTGTGTCAAAAAACTATATTTAAAAAGGTTTCTCCATCAAAAAGGTGATAAAATTGTATTTTTAGAAGAATACTTCTTTTATCCAAAAAAAATGAATTTATTATTATATCATATATATATAACATATAATATGAATTTAATAAATTACATTGAATATATATCATATATTTTTATATAAATAAAAATACGTAAAGGTTGATATGAAAACACAATTATTCTCTTTTAAATAGGTTTTCATAAAAACACATTAATTATATTCAATTAGTTTTTGTTTCCATTTCTAATAAATTTGGTAATCAATGAATCATAATTTAAACATGTGTAAACCATATTTCAAAATTCATTTTACACTATTAATTCCCTCTATTCCAATGGATAGGCATTAACTACCATTTAAAATAATAATAATATTATTGTATTATTTTTCAATATAACTCAATGTTGTGTGAAATGAAAGATTTCGGAGAAGCCCATTGTTGCATGTTGAGTACACTATCAGAAAAATAATCCTATTTAAATTAAAATTAATATCTTATAATAGAAATCAAAAAGTATTATTCTATAAATACCTGGGTCGTTACATTTATCCTTTTAATGTCTCTTTATTCTTTTCCCTAAAACCATGCATAAGTGACACATTTCTATTATTACCTAGCCATTCCTTTTCATGTTTTCACTTAAGTTCTACATCATTATTAATGGTATATTATTTTTTAACTTATTAATTTCAAATAATAATTTAATCCCTTATTTAATGGATACTATTATGATATGCCTGTTGGATATTCCTTAAGACATGATTATAAAACCCTAATTTCCCTTGGTTACCCTTATGTTTATTCCTTATGTTTGATTCCTTATATGGAACACATTTTTATGAACATGTTATTACGGGTGTGCCCAGATATTTCTCCAATACATTGGATAATGTTTTATTCTCGTGATAAATTATGTATGGGATTAGAGAGTAAACCTAATCCATTATCAGACTATGTCCACCATGTGATATAGTCTTGGAAGTTAGCCTTGAATCATGTTTAAGCCATGTTATATGTTGTCTTCATTTTCCTATGTTTCCATGATCATATGATACATTATTCTATATGTTATGATTCCATTTTATTATTCATTATACATGCCTTCTATTTTATCATGTTATGCCTTCAAACTCCTGAGCTATGCTTCATCCTCGTGTTTATTCCCTTACTTGAATTTTTAGCTTATCCATTTTGTCTCTATATTCCCTAGGTTATCCTATGTAGTTTTAGGATCTCAAAGGGAGTTAGGATCTTATTAAGGATATTAATGAAAAGATTTTTTTATTCTAGTTTCAGGTTTTCTAATAATGTACCTATTCTTCCAAATACATTTGACTTTTTGATCCTTGGTTGGTATTTCAGGGATAATTATTCTTAAAATCATGTAAAAATATGTCTAACTGATTGGGTTGTTATATTTGAGATGTTTTTGGTGGTTGTGATAGTATGTGGTTGTGATATGTCGTGTTTGTGATGTGGGGATTGTTGAGGTGGAAATGATGGATTGTATGGTGTTGTGATGTGTTGTGATGGTTTCTTAATAGTAATGGAATGAAATGTTAAGGATGAAATTGGAATGAATGACTAATGAACTCATGAATTAAAAAGGGATATTTGGTTAATGTGGTTGTTTGTTATAAATTAAATGAATGGAATGATAAAAAGGGTGATGGTTGGTAATTTGTAAAATATGAAAATTTATTAACTTGAAAGAAAAGATGGAAAGTGTCTTGTGGATGTGGATTTATTATGCGGTGTAATGTATTTATAGGCTTTAGTGAATGTGGTAGATGTTGGGATGCCTTGTGGTGTTATTGTGAGTTAGGAAAATTCTCTTTTTATGAACCCATATGTTAGACTTGTGTGTGTGACTGTTATATTATATTTTTATTCTGATTTATCTACACACCTCAACTATTTCAAGCACTATGTGTCAACGTACAAATGTTTTGGGGGATTTTTTTACAACATCCAAGATGGTGGGGATCGATAGATGGATACCCCATATTCTCTACTCTCTCTTTCAATTTATGTTCTTACACACGACCTATGATTTCTTGATAATATAGTGCACTTATGGTTGGGTTGATATGGTTGGTTAAGTGGTTCATAGTGGGTGTTATTCGTAGTAATAAAAGAGTGTGAGGTTGATTTTCTTTATGTTCATGATGTATAACTATTATAGATATTTTTTAATGGTTATGAAAGGATGTGTATATGTTGACTAGTTGCATGTGAGCTGTTTTTATTATGAGTGGGTGCTCTAAACCAATCTCATTTGAGTACTTTGATTACCATTACATGTATACAGAATAATATATAGATGTTTTTACCGTACCATAATAGTGTTTATAATTTTTTGTCCGCTATATTTAGGGTAATTTCCTTAGATTAAATGTTTTATCAAAAGGTTATACCAATTATAGGACTAAAATGAGAACATAGAGATACCATGAAAGTAATTTTAAACCTATTTTCTATGTTCTAGATACATCATTTTGACAGGATAAAGATGATGTAAAACCATCAGGTTCTCAGGGATCATAATCATTGAGAATTATTCTCATGAATTTCTCACTTGGTGATCTCGAGTAGATGAGATCATGAGGACTAGACCACCAATAAGAACACCACATGTTTCAGGTGTCATTGTTTTTTTTTCTATGAACATGTGTAATGGTCTCATGACTTCATATTATTATTAGTGCATACTATTTGATCATGTACATTTATGCATGATAAAAACTATGAAATTGATTCCATAAAGAGGTATCTTGTGATGGGTCTATCATTGGTGGTATAACATTGATTGAATAATCAAGATAGAATTTTTGGCTTTCAAAAAGAATTAATATCTCAACCTAGTTGATTAGAATGGAAGAACCATCAGAAAATCTGTTGCCATTGCAGAATAAGGTAAGTTCATCCAGTTAGTTCAATGAATGATAAAACAATAATAGTTGATGAAACAAGGAGTACATCCCACTTTATGATATTTCCCAGGAAAAAGTGACTATATTACACAGGGTTTGTTCATAGAAAAGGTTGTTGTTATAAATTTTCCTTTTCTTTTTAGGGTACTTGATGGGTTTCTAGAATCTGTTCTTGGTCTGTTAATAGTTTTCACTACTATCAAGATGAGATATTAGATGTTCAGACACATACCACATTCAAAAGTCTTCCTTATTCTAATGAATATGTGTATAGTATATGGTGGGCCCTACTATGGGGTTCAAGAGATGTATGTGAATAAACAATTGTTAATGAATGAATATGTTCATTATTATTCGAGTATAGAATAATTGGAGTTGAATTTATATATTTAAAATATTCATAATGTATTAAGTGAATACATAGAAAAATATTATACGAAATAATATTATTTTTATATATTTAAGGTTCATTTAATATTTGTGGGAATTACGAGTTGATTAAATAAATCGCATTTATTGGGTAATATGTTTATTATATATTACGAGTACGTGATAAAAATATAAATGATATTTATGACATAGTGAGTTGGTCATAATGTGTTATTTATATCTTATTTAGCGGGTGTTATTTATATGGGGGTTGGGAAACCCTTTTTATGTGGTTAAGCACCACTATATAAGCAAGAGGGGGCTCTTTTCAGAGGGATTATTCATCCAATCGAATTTGAGAGCCTCTCTCTCCTTCTTCCCACATCCTAGGGAAATAAATTCTCTTTCCAAGTAATCGATCCAAGAACACCTTCATGGATTTAAGGAAAGGAGTAGTGTTGAACATCGAGACTTTGAAGTATTATTTGTAAATCCTTGCTAGCACATAGATTTTGATGATTAGAGTTACCACTGTCTAGTGAAGCATGTGGGGATGATCTAGAGGGATTCTACCTCAGGTCCTTCGAGCAATGATTTCTAAAGATGATCCATTGTTGAATGCTCCATCAATTTAAATGTGATAATCCTTCATTTTATTTTTGTGCTAATATAAATTCATATGAGATAATTGGGACTTCATTGGGGATTAAATATCCAAATACAACAAAGTTACATCAACCCAGAAATGAAAAATTTAATTCTCTAGCCCATATGCTTTTATTGTGCACCCTGATACCAATAATTGGTACCAGTGCGATCATATGAATTTTATAAGTCAATAAAAATAATATTTTCTATAAATTAAAGTAAAGGGATATGTTTTGGCCCTAATATAGAAGACTGAGTATTTATCTAGTCTTGAATGGCCTAGTTATGGTCATTCAAAAATTTAATTCATATTGAAACATAGGTATAAAATTTGAAGAACTTATATTTAAAAATTTGTTATATAATGGCCCTGACTATGTATTTGGTGTTAATTTTGATGACCCCCCATTTTTCAGCCAGTTCAAACTGAATTTCAATGGTCAGAACAATTCTAGATGATGGAAAATTCTAGCACATGCTTGTTGAATTATCTAAAAAAACAAAGCATAAACATTATAGGTTTTTGAAAATTAGTTAAAACCAAAGAGGGAAAGGGTGTGACATCCCAGGTAAATAAATAATATTACATTATAATGTTTATCAATATTTGTGAATAAAATTTTAATATTACTTTAAAGGCAATGCTATGCTCGATGGTGTACCCAATATGCAACAACGAGTTTCTTTGAAATCATACTTTGCACACTAATAATATAATAATATTATAATAGTTAACACCTTGTCGTTGTAATGGCGGGAAAGAATAGAAATAACTAAAAAATGATTACATATGTTTGTTAAATATTTTTACATTTATCCAATAAATTTTAGAGGCCTAAAATGCAAATGAATTCAATTTTATGAATAAATACTATAATTTTTTTATAAGATTATTTTACAGCCTTTTGATGGTGAACCTTTTTTAAATCTAACTTTTGAAAATTTTATAAGCTATACATGTCAAAATAATATTATTATTTAGAATTGGGACATTGAAATTTATTTTGGATACATTTTTGGTATTTTTCTGACCATGTTCATTTTTTAATGAATAGTGAAAAATACTGCATTTTACTTTAAAACTGCTTTTTTCATCTTAATTAATTATATTGTTGGATTATCTTTTTAATTGTTTTAAAGTGTAATTATAATATATTATTACCATTTAATTGAATGGTTTTCATTATAATTAATTTCACTTTGAAAATGGACATAAAAAAGTGCCAAACTTTTCATAGATATTACTTCAAAAAACCCCACTATTTGTTTTGACAACGGGAATTATTTTTAAATTAATTATTGAAATTTATCTATTTGGAATTTGCTAAAATGTATTCCATATTTGGAATCAAAAGGTCCAAATTATGTAATTAAGACTCTTTTGTTTTTTGACATTATGAATAGTAACGACGGTAATTATCTTTAATTATCGTGATTAATTAGTAATCGGGTAGTTAAGGATAATAAAATAATATCATAATAATAACAAATGACCCCAAAATGTATAATAATTCTACTGGTTGGGTCATTTCCAACCATGTTATGCCTTTTTCCTAACTTAGGGACCCGATGGAATCACTTTTGGGTGATAGTGACACTTTATCTTTTTATTTTTAAAGAAAGGAGAATATCAGAAAAGTATGTAACACCTATGTAAAACAATTTTATTTTTGTCTCTGTAAATGGTATATTATACTATAAATAGTAATTGGAACTCTATAAATATTTCGTACATCCTAAAATTTTTTTATAATTTTTAGACATTAAATAAATTAATTTATTTATGACACCATGATGATGCAGCGATTACCTCATGAATGAATGATTTAAATAAAATGAAAAGATAATGTAAAATCAAAGACTTACACTTGTCTAAAAACTATTGGATGAGTATATTTCTAACCCTTATCACCTTATCCTCGAAATATATCAATTTTGGACCTTTAAACTCTGAAACTTGTTTTAAAATAATGTAACATTTCATGACTTTCCAAGAGTGCCCCTCCTCAATCTTATAAAAGGCCCCCAACTCTACCTCCTTAACCACACCTCTCAAGACATTGTCTCGGCCAAACACTTCCCATTTCATCTCTCCACATCCCTCTCTTCACCATTGAAGCCTCACCTTTGGCAGAAATCACTTCAAGAAACCCTTTTGGTTCAAACCAAAGGGAGTTACTCGACTTAAAGGTAATGTTCTTTTGTTTTATTTTGCTTCTCCAACCCCCTAAACTATTTTTATTCCTTTATTTTGTAACAACAACAATATCTTCAATATAATAAGATGTTATTATAATAATTATTCAAGCTACACTTAAACACACATCCGTCTAATGGTTAAAGAACGTACTGTTTCTGTGGATGGAAAATTATTGCCTCACAAAACAATGATTGTCAACATTCTTTTAACACCTTTAAAGGTGGCCATTTTATGTCACTGTATGTTATATATGATATATATGGTATTTGTGTTTTCTATATGCTTCTGTATTTTATATTTAAAACACACCTTTATTCTTTTCATGTTGGGAAAATGTGATAATTTCATATGAGGAAGTGTGGACTACCGCCCCCTCAAGTGATGTGACTCGTTCATGCAATACATGGAATGAATAAAGATTGAAATTAATGGAATTATGTGACCTATATAACATATATATTATACTGGTATTATAATATATATATATATCTCTCTCAATTATTTTTATTTTCATTAATATGGCAAAGAAATGAAAGTAGCGTTCATGCGTACGTACGGCATACCGTCTCCATGAACGGTGCATTTCAATTCTTTTTATCTCCAAATGTTATGGAATAGTATAAAATGAATATGTACTGGATATATATGATATTTAAATCATTAATACTATTCTGGAGATGATGTACTTATAACTACATGGTCAATTCTTTTCAAACAAGTTCATTTTAACTCATGTTCCAAACATCGACAAAAACATCTGATATGAACTCACATGATTAACTTATTATTATAACATTATAATATGTGATATGAATTGAATAATAAACTTTAAATTTAAATTATAAATTTAAAAAAGTTTATTATTTAGGAATATAAAGAAACGAACAAGACAAGTCGGACTTGAGGTAAGGGATCCTACTTCTCTCTTTCTTTTTAAGTACTCTTTTTTATGTAACTTAATTTAAGCTCCTATTTCTTATATTGGGGGATGTTATTTTATATTCCTATTTCATTTAATTTTATTTTAATATGATTAGAGACCCTATTTTATCTCATCAACCCATTTTTGGAAGTTTTATGTTGCGCCGTTAGGCTGCCGAATTTTCATAAGGGGATTTTCATCTCACTTTTTATTCCCGTGAGATTCATACTACATTTTCCACTATTTCCTTTCGTGTGGTGTATGTAATGCCCATTATTTTACTATTTTTATAATATAATCTCATTTATGGGTATTTAAATCTTCATTGTATGACCCTTCTTTCATGGGGTGTACGTTTCGAAAGTTTCCCAAATCGATAAGGGAGCCTTTCACACTCCTCTTTTTTTAAAGACTTATTTTGTTATGTATTTTAATTTTAATATTTTTATGTTGGGATATGTTATTATATATCCTTATTGATGTAAATTTTATGTCCATGTTATGATATACAATTTTCTCTCTCATCAACTAATTTTATGAATTTTAAAGTGATGTTGTTAGACTGTCGAATTTTACCAAGGGAACTTCTTAACCCAATTTTGATTTCTTTGGGTTCAGCATGTAGTTATTGAATATGTCATCCTTTGAATATGTTTGAATGACCTTTGATTGTTTTACACTTAATATCCACATATATTGGGTGTATTTATATTTGTCACACATAATTATGAGATTGATTTATCCTTAATTTAAGGATACCTTCTTTATAAGGGATTTCATCTCATTTTATATTTCTATCAAGACTTAATTGTTGTTATGCAACAATTCACTCTTATATGGTGTATATACTGTCCTTTGGAATATTATATCATGAATCCCTTTATTATCAATATATTATAAAGTTTTTTTTAAATGTTATTCCTCAATTATTGTATTGAAGTGTCTCTCATTTTGTAAAAAACCCTTTAACTAAAATATCATTTTAAATGTTTTAATGATTTTTTCTTATAAATATTTCTCATTAATATACATGTTTCCAAAATGGTTTTAAGGATTTATTTATACGGATATTAATGGTTTAAAATTTTAAAATCTTCAAAGTGGAATTGGACACTTTGATTCAAAAATCTCTTTATTAAATTTTTTAAATGGTTTTGAAAATGGTTTTTAGAATGGATTCATTATTTCAATATCTTAAAATGTTACATTGTTATTAAAATGTGGGAATGTTATACTTCCTTTATGCATGTTTTATGTCATATGATTATGTTATGGTTCTTGGGAATTGTTTATGAAGACGGGTGGTTCCGTGATAAACTAAGGGCAGGTTAGCCCGATATAGCTCACCAATACATTGGGTAATGTGAAGGGGTTAAACTCTAAGGTTTCTCCTAAGAGATTTAGAGAATATACTATAATGGGTATTCCAAACGTAACCATAAGGGTTACTCCCTACGTAAGAATGTTATGAATGCCTCAAGTTACCTTTATGTTTTATGATTTCTATGAGTTATTCATAAGACTTATGTTTTCATAAGGTATGTTAAGTGCTTGTGTTTTATGAGTAAATTATGTTTTCATTGATTCTTATGTATACATGGACTAATGTTTTCTTTCCGTATTTTTATAACCCTTACTAATATTTTTATTCTCATCCCAAGTTTTTGAAATGTTTTTTACAGGACATAAAGTGGAATGGGGTCAAGGATGGGATCGAGGAAACGTCATGCTGTCTAAAAAAAGGAACTAGTCAAGTCTCTTTTGTTCATGAGTTTTTATTTTGTGAAAAAAAAATGGAAACTGAGTAGATGTGTCTACTTTGTAATCTTTTAGATGTAATAGTTATGTACTAATTCTCTAAAACTCTAAACCTTAAAAGATCCTCAATGTGAGTTATTCAATTTAATTCAATATTATGTAAGGTTTAAGGTCGAGTCCATACAGTTGGTATCAAAGGTCGGTTTAGAGAACTTTAGAGGTTAGAGTGTTGTTTAAGCAAAAGTGACAAGTTGTGTATAACCATAATGGTTAGTATATTAGATGGGGTCATTGTTTTTTTGAAAGTTAGAATGAGTTTGATATAACTTGGATAAGTATATCTTGGTGTTTATATTCCTCATTATTATATTATGATTTTACTGATATACTCACACTGACCTTTTTGGTTTTAGTAAATGGCTGGATCTAGCAGGCACCAAAGTAACAGTGGATTTGAAGAAAACTGTGATGGTTTTATGAAAGAAAAACTTAATGATAAGGGAGATGAAATGAGAACTCTTGTTTTTATCCTCAACCAACTATTTGGATTCATGATTGACTACCTGAACCTTAGTGATTTTTATAAGGCATCGTATATGCGAGAAACAAATCCCTACAGAAGTTCAGGTAATATTCATATAGGAAAGTGTGTTCAAAAACCTATGTGTCAAACATGTGGAAAGAAACACATAGGAAAATGTTTCAAAGGGATAGAAAGATTATATAGATTTGGAAATTAATGTCATAAAATAAGAACCTTCCATTATAAAAGGAAGCATCTAGTTGACTCTAGGAAAGGGAAAGAAGTTCTTTCTGAAGGATCAATTGAATGTTTTAAATGTGGTTTCCATGGTCATTATGAAAACACATGTCCTATGAAGAAGTTTCAGGAATGGGATCACCAAGATCATACAAATATTCTTTTACCAATACCTAATGCCATTCCGATTGAGGATGAAGAAACTGACAATGACCAATGAAAGGTATGGATTATTTCTTAACATATGTTTTCCTATTATTGGAATCTTAGGATATGATTCATGATTTTGTTTGTAGGAAAGAATTATTTTAGAATAAGTTGAAATGGAATGGTTAATGTATCATGAAAAATGTTGAATGAGTAAGAAGTCAACATATAATGGATTCAAGAGTTATGGTAGATTTTAGGATGGTGAAATTCTTAAATGTATTAAGTCTCTTTTGATTATGGGGTTACATTAGAAGAATTTTTATAGTATATGTAACCCTGATGTTTGATATATGAAAATTTTATTCAAGGAATAATCATCCTTTCTTTTTTGGATATAGTTATAAAGAACCATTTGGGTTAATATGATCCTTGAATTTGAGGCAATTACTGGTTAATACATTTTGGGTTGCAAAATGAAATTTATTAGATAACATTTGTGGTTAAAATATGTTATGGTTATTTTTGAAGATTTTATCACTTTTTTGGGAATTTTTTAAGAGTTATATAGTTTTGGAAAAAGGACAACACACATATCGTGTGACAACCCGTCGCATCGGACAAAGCTGTGGGAATCGAACCCACAACCAAAGTGCGAATGGTATTTATCACCTACCACTGGACTACATGAATTCCCTGGTTAGTTTGACTGATTCTTTTTATATTAGATGATTTTATGAATCAAGGGTAAGTTGATTTTGAGTTATCTATGGAAGTTATTATCCTATCATGTAGGATATGTGATTAGGTTAATTACTTTTCAGTATGAGACTTTAAGAGTAACTGATGTTATTTTGGAGAAAAATGTTAAGATTTATCTTAGGAGACTATGTGATTAAATCCTTCAGAGATTTGGGCTTCAATCATAGTTTGGTTTATCTTTGAAGAATTTTATGGAAAATTTTTTATCAAATGGCCATTGTTATTCTTTGGGTTTGTTTGAAAAATTTTGGAGATTAAGAATAGATTTTCGTTTTATAAAGGATTATCCTTTTTGGGTATTATCTGATCTTGTACTAATCTTTTTGGTTTTGGTTTTGGTTAAGGTATAAAGACATGGGAAATATATAGTTCTCTTTTGTGGATTACGTGATTCTAAAGAAGTTGATTATAGTACTCCTAATGTGAACATATTGTCCTAAATACTCGTCTTTTGGAGAAAATGTGAGTTTGTGTAATAAATCTAGTAAAAGTTGAAATTCAACATGACAATTAAGTATGTTTCCTTATGTTTTAGTTAAGCTCAAAAATAAATTCCTCAATCAAAAGTAACTTAAAACAAAAATGTTGTCTGTTAACTTTTCTTACTGGGGAATCGAATACCGTTTAACCTATCACAAGTTTGTGATTTTCTTGTGGTTAACTTTCTCCTAGACATGTTTTCTATCACTCTCCCTCAGAACATGACCCTTTGTTTTTTCTTCCATATCTATGTTTTCCTACTTTTAATACTAGTATGGGTTAACTCGGGTGACCTTTTTACTTCTCTTTCTTTCTTTTAAAGTGATAGTTAAATTTACTCTTTTTCCGATGTGGGGCTTACAACGAAGTTTCCAATCCCAATTTTGAAATTACGAGGACGCAATTCCCAAAAGGGGGAAGGATGTAACATCCCAGGTAAATAAATAATATTACATTCTAATGTTTATGAATATTTGTTAATAAAATGTTAATATTACTTTAAATAGAATGCTATGCTCGATGGCGTACCCAATACGCAACAACGAGTTTCTTTGACATCTTAAATTGCACACTAATAATATAATAATATAATAATAGTTAATTCCTAGGAATTGTAATGGAAGGAATGAATATAAATAACTAAAAAATGGTTACATATTTTTGTTAAATATTTTTACATTTATCCAATAAATGTTAGAGGCTTAAAAAGAAAATGAATCCAATTTTAAGAATAAATACTAAATTTTTTTTAAAAGATTATTTTACCTCCTTTTGATGGAGAACCTTTTTTAAATCTAAATTTTGACAATTTTATAAGCTCTATATTTCAAAATAATCTTATTCTTTATAATTGGGACATTGAAATTTACTTTGGATACATTTTTGGTATTTTTCTGACAATGTTCATTTTTTAATGAATAGTGAAAAATACCGCATTTTACTTCAAAACTGTTTTTTTCATCTTAATTAATTATATGGTTGGATTGTATTTTTAATTGTTTTAAAGTGTAATTAGAATATATTTTTAACATTTAATTCAATGGTGTTCATTATAATTAATTTCACTTTGAAAATGGACATAAACAAGTGCCAAACTTTTCATAGATATTGCTTCAAAAAAACCCGCTATTTGTTTTGCCAACGGCAATTATTTTTAAATTAATTATTGAAATTTATGTGTTTCGAATTTGGTAAAATGAATTCCATAATTTGGAATCAGAAGTTCCAAATTATATAATTAATTCTCTTTTGTTTTTGGACATTATGAATAGTAACGACGGTAATTATCTTTAATTATCGTGATTAATTAGTAATCGGGTAGTTAAGGATAATAAAATAATATCATAATAATAACAAATTACTACAAAATGTGTCATAATGCTACTGGTTGTATCATGGAAGACCATGATATTCCTTGTGCCAAACTTAGTGACCCCATAGAATCACTTTTGGGTGATAGTGACACTTTATCTTTTTATTTTTAAAGATAATCGAATATCACAAAAGTATGTAACACCTATGTAAAACAATTTTAGTTTTGTCTGTTTAAATGGTCTCTTAGACTATAAATAGTAATTTGAAAGATATAAATACTTCCTATATCAAATTATTTTTTAAAAAAAATTATACCTTAAATAAATTAATTTATTCATGACACCATGATGATGCAGCGATTACCTCATTAATGAACGATTTAAATAAAATGAAAAGATAATGTAAAATCTAAGATTTAAACTGGTAAAAAAACTATTGGATGAGTATATTTAGAACCCTTATCACCTTATCCTCTAAATATATCAATGTGGGACCTTTAAAATCTGAAACTCATTTTAAATAATGTATTATTTCTTGACTTTCCAAGAGTGCCGCTCCTCCCTCTTATAAAAGTCCCCCACCTTTACCTCCTTACCCACACTTCTCAATCTTTTAGCTTGGAAAAACCCTGACCATTTCACCAATCCACATCCCTCTCTTCACCATTGAAGCCTCACCTTAGGCAGAAAGCTCTTCAAGAAACCCTTTTGGTTGAAACCAATGGGAGTTACCCGATTTAAAGGTAATGTCTTCTCTTATGTTCTTTTGTTTTATTTTGCTTCTCCAACCCCATAAACTCTTTTTATTACTTTATTTTGTAACAAAACCAGCATCTTAAATATAATAAGATTTTTTTATAATAATTATTCGAGCTACACTTACACACACATCCATCTAATGGTTAAAGAACATATTGTTTCTGTGGATGGCGAATTACTGCCTCACAAAACGATGATTGTTCAATATTCTTTTTACACCTTTAAAGGTGGAAATTTGTTGTAAATTTATTTTATATATGATATATATGGTATATTATTTTTTCTATATGCTTATGTATTTTATATTTAAAATATACCTTTATTCTTTACATGTTGTGCAAATGCGATAATTTCATATGAGGAAGTGTTGACTACCGCCCCCTCAAGTGATGTGACTCATTCATGAAATACATGTAATGAATAAAGAATTAAATTAATGAACATATGTGACCTATATAACATATATATTATACTGGTATTATAATATATATATATATCTCAATTATTTTTAATTCCATTAATATGACAAAGAAAGTATAGTTGCGTTCATGCGTACGTACGACCTACCGTCTCCATGAACGGTGCATTTCAATTATTTTTATCTCCAAATGTTATGGAATAGTATAAAATGAATATGTACTGGATATATATGATATTTAAATCATTAATACTATTATGTAGATTATGTACTTATAACTACATGGGCAATTATTTTCAAACAAGTTCATTTTGACTCATGTTCCAAACATCGACAAAAACATCTAATATGAACTCACATAATTAACTAATTATTATTACATTATAATATGTGATATTAATTTAATAATAATCTTTAAATGCGGTCCTTAAGAAATTATAAATTGAAAAAAGTTTATTATTCAGGAATATAAAGAAACGAACAAGACAAGTCGAACTTGAGGTAAGGGATCCTACCTCTCTTTTTCTCTTTAATTACTCTTTTTTTGTAACTTAATTTAAGATCCTCTTTCTTATGTTGGGGGATGTTACTTTATATTCCTATTGCTGTAAATTTTATTTTAATATGATTAGAGACCATATTTTATCTCATCAATCCATTTTTGGAAGTTTTATGTGGTTCTGTTAGGCTGCCGAATTTTCATAAGGGGATTTTCATCTCACTTTTTATTCCCATGAGATGCATGCTACATTTTCCACTATTTTATTTTGTGTGGTGTATGTACTGCCCATTAATTTACTATTTTTATAATATAATCTCATTTATGGTTATTTACATCTTCATTTTATGACCCTTCTTTCATGGGGTGTATGTTTTGAAAGTTGCCCAAATCGATAAGGGAACCTTTCACACTCCTCTTTTTTTAAAGACTTATTTTGTTATGTCTTTTAATTTACATATTTTTATGTAGGGATATGTTATTATATATCCTTATTGATTTAAATTTTATGTCCAAGTGATGAGATACCATTTTCTCTCTCATCAACTAATCTTATGAATTTTAAAGTGACGCTGTTAGGCTGTCGAATTTTACCAAGGGAACTTCTTAACCCAATTTCGATTTCTTTGGGTTCAACATGTAGTTATTGAATATGTCATACTTTGAATATGTGTGAATGAACTTTTATTGTTTTACAATTAATATCCACTTATATTGGGTGTATTTATATTTTTCACACATAATTATGAGATTGGTTTATCCTTAATTTAAGGATACCTTCTTTATAAGGGATTTCATCTCATTTTACATTTCTATCGAGACTTCATTGTTTTTATGCACCAATTCACTCTTATATGGTGTATATACTATCCTTTGGAATATTATAGCATGAATCCATCTATTCTTATGATATTATAATATTTTGATTAAATTTTATTCCTCAATTATTGTATTCAAGTGTCTCTCGTTTTGTTAAAAACCCTTTAACTAAAATATCATTTTAAATGTTTTAATGATTTATTTTTATAAATATTTCTCACTAATATCCATGTTTTCAAAATGGTTTAAAGGATTTATTTATATGGATATTAATGGTTTAAAATGTTAAAATCTTCAAAGTGGTATGGGAAACTTTGATTCAAAAATCTCTTTATAAAATGTTTTAAATGGTTTTGAAAATGGTTTTTAGAATGGATTCATTATTTTAATATCTTAAAATGTTATATTGTTATTGAAATTTGAGAATGTTATGTTTCCTTTGTGCATGTTTTATGTCATACGATTATGTTATGGTTCTTGGGCATTGTTTATGAAGACGGGTGGTTCCGTGATAAACTAAGGGTGGGTGAGCCCTATATAGCTCTCCAATGCATTGGGTAACGTGAAGGGGTTAAACGCTGAGGTTTCTCCGAAGAGATTTAGGGAATATACTATGATGGGTGTTCCAAAATTAACCCTGAGGGTTACTCCCTATGTAAGAATGTTATGAATACCTCAAGTTACCTTTATGTATTATGATTTCTATGAGTTATTCATAAGTCTTATGTTTTCATGAGGTATGTTAAGTGCTTATGTTTTATGAGTAAAGTATGTTTTCATTGATTCTTATTATATACATGGACTAATGTTTTCTTTCCGTATTGCTATAACCCTTACTGATCTTTTTATGCTCATCCTAAGTTTTTGAAATGTTTTTCACATGTCATAAAGTGGAATGGGGTCAAGGATGGGATCAAGGAAATGTCATGCTGTCTAAAACAAGGAACTAGATAAGACTCTTTTGTTCATGAGTTTTTATTTTGTGAAAAAAATGGAAACTGAGTATATGTGTCTAATCTGTAATCTTTTAGATGTAATAGTTAAGTCCTAATTCTCTAAAACTCTAAACCTGAAAATATCCTCAATGTGAGTTATTCAATTTAATTCAAAATTATGTAAGGTTTAAGGTCGGGTCCTTAAAAAGGGTGTGGGGAGTTATTTCCCTCAGTCGAGGAAAATAAAGGTTTAAAAGAAAACAATATACCCTATGGGGTAGCGTTGACTTATTAAAAACAAACTAAAAACACATAAAACTAGTAATCCTACCATGATAGCTAGAGAATAAAAAATAAATTTGGGAGGGGGTCTTTTCTTTCAGCCCCCCGTAGTGCATGTCGCTACCACCATCCCCATATAGCCAGCACCCATGTCATGCCACTACTTCTCAGTCATCACTTCTAACCGCTCTGAACATCGCTCTCCATCATCACAGCTTACCCTACACTCTAACCACTACCAGTCACCCCACTGACACTGTCACTTGTGCCATCTCCCAGCCACCCATGGTCATGTTCACTACTGTTGTTGTGGTTGTCCACCCCAACATTGGCGTTTCTTCCATTTTCCAACCCCCCCAGCCATGATTAGCTCCCTATGGGGGCCCCTACAGATCAAACATCCCACATTCAATGTTGTTTCAGTTTGACCTGGAACAGGTCTAGATATGTCTTTCTTGAATTGGAATGGTTTGGAACACATCTTATCCAATATACAACAGGCCTGGGTGGGTTCTTCCTAACCCTCCTGACACCATTTGAGCCTGAGAACCTTTAGAATATCTAAAAATTAATTTAAATTTTTATAATTATTAAAAAAAGGGTAAATAAATATAATATTTTAAAATTAATTTATTTTTTGGACTAAAAATTAATTTAATTTTTTGAATAAAAATTAAATTGAGGGACAAAATGAATTAAATTAGTAGAATTAAAATAATTCCTTTCATTTATTTAATTTCCCTCGACTTGAATTTATCATATTTTTATTACACATTTAATTTCTCTATTGACTGGTCTTCACGATTCACTGAAAAATGTTTGTCTAGGTTTATATTTTAAAAATTAATTATTACAACTGCATGTGTTGAATGAACTAATTTATTTATTTTAGATGGTCTTCACATCATATTTCTTCATTTAATATGTATAAGGGTATCTGCGCCCATCAATGTAATTAGGTATTTATTTTATACTTCTAAATACCCCCTCACATGAGCATGAGTACTTATATATTATGACAATGACATTATCAGATGTATACCATGCCCAGATGA